>ML677411.1:4843917-4965862 GCA_007922305.1 Dermatemys mawii
GGGGGGGGGGGGTCGGTCGGTGTCTCCCCCCTCACCCGGGCAGGGCGCAGTGTCAGCCGGTCGGTGTCTCTCCCCTTCCCCCCTCGGCGGGCGCGCGGGGGCCTGCGGCGCACTCACCTCTCCTGTTCATGGGACGGACCCGCACCGCCACCTTCACTTTGGAGTCCCCCATCCCGCCGCCGCCGCTCCTCCGCTCTCCCTGCGCCTCGGCTTCCGTCTTCCGAGGAGGCACGGGACACCCTGCCGGCAGGGGGAGCGGGGGGAGGAGCTCCGCGACTCTATGCGGCCGCAACGGGACTACAGCCCCCAGCGGCCCACGCGCCACCCTTCGGGCCGCGCGGGGTAGGCGGGCGTGATGCATGCTGGGAAGTGTAGTCCCGCGCGTCCCTGTGACTCAACGTAGAGCGTTGCATGCTGGAACATGTAGTTCCTCGAGGACGCAGGGACCATATTAGATAGTGCCCCTGCCTTCTGGCTCCCTCTAGCCAGCGGGTTCTGGGCAATGGTGGGGTAACACGTGAGAGGTTGCGGGGGTCATGGCTGCCCAGCTCTGTGTGGTGCAACAGGCAGAGTGGGGCCTCACTTTTAGGACACACCGGTCATAGGCGCCAACTCCGTGGGTGCTCTGGGGCTGGAGCACCCACAGGGAAAAATTGGTGGGTCCACCCAAATTGGGCTGGAGCACCCACAGGGAAAAATTGGGAAACCCACAAATCCAGAGGGAAAAATTTTCCCACAGGGAAAAATTGGTGGGTCCACCCAAATTGGTGGGTCCACCCCCACCTCCGCTCCGCCTCCCCCCCTGAGTGTGGCGCGTGCCCACTTTCTCCCCCAAGCTCCCAGCACTTGTGCCGTGAAACAGCTGTGTTGGGGGAACACTGCCCGTTCAGGGGAGCAAGAGGGCCAAGGTGGGAATTTGGGGAAGGGGCCCAATAGGAGCAGGGAGGGAATGTGGGGGTGCGAGCACCCACCGGCACCGGGGAAGTTGACACATATGGAGACGGTCTCTTGGTGGGAGCTGAGGGCCTCAGGCATCAGGATTCCTGGGTTCCATTCCCAGCTCAAGTGGGTGTATAGGGTAACCAGATGTCCCAACTTTATAGGAACAGTCCCAGTTTGGGAGGCTTTTTCTTATATAGGCAGCTATTACCTCCCACACCCCTTGTCCCGATTTTTCACACTTGCTAACTGGTCACCCTAGGAGTGTAGGGCATGGGCTCCAGTTGTGGTGGTTGGGCGGGGAGAGATGTCAGGGCAGCTGTGCTCTATTCCTACCTCTAGCATTGACCTCGTGCAAGCCTTTCCATCTGTCCATATCTCAGTTCCTTGTCTATACCAGGGAGAATGAAAGTCACCCTTTGCCCAAATACATGGATAATACTAGTACTTTGTTCTGGGCGGAGAGCACTATCTACTCATTGGAGCAGAACATCAGAACGATACCACTTTCTGCATTAATCCAAAATTTCTTCAATTTAATCTTCTCCTCAATTAGTTTTTCCACACACATGCAACTCTCCCACTTCAAGCAAGCAAACAAACAAGCAATAACTCCTCTGAATTTATCAGGCTATTTTGCCTACCGGTTAAGATGAAAACAAAAAAAGAAAGAGTGATTGACTTAGTTGTATTTTTGAAAGCTTGTGAAGAGCTCAGACAAGAACAGAGCCATTTTAGCACGTACCTAAATAGGCAGTGTACTGTTCCCAGCTCTGAAAAACACATATGGTCTAGTGGTTATTGATACAAGAGACTGGAAGAAGGTCAGAACTGCTGCTGAGTGGTTTTCCCGGCTCTGGAAGGGGCAGGTGGTGTGATGGTGACTACCCACCTGATTTCAGACTAGTCGCTCCACTTCGCTGTGGTTTGCTATATAATAATACATACTGCTCATCTCAAGCTAGAGATCTATGGCAGTAGTATGTAGCCACCTGATCATCCACCTTCAAATCACTCCTAAGTACTCTCCTTTGCTGTGATGCCTACAAAAACATGACAACCAGCAGGCTGTTGCTGTGCAGAAACCACTACCTCTTATGCTGACCAACGCTGCCTCATTGTTTACTTGTACTCCCCCGTCTGTCTACATCCATCTGTTGTCTTTTGTTTTATACTTAGATTGTAAGCTCCTTAGAGCAGGGACTGCCTTTTTGTTCTGTTTTTGAACAGTGCTTAGCCCAATAGTGTCCCAGTCCAGGACTAGGGGCTCCTACTCACTATGGAAATGCAAATGAGGATAATAAATGTAAAAATATAAATTATTTATATCACTATATTCCTCTGCTTCACCTCATATTCGCTCCCTCCAAGCACCAGGAAATGTGAAGATTATAAAGTGCTTCCTGTATGCTCTTTTTACTTGTCAGATTTGCTTAGAAAATAAATTCTCTAGCTGAGGGCAGCAATAGCCCAATGAATCTTTCAGAGAGGTTTGCAAAGTTTCTGAGCTTTCCCATAAAATCTTTACAAATATGGATACACAGCACATGGGATTTTTTTATTGTAACATTTAACATGGGAAGCCAATGATTTATAAATGGTATATAATTGCTTCATATAAAGGTACCCAAAAAAAGTACACCAATATAAAGAATGTATGAGAAATGTAAGTTTGAGGTTAAATAGTTTGGAGATATATAATATTTTGGCAGATGCCTGCTGCTTAGAGATAGGAGTGAGACAAAGGACCTGGCTACACTACAAGATTTACTAAATCAAGAGAACACATTATAACAACATAGTACTGCCTTGGCCATGTAATTGTTTGTTGTAGGTTGTCTATGTGTGACATCAGGCTCTGTTATCACCATGTTACAGACCATGTTAAAGACCAGGTACTATAATAAAGTTCCATAATATGGTTATAAGAAGAATTAGGTCTGTCTTCACAAAAAGACCAATCTGTGTTATTCTGCTAGGGCACTACCATGACATGCACTGTCCAAACACAGTATTTCATAATGAAGATAGACCCCAGCATTTCCCTAATGATATTTCAAGATGACTTTAACAATGTTGCATCCTAGCTACATTAGCTGGTTCAACTGTTTTTCCAGATACCATTTTTAAAACCCTGTTTGGGAACCAATGCATACAAGACGTTGAAATCTCACTCATTTAAATGTCATGGTTGAACAGCTCTGTAGTTTCTCTTCTTTTTTCAAAACAAGGATTCTTTCTGTGTCTCTCTGAAAGGTCAGATTGCAGGGAGGGCAGAAAAAAGAATCTCTTTGAATTGTAATACTTTCGCTCTTCAACATAGAAATCAGGGACAAGGCTTGGTAACAGAATGATGGGACTCAAAAACAAAACCAAACCCAGCTTCAAACAGTTTCAGGATTAGATTTACTTTAAATGTATACTTTGCATTCAGAACACTGAGACCCCAAATTAAAATATATCATTTCACCCCAACTAACCCGAAGAATACCTTGTCCAGGTAGACAGAATACAAATATTCAAACTGGCATTTAACTTACACTGCAACTAATATCCACACTTGGGAAAAATATGCCACGGCATCTTGAAATTGACCACAAGGGTCAAGAGGCTGGTTTTCTCACTTTCTTAAAGACCAAAAATAATTCCACAAAGCGAGCAGGTCAGACCAATCAGGGAAGTGGAAAAAAACAGTAACAAGAATTTGCTGTATTATAGAGGGAAACACCAAACTCCCAGCATGCTATGTTCATACAGCTACACAAAGAGATGGCCAATTTGTCAGCAGACTAGGGGGTATACTGCTAATCTGATCTGTTCAGATAGACCCTCCCTACATTTGTGAGTAATGGCTATCCCAAATGGCTACAATGGGACCATGCTTTAAACTTCTGTGGTGTTTTCTAGCTAAATATTATACTTTACAAACATTTTCTGAACCTCAAGACATTGTTAAGATAAATATTACTCCCACTCTACAGATGGGGAAAGTGGCCAGTGATTCAAGGTACCTTAGTCTTTGGGTGTCCAACGTGAGATACTAAAAACCTGATTTAAATAAATTTAAAGGGACTATCAAGATGTTCACATACCAAAATTGATTGACAGGGTTATCTAATTATAGTAATTTGTCTCTTGTTCCCCCATCTTCCTTTCCATTGTCTGTCACTCTTACTCACTATTTCATATGTAAAATTAGATTGTAAACTTTTTGAGGCAAAGATAATATATTATCTCATTATTTGTTATTATGTTTTAGATGCCGTATAACTAAACAATAATGAATGCATGAATTATTTTAATTGATATTTTGCTAAAATTTGCTCTCCCGTGAATACAGAACTTTTTATTAAAACTTGCAAAACCTCCCAATCAATCTTACACCAGAGTCTTAATTGCCAGGAACCCAGGAAAAACTGAATCCACATTATGGTGTGCATGGTATCTTATGTAATATTTGCTGTTTTCTGTAGGTTTATTTAAAGACAATGAAGGGCCTAGTCCTTTGGATTGAAAAGAGCCTTTGCAAATTTAATGACCTGGGGTTTTTTAGACTAGGAAAATTTGCATAGATGTAATTACATCTTGTATTTACCTATTCAGGAGTGTTATAAGCAAAACACGAGAAGTAATTCTTCCGCTCTACTCCACCCTGATTAGGCCTCAGCTGGAGTATTGTGTCCAGTTCTGGGAGCCACATTTCAGGAAAGATGTGGACAAATTGAAGAAAATCCATAGAAGAGCAACAAAAATGTTTAAAGGTCTAGAAAACGACCTATTAGGGAAGACTGAAAAAGATTGGGTTTGTTTAGTCTGAAAAGAAAAGACAGAGAGGAGATGATATCAGTTTTCAAGTACATAAAAGATTGTTATAAGGAGGAGGGAGAAAAATTGTTCTTCTTAACCTGTGAGGATAGGACAAAAAGCAATAGGCTGAAAACTGCAACAATGGAGGTTTAGGTTGGACATTAGGAAAAGCTTCCTAGCAGTCAGCGTGATTAAGCACTGTAATAAATTGCCTATGGAGATTGTGGATTGGAGATTTTTAAGAGCAGGATTTTTAAGAGACAAACACTTATCAAGAATGGTCTAGATAATACTTAGTCCTGCAATGATTCCAGGGGACTGGACTAGATGGCCTCTCGAAGTCCCTTCCACTCCTATGATTCTATGCAGTAACACCTGTCAAAATTTCCCTAATGTAGACATGCTGTACAGCAATCAGTTGCACTAGGGGTTTATACTAGTGCAGTTACATCAATGTAGTTACTCCAGTGAGAATTTCTCTAATCTAGGCCTAGTCCACCCTTAAAATTTAGGTTGACCTAGCTACATAGCTGAAGGCTGTGAAAAATTGTGCCCTATGCAACATAGTTAGATCAACCTAATCCCCAGTGTAGACACAGCTAGGTCAATGTAACAATTCTTCTGTCAACCTAGCTACTGCCTCTTAGAGAAGTAGAATTCCTACATCGACAGAAAAACCTGTTCCATCAATGTAGGAAGCGTCTACGCTACAGGAGCACAGCTGCAGTGCCATAGATCTGCCACTGTAGTCGCTATAGTGTAGACATAACCCAGGACAAACCTTTTACTACAAAGGTTTTAGCCTCACCTTTGGAATTGGCTGTAGGAATGTGGAGGTGCCCTTTCAAAGCTCCCTCTCTGACAGACAGCATAATTATCTGCTCGAAGACAAAGCAAACATTACTGAGGAATGCTGCTTTGCTTTCAGTGAGAGAGAGGCGGGAAGGGGCAGGGGCTCTGAACTTACAAGACAGCTGCGCTAACACACTCTCAGCACCTCAAAAGTCCACTCTCTCTTCCCCCACATACACACAACATACTCTCTGTCATACTCCACCCCACCCCCTGCATTTGAAAAGCATGTTGCAATCACTTGAATGCTGGGATAGCTGCCCATAATGCACCGCTCCTAATGCCGCCGCAAGTGCTGCAAATGTGGCCAAACGAGTGCGCTTGCAGCTGTCTTTGTGGACAGACTGCAGCCCTTTCCCTACTGCACTGTCCGAAGGCTGGTTTAACTCAAAGTGCTCTACATCTGCAAGTGTAGCCATGCCCTAAGCCATGGAAGAATTCTTCTGTTGATCTAGCTATTGCCACTCAAGGAAGTGGGTTACCTACAACTGATAGAAAATCCCTTTCCGTTAATTATGGAAGTATTCACAATATGGGCACTACAGTGGCCCTGTGCCCACAGTGTAGATATGGCCAATGGCTTTAACAGAGACAAAGTTACACTAGTTGTTTAGAGCCAATCAAAGCATCACCAAGGACCCCCTTTATCCACACTGTTGATTCATGTTGAATGGGGGTGAGAATATCTGCAGATTGGCCTGAGAACCATCCTAGCAATTTGCTCAAAGGAAGGGAGAGGCCTTAATTTTTTAAAGAGTCATTGTATGATTATGAGAAGGGACTAACATCCCTCTTTGATGGGACAGAATTATATTTTACTGCACAATGAAAAACACTGCAACTTTCTGTCCTAATCCAGAGCAGAAATATAACCCCAAAAAGTCAGGCCTATTTAAAACTCACATCATCATTTGTGAGAGCACATAGCAAAAGAGAAACATCAAATATTAATATGCTATAGACCTAGTTCCTGGCCATAAATCATTCAGGCTTAGGAAAGCTAAAGCAGAGGATCTTGTTGGTGCCATACACACTGTTAAACATCATTAGGGGCCCAATCCTGCCAGTTATAGAGTACCCTTAATCAGTTTCCTTCAACATCAGCAGTAGTTAAAGGCTTTCAGCAGTCCTCAGGGGGCACTCAGCATCCTTCAGGATCAAGCCTTTAGTCAGAACAAAAGACCTAATATAAAACATTCATAAGATAAGACTTCTGGATGCCGTGCATATTGTCATGGGCTTTCTATGCAGTTCCTGGGATAGTGCACTGGTAATTATACCAACTCTGAGGTTAGCTTCTAATATGCCAATTTATCTTCAGGGTCCTCTCATTCTTCAATCTGATTTAATGGAGAGATGACGATATAAATATACTGTAATTGATCTTTCTGAGACAAACAAGTGGAAACAACTCTAAAGCCCTGAAATCTCTTGAAGACAAGTTTGTTATGTATTTGCTTTAAGTGTAACCCAAAAAGGACCAGTCAACATTCAAAGAAGAAATGGGCAGAGCAGTGTGGATGAAATACAAAAAAAAGTCAGGTTCTCCAAAGCAAAAGTACCAAAGTCCGGAAAAAAAAGTCAGCTTCTAGCAACATTTCTGGCCAATTCACAAGCAGATATACTAGAAATTTCATGAGACACAATTTGTCCAAGTTTACTTCATCAAGAGGTTCACGTACACTTTGGAGAAGCACTCCCGGTGTTCCCTGTCATCAGGAGATTTGTAGAATCAAAGCACTGAGACACTCTAGGGAGTTACATAGTGCAGAGCTTTATTGACCATGTTCTCATTTCATGGATAATACAATAAAATGACTAAAGTCATGTTGCAGCATTTGCCGGGTTCAGAGCAAAAATTGACATGGATTATCTAACATCCTTCTTTGCTTATTCCAAAGTCCTCATCAGGAATTTTGAGGGCGGTATATGCAGAGCATTACAGCATCTTAAATTTTGGAAACTTATCCAGAATGAATCCCAAAATCCATACATGGGCTCCTGTCATAAAATCATAGTATATCAGGGTTGGAAGAGACCTTGGGAGGTCATCTAGTCCAATCGCCTGCTCAAAGCAGGACCAACCCAACTAAATCATCCCAGACGGGGATTTGTCAAGCCTGACCTTAAAAACCTCTAAGGATGGAGATTCCACTACTCCCTAACCCATTCCAGTGCTTCACCACTCTCCTAGTGAAATATTGTTTCCTAATATCCAACCTAGATCTCCTCTTCTGCAACTTGAGACCATTACTCCTTGTTCTGTCATCTGCTGCCACTGAGAACAGCCTGGCTTCATCTTCTTTGGAATCCCCCTTCAGGTAGTTGAAGGCTGCTATCAAATCCTCCCTCACTCTTCTCTTCAGTCCTGCAAAAAGAACATGAAGGTGGATCCCTGCACCTAAATGGAGCTCCATTAAAGCCAGTGAGACTCCGCATAAGTCTAGAGTTCTGGTCTGATGGTATTTTTGCAGAATTGGGGTCCTTTCACTTCTAATACAAGTCCTTCCTTCTGAATGACAACACAGGGCCCTGCCACTAGAGCATACACATGTACTAAGATTCCCCCATGCAGTTGATACATTTAAGTGTTTACAGGAGGGGGCCTTATGAGTTAGATTTTATGTCTCTACTTTGTGGATCAAGAATTATTTTGTTTTTATCAGCTGGTCAATTTGCTGATAAGCTTTCTTATTCAACAGAACTAGGTTTCTCAGATTTTGTTAGAAATTATTCTCGCTCCAATTAAAGGCTTGAAATGTGGTTTTATTCATTTGATGATAAACTGGATTTGGTGTCGTTAAAGATGTTTGAATGACAGTAAACAAACAGAATTAGCAGAAAATTATATGATGGGAAATAAAAAAAAAGTTGCAGTTCTGGAAACACAAGAAAGCACAAAGACATCCATTGAAAAATAGAACAACTGAAGTTTTAGAGAATTATGCCAAAGCTTGCAGCATTTATTCCCTTGGTTTTCTGTGAGAGACAAAATTCCTTGTCACCAAAGACTGGCACATTTTATAGCCTTATCTGCTGAATCACATTATTGTTTCACACCAGCAGAGCAGGAGTGACCTGCAAGAGCCAGGATTTCTTTTGCAGAAAAGAGCTAGACCCAAGCTAAAACCCTGGATTCAAAGACCTTCAGGATTTGGAGGGGATGTTAAGTTCAAAGTCCAAATCCAGATCCAGATCTCAATTTTCCAGCTGCCTCTGAATAATAATAATATATTAATAATATGTTACACATATATACCAAATAATGGGCTAGATTAAAACACTAGATCCAAACCCCACTCCATTTAGACAGTTGGTGGTTTGACATTCAGACCTGGGAGAGTCTTAAAAGCGGGGCTGTTACTTTCACCTGGTAAAGTTACAGAATTTATTAATAAATTCAGGGTTTAAAAAAGGCCAACAGCAAACTCTGCATCCGCAGACAAGTGCGACACCTAATGGCTGACGAGCATGGGTGAATTCAGGTCTCTCTTGCCTGCAGTTTTCATTTCCTTTCTTTACTTTTCCTGGTTTTTAAATACTGTCATTTTACTGGCTTCTTTTAAAGGAAAAATAAACATATTCCAAAAACCTTATAGCCAAAGAAGGACAAATCTACTCTTGTTTTAGGCATATGATGTTACAGCAGCAACAGAACACACACAAGTGGCAAAGTTACTGTTGGAGGGAGAGAAAGGTGATTCTCATTTGAACCCTGCCAATGTTAGGTTTGTTTCTTGGTGGAATGGAAAGGGGAACTGGCTCCCCCTGTAGCTGTGGGCCAGAGTGACCGACGGCTCCCTTGCTCAGCGGGGAATATTTACAAAAGTAATAGAGATGTTGAAAAAACATTTTAAGTCAGGTGGGGATTTGCCTCCCTTCGTGGTAACATAAACACCACCTTTCTGCTCTGGGACTGCTGGCTCCAGTGAGCTCTTCTTCACTTCTCTATGAAAGGCCAGAGAGCAAAGGGATCATAGCCAGAGGCATAATTTGACTTCTATATTTGAGGGTGGGAGGAGCACCAGGCAGGCCAAGGCTTGCCATTTGGGCAGGCAACGCCCCCACATGTCACCCAAACTACGCCCATGATGACAGCCAATCTGCATGCCCACCTCGCAGGGTCCCAGAGCCCTGGCTCCAGCCCAAGCCCAAATGTCTACACTGCTCTTAAACAGCCCATTAGGCCCAATCCTCCAAATCAGCAGGTATAGGCCAGCCATGTCTTTTTAACTGCAGTGTAGACGTACCCAGTGTGGGGGCCTGTGTCTAAACTCCATGTAAAGTAACTCTCCGAGGTGCTGAAGGCAAGTTGGGTGCACAGGGTAAAATCCAGCCCCCTGGAAATCAATGGGAGGTTTTCCCTAGACTTCAGTGGAGAGAGGGTTTCACTTACACTACTTACGCAAGGCTTCACTAGGCTTGTCTACACTTGGACCTTGTCTTCACAAGTCAAAATGGTGGGGTTTTTTATCATGTTTTAGCTAACATGGTTACAGACACATGATAAATTACCAGGGTGAACAAGGCAGTGGTAGTTTTGCCCTGTGTTAGTGGTAAACCCCTAGGTTCCCCTCTTACTTTGTCCAAGGGTGTGTCCAAGCTTTGGCTGTGGGGCTTTTTAATTACAGGGTAGACTTCTGAGATCAGGCTGGGGCCCAGGCTATAGGATCCTAAGAGGTGGGATGGTCCCAGAGCTGCAGCCTAAACCTTTGAAAATCAACACTGCAGTTAAATAGCCCGCAGCCCAAGGCCTGTGAGCCCAAGTCAGCTGGCATGGAACAGCTGCAGGTTTATAACTGCAGTGTAAACATAGCCCAATTCTTAACATTGAGTTAATTGATTGATAATTATGTTAGTTACCTCGAGTTAACTGTCAATAAATTAAACTGGACATTTTAAAAAGTTTGTTTAGACACCGCTGCAGTCCTGCCAACCCTAAGCATTCAAAATCGTGAGTCAGGCTCCCAAAAGTCATGAGACTGGCTTTAAGACAATACATTTTGGGTCCTTTTATTTGCCTTCTGATTTTTAAGGTTTTAGGATTTACATTTTCTAGTTTTCCTCCACAACCATAAGGGCTAGAAATCACTTTGTTTTGTATTTTTTAAAATGATAGCTGAGATGCTCATATAGTAACATTGCTCCAGGAGTTGCAGCTTTTTGAAGGATGCCAGATACCATGAGACTCATGCTAAATATCACAAGAGTTGGCAATGCAGCCACTGGAAGCTGGCATCTCAGCCCTATCCTGAAAATGTTATCTCCTAAGGTATAAATCAGCTTGTCTACTAAAATCAAAAGTCCTCATGGCATTTCCTGTGTAACTGATCCTTGATATGACCAGTTCCAGAAGGGACCTGCCAATATTTGGATGTATAAAACAGGGGACATTAGGGATGAGGGCAGGAAGTGAAGAAACAGGAACACATTTTTTAAATTCCATTGACATGAATTAGGATCCAGATCTGAACTCCCATTGTAGAGCTGTGGCCCTGCTCTGAAATTCAGATCTTGATCCTGGTTCCAGTCCCAATCCCCTCCCTCACTGAAGTTTGTGGAGTTTGTATCTGGGATTTTTACTTATTCGGCTGTGTCTAATTGAAATACTTTGGAGTAGTAGGTGACCTTTTTGGAGACAGGCATGATGGGTGCTAATAGTAAACAATAAGAAACTGTGAAAGCACAAATATGAAAAAATAATGAGTGCCCCTCCTAAATAGGACCGCACGGCATGGGAAGAGTGAGAGATTTGGCTTTATCTCATTTCATTTCCAAAGCATTCAAAAAGAAAAGGAACCACATTACCAGGAGCAAAATAAGTCAGCTACTGATCTCTGGTGGAGCTAATTATCATTGCACAGGACTAGACCTAGCCAGTGATGAAAAGAATAGTGCTGCTGGGGTAGATGCCAGATTCACAAGATTATCTATGCACTTGTCTTCACCTCATTAGTCCATCCCACTTCAGGCTCAACTCCCAGTGCAAATTTGCTCCTTAGACTATATATATTTATTGCTTTTTCCAGTCTCTCTTTTAAAGCGCTGGGGCTTCTACCACCTCCCTGAAGAGGCTATTCCAGAGCCAAATACATTTTATTGCTACAATGTTGTTCCTGATATTCAGTAGAGATGGGACTGAGACACTAAATCTGGTTCCAGATCCAAAATGTCACAAAGTTCTGAGGTGTATGGATGGGGAATTTTGGTTCTAGCCCTCCTATGCCTTTTTCCTTTTAATAGTTTCACTTCATTATATGTTGTTAGCAGAGAAAAGTCAAAACTCTGAATTGTGGAAAGTTCAGATTAGAAATGACTCATCCTAGGGTTATAGAGCAAATATCCAGCAGGGCTGGAAATAGAATTCATGTCCCACTTGTCTACACAAATATTTAGTTCACGGCAAGCAGGGCTGTGAATCTCTCTCTTGTGAGCCTGCCTCCGACCAACAGTCCTGTGCACCTTGCCAACGCACATTAACAGTGTGTTAATGCACTTGAAAGAGGAGTACCTCAAAGTGCATTAACAAACTGCTAATACACATCAGCAGGGTTCACCCGGATAGTTTATCCGAGGGAGACTAGTTCAGGGTTGATTCAAATCCCAGCTTGTCACGAACTAAATGTTCATGTAGAGAAGCTTTCTGTCCTGTCCCTTAACCACAAGATCCTTTCCATCATGTGCTGAATATAAACAAACAATCACAGAATCAGAGGACTGGAAGGGACTTCAAGAAGTCATCTAGTCCAGTCCCCTGCACTCATGGCAGATCTCATTATTATCTAGACCAGGCGTTCTCAAAGTTCACTGCACTGTGACCCCCTCTAACAAGAAAAATTACTTCATGACCCCAGGAGGGGGTGGACTGAAGTCTGAGCCTTCCTGAGCCTCACCACCCCACAAAGGGGCCAAAGCCAAAGCCCCACTGCCCAGGGCAGGGGACCAAAGCAGAAGCCCAAGGACTTCAGCCCTAGGTGGGGGCCTGTAACCTGAGCCCCCACCACCCAGAGCTGAAGATCTGGACCAGGATGAACCCCTGTTCGCCGCTTAATTCAGCGGCAGCAATTTCTGTGGCAGTTCCGAGAGTTCATCCTGCTCCAGCCACCCAGTGAGTGCAAAAGGTGCCTGTTTTCTGAATATGCCCTCAGGGGGAGTGACCACTGCCTTGGATTCCCCTTGGCTATGCTACTGCTCCACAGTAAGCACATTGGATTAATCTGCCCCCTCCCCCCTTGAAGATCTCACCCTAACCCCTAATAGTTAGAAGATGGCTTCAGATCTGAAACATGAGGTTTTATCTCCCTTCCAACACTCTTTTTGTTAGTATTCACTATGCAAATTCTCAGTCCCCCTGAATTCTTGGTTTCAGTGAAATCCTGTGGCAATCAGTTCCACAGTTTAATTACCCATTGTGTGAAAAAGATTTCCTTTGGTAAATTTTGAATTTGATGGTGTTTTGGGAAGCCAGTAGCAACTGTATGATCAGCTTTCCTCCACAATTATCTTTAGCCTCCATTGTTTGTGATCTAAGAGATGAGGCACAGAAGCATCAAATAGTATTAAGTGGTTGGAGAGCACACATTCCAAGTGTAGAATCATTGTTAGAAAAGGACATTTTGGAATGACTAAATCTGCTATAAAAATATTTAAAAATAAACAATAAAGGCCTCATACATTACTAATAGGTTCTCAAAGATCTGATCCCATTCACATTGAAGTCAATGTGATTTTTTTCCTAGTGACTTCACTGAGAGCTGCTTCTAACCCCTTCTTAGTGCATCACTGCTTGGCTAGTACAAGATTGCTGTCTGTAGTGGGCCAAGTACTTTATCTAGTCCATACCACCACCATCCCACAAGTTATTTCAGTTCATGAGGAATGGTGCACATGTATCTGAGGGCAAAACTTGGTCAGTAATGTTTATCTGCAAGTTAACTGTTCCAAGGATGGTGCTTAACAAATCATCCAGTGCCAGAAAAATATTTTAACTGATCCATAGATTCTGAGGCCAGAAGAGACCATTACAATCGTCTAGTCCAACCCTCTCTATAACACAGCATAGAATGTCACCCACTGATTCCTGCTTCATACCCATAACTTCTGGTTGAGCTAAAGCACATTTTACAGAAAGGCATCCAGTCTTGATTTGAAGACTTCAAGTGATGGTGAATTCAACACATCCCTTGGCAAATGATTAATTTCCCTCACTGTTAAACATTGTGCCTTATTTCCAGTTTGAGTTTATCTAATTTTAGCTTTCAGCCGTTGGCTTTCATTCTGCCCTTATCATCTGCCTTGTTTTTTAAATAATTTCAAAGAGCCGCCTGTTCCCCCACATTCTCCCAGTTTCCTAAAGACAGCTTGAGGGATGGACTAGGGGCTTGACCCAGCTCCCACTGAAAGTTAACAGGGTTTGGACCAGACCTTAGATTATCTCATAGATCTTTCCCCTTCCATTTTTAGTTTCCATGGTTTTGTATATTGTTCAATAGAGAATTAATACAGGACGACTTCTAAAAAGGTTCTTTGCTGCCATCTTTACAGTGGAGCAGAAACCAACACATCTGCTTTTTCTTTACGTCTTGGCATCACGGACGTGCTTAGTGGAGATATGTACAGCTCTGGGAACACGGGGCCCTTGTCTTTCAGAGGTGCTGAGTACCCTCACCTTTCTGTTGACTGCAGCAGAAGTTGAGTACATAGCATCTCTGAAAAATCATACCAGTGCACTGCTGCTGTTTTGCAGAAGGGGGCGCTCACACTTTATTGGTGTAATATCAGACTAGTGGGGACTCATACAAAGATTCTGACAAACTGAGAGCTTAAAAATAAAGATTTTCTCTAGTAGAAGTTACACACATCCCATCTAGGGGATAACAGACCCCTTACAATCAACGTCACACTTATTATTCCATTATAACAATTTAATAGTAGGTAAAATGTGAGATCTAAATAGGCTGATTGTAATTCTTTTTTTAACGAACATTTGGTGTAGAGGGGAGATGTACTCTCATTAAATACATACAAAGAGTGAAAGACTCTACAGAAATAAAAACTATTTCAAGGACATTTATTTTTGAAAACTTAATTGCATACCCAGTGGGACTTCAGAAGAAATAAATTACAGTACTATGTTTATTATTTATATAGAATTGTGTACACGGTGCTTTCTGAACACTTAACTAAAGGTCGCCCTTTTGGCCTAAACTGCTAGCCAAAACTCAGGGCATTGCAGCATTGTTCCCATCAGGATGAGGGGGGAAAAGATCAGTGCTATGAATCAACAATGTTCTTGACACAGTTTCCTCCAGTCTACCACTCCTGCAAGCAGCCCAGGCCCCCTGCTTCCCTCACACTCAGCCTTTTGATATCTTCTTTTGGCTTTTCTCCCCCAACCCCACAGCCTGCAACTAATCTTTGCATTTGGAACAGAGAAGTGCCTGGGTCCATTTTAATTCTGACCTGCCCTGTGGTCTGCAATTGCTTTTATTACAGAAAGGGCCTTAAGTGCTCCTTCTGATGAGTGTGGAAGAGAAGACGGCTCACTCATTGGCTTTAACAAGGTCTGGGCTTGTCTTTGGATCTAAGGGTAGATCTACACTTAACATGGTACAATGGCACCACTGCGGTGCTTCAGTGGAGATGCTATTATGCTGATGGGGGAGCTTCTCCCGTTGGCATAGTTAATCCATCTCTGTGAGGCAGTAGCTATCTTGAAGGGAAAAAGCTCCTGTGGACATAGTGCTTTCTACACTGAGGGTTAGGCTAGTGTAACTGCATCACTCAAGGGTGTGGATTTCACACCCCTGAGCAACATAGTTATATCAATTTAAGTTTAGCGTGTAGACCTAGCCGTAGGCCTTGGCTACACTTGCAAGTTAAAGCACATTAATTCAGTCCCAGGTGCCCTAACTCCTGAGATGTCCACACTGGCAAGGCACTTAGAGCGCTTGGACTCTGCAGTTGGAGCGCTCCAGGTAATCCACCTCCATGAGAAGCATAATGCTTGCTGCACCCAGGCTGGGATGTCAGTGTGGGACAACGTGTTGCATTACTGCACTGTGATTAGAATGAGGAGTACTTGTGGCACCTTGCTCAAATAAACTGGTTAGTCTCTAAAGTGCCACAAGTACTGCTCGTTCTTTTTCCGGATACAGACTAACATGGCTACTACTCTGAAATCTGTGCTTTGATTGGCCTCCGGAAATATCCCATAATCCCCTGAAATCAAGCAGCCACTCTGGTCATGGTTTTGAACTTGGCTGCAGGCATGCGGCTATCCCCTTTTAAAGGTCCGTTTCTGACAGCCTGCATGCTTATTGCTCCAGGACACAAAGCAAACCATTACTATGGAATGCTCCTGCTGCAGAGGAAGGTGTTTGTGTGGGGGTGGGTGGGTGGGGAAACCAGGGGGGTGGGGGCTGATGTCAGGTTTCCCCCTTCCCCCTGCCGCTGTCTGAACTTACAAGATAGCATGCTGACACACTCTTGCCCCCCAAATCACACGGACTCTCCCCCCACATACACACAACACACTCCCTGTCACACTCCTTACCCTCTCATTTGAAAAGCAGCTGGCAATCTCGTAGGATGCCCATGGAACTATGGGACTGGGAAACCTGCATCATGTGACGCTGGACCTGCCCCATGAGGCACTGCAAACCCTTTCCAAAGCAGACTGCAGCCACTTGCACGCTGGAATAGCTACCCACAATGCATTGCTCTCTGTGGCCTTCCAAGAGCTGCTCATGTGGATGTGTTCCACAATCACAAGGAGCAAGTGTGAACACACAGCAGCGCTGTCCCTGCTGCCGTCTCCAAGGGCTGGTTTAACTCCTGCACTGTACATTTGCAAGTGTAGCCATAGCCTTAGACAGCTGCTGGCAGCCATTAGCACCTTTCAGAACAACAAACAAGGACTCTAGCCTGAAGAGTTTACAACCTAAGGCCTTGTTTATACAGGAACGGTTATACCATTATGAACTCAGGTGTGAATTTGAACCTACATAGTTTACTACTGATTAGACGTCTTACGCATATACCATAATCCAGTTTGGATATCCGGTTGCCAGTGATAAGTTATAATGACTTAACACCCTGTGTTGACACCCTTATTCCAAGGTCTTTTTTGGTATAGTTTGTTGTTTTGGAAGGGGTTTAGTTGAAACCAAAAAACCCATTCTTATACCAGAATAAGACTGTTCACATGGGGAGTTATACCAGTATAACTAGTGGTTTAACTGCACTGATATAACGGTAAAGATTTCCCACACAAACAAGCCCTAAAGGCCTAATCTTGCAAACACTTAGGGCACAGCTACACTTGCAGATGTAGAACACTTTGAGTTAAACCAGCCTTTGGAGAGCACAGTAGGGAAAGCGCTGCAGTCTGTTCACACTAACAGTTGCAAGCTCAGTGGTGTGGTCACATTTGCGGCACTTGCAGCGGCATTGGGAGCAGTGCATTATGGCCAGCTATCCCAGCGTTCAAGCGGCCACAGCATGTTTTTCAAATGGCGGGGAGTGGAGTGACATGGGGAATATGTTGTGTGTATGTGGGGGGAGAGAGAGTGGGTTTCTGGGATGCTGAGAGTGTGTCAGCATGCTGTCTTGTAAATTCAGGCTCCCCTCCCAACCCCCCCCCCCACCCCCACTCACTGAAAGGAAGCAGAATTCCCCAGTAATGGTTGCTTTGCCCCAGAGCAGATAGGCATGCTGGCTGTCAGAAACAGAGCTTTGAAAGGGCACCTCCGCATTCCTACACCTGAGTTCAAATCAATGACAAGAGTGACTTAGGGGGATTATGGGACATTTCCAGAGGTCAATCAGAGTGCAGTAATGCAACACCTCGTTACACTGATACCTGGGCGTTTCAACCAAGGTGCAGCAAGTGGTATGCTTCTTGTGAAGATGGATTACCAGAAGCGCTCCAGCTGCAGAGTCCAGGTGCTCTAAGTGCCTTGCCAGTGTGGACGGGAGATGAGTTAGAGAACAAGGCTGCTTTAATGCGCTCTAACTTGCAAGTGTAGCCAAACCCTTACACACAATTAACTTTACTCACAGGAGAAATCCCATGTAACAGTTTGCTTTTGCTTTTCAGTCTCTTATGGGAGTCTCTACAGAAGTTGTTTGGTTGGTTGTTTTGCACATACAGGTCTAGCTACCTTGGGGTGTTGTACCAGTGCAATCCGTAGAGGGCCATGCTGCACCAGCATGTAAAGTGACTTGCACAGGTATAGCTGACACTGGTTTGAAACCAGGATAATCTACATGGGTGCAAGCCTTGTATCACTAGTGTGAAACATATCTACACTAATACATTATAGATAGATACACTAGTGTGTGTGTGTGTGTGTATATATATATATAAGAGCTGTCAAGCAATTAAAAATTAATTGTGATTAGTCGCACTGTTAAAGAACAATAGAATACCATTTAAATATTTTTTGGAAGAAGTAGGACTGAGTGGACTTGTAAGCTCTGAAGTTTTACATTGTTTTGTTTTTGAGTGAAGTTATGCAACAAAAAAAATCTACATTTGTAAGCTGCACTTTCACGACAAAGATTGCACTACAGTACTCATATGAGGTGAATTGAAAAACACTATTCTTTTATCATTTTTACAGTGCAAATATATGTAATAAATGATAATATACACTTTGATTTCAATTACAACATAGAATACAATACATATGAAAATGTAGAAGAACATCCAAAATGTTGAATAAATTTCAATTGGTATTCTATTGTTTAACAATGCAATTAAAACTGTGATTACTTGGTCCTATTATATATAAGGGCTGTTGATTAATCACAGTTAACTCACACGATTAAAAAAATTAATAGCAATTAATCAGTTTTATATTATATATATATTATACACACACATAATTACAAATAAGCCCCTTACTTCATTGATTTTCCTGCTTTTAAACCCGTTTGTAAGTCTACCAATTGTCATTTATTCTTCCTAGTTACACAAGTGAAGAACTGGACACCCCCCTCTTTAGATTAAGTTTGTCTCATGATCCTAGAACAGGACAGGACACAGAAAGAACAGCACACCTGGAATCTCACTGATGTGTTTTAGGCAGATGGCCTGTCTCCCCAGTCCATGAAGGTTCCACTACCACACCCAGTCTTTCAGGCCTTTCTTCCAGGACACATTTATTTATTCAAACAAAAATTCACATGGTAATACAAAACTCACAATCAAAGCAGTCTTCCGGATCTCAGAGGCCCTTCACTCTACAGCCCAATTCCAATATATCTTTTTTGAGAAGGGGCAACCACATCTGCACACAGTATTCAAGATGTGGGCGTACCATGGATTTATATAGAGGCAATGTGATATTTTCCATCTTATTACACTGGTCTACAATTTTTTAGAAGTCGTGTGCTTCAGAGATAAAATGTGATATTTATTATGTATTTTGATGTGCTGAATTCAAATATGACAATTAAAACAACTGATTGGCCTCTGTTTCTAAGATATTTAAGTTTTTACATTTTATGTCTATGTATATTGTGTAGATAGTAGAGTTTTAATCATAAATTGTAAACCTAGGTCTTTTCATGTGTTTATGGTTGCTTTACATGACAGTATTTCACCTGTCCTGTTTATGTAACACTTTAAAAATCATCAAAAGGGTTATATAAATAAAATGTATTATGAAATAAAAGGCAAAAAACTATTATGTACATAGTTTAGTCCTATTCAGTGTCTACTCGGCGCTTCTTGGCTTGTCTCTTGTATTCATTAAATGGAGCATCTCTTGTCACTGTCCAGCAATAGTCTGCAAGCATTGATGGGCTCCATTTGCCCTGATAGCGTTTCTCCATTGTTGCAATGTCCTGGTGAAATCGCTCACCGTGCTCGTCGCTCACTGCTCCGCAGTTCAGTGGAAAAAAATCTAGATGAGAGTGCAAAAAATGTATCTTTAGTGACATGTTGCAACCAAGGCTTTTGTATGCCTTGAGGAGGTTTTCCACCAACAACCTGTAGTTGTCTGCCTTGTTGTTTCCGAGAAAATGTATTGCCACTAACCGGAAGGCTTTCCGTGCCATCTTTTCCTTGTCACGCAGTGCATGGTGAAATGCATCATCTCGAAGAAGTTCACGAATCTGAGGACCAACAAAGACACCTTCCTTTATCTTAGCTTCACTTAACCTTGGAAATTTTCCACGGAGATACTTGAAAGCTGCTTGTGTTTTATCAATGGCCTTGACAAAGTTCTTCATCAGACCCAGCTTGATGTGTAAGGGTGGTAACAAAATCTTCCTTGATTCAACAAGTGGTGGATGCTGAACACTTTTCCTGCCAGGCTCCAATGACTGTCGGAGTGGCCAATCTTTCTTGATGTAGTGGGAATCTCTTGCACGACTATCCCATTCGCAGAGAAAACAGCAGTACTTTGTGTATCCAGTCTGCAGACCAAGCAAGAGAGCAACAACCTTCAAATCACCAAAAAGCTGCCACTGATGTTGGTCATAGTTTACGCACCTCAAAAGTTGTTTCATGTTGTCATAGGTTTCCTTCATATGGACTGCATGACCAACTGGAATTGATGGCAAAACATTGCCATTACACAGCAAAACAGCTTTAAGACTCGTCTTCAATGAATCAATGAAGAGTCTCCACTCATCTGGATCATGAACGATGTTGAGGGCTGCCATCACACCATCGATGTTGTTGCAGGCTACAAGATCAACTTCCATGAAGAAGAATGGGACAAGATCCTTTTGACGGTCACGGAACATGGAAACCCTAACATCACCTGCCAGGAGATTCCACTGCTGTAGTCTGGAGCCCAACAGCTCTGCCTTACTCTTGGGTAGTTCCAAATCCCTGACAAGGTCATTCAGTTCAGCTTGTGTTAGGAGGTGTGGTTCAGAGGAGGAGGATGGGAGAAAATGTGGGTCCTGTGACATTGATGGTTCAGGACCAGAAGTTTCATCCTCTTCCTCTTCCTCGTCTGACTCAAGTGAGAATGATTCTGGTGCATCAGGAACCAGCAGTCCTTCTCCGTGGGGTATTGGGCGTATAGCTGATGGAATGTTTGGATAATGCACAGTCCACTTTTTCTTCTTTGACACACCTTTCCCAACTGGAGGCACCATGCAGAAGTAACAATTGCTGGTATGATCTGTTGGCTCTCTCCAAATCATTGGCACTGCAAAAGGCATAGATTTCCTTTTCCTGTTCAACCACTGGCGAAGATTTGTTGCACAAGTGTTGCAGCATATGTGTGGGGCCCACCGCTTGTCCTGATCTCCAATTTTGCAGCCAAAATAAAGGTGATAGGCTTTCTTAACCATAGTGGTTATACTGCACTTTTGTGATGCAAAAGTCACTTCACCACAAACATAGCAGAAGTTATCTGCACTGTTCACACAAGTACGAGGCATCTCTGCTCACTTTGGCTAACCAGAAATGTGTCCCTTTGCAAAATCAAACACTGACAAATAAGAGAGCACGACACTGTATGATTTCTAGAGCTGATATAGGGCAATTTGTTCAGCAGAGTGATGTAAGCTTCGTTATGATTGCATCATCCATGACTTCTAGGAATAACATGATGCAATTCATATCATGTATGACACAATACCAGCTTCAGATTGCATCATTCATTGTTTTGCCTAAAAAGCAAGTACTGTCCAAACCCAGTCATAGATTTATTCATAGATCCAGTCAAAGATGTATTTTAGTCATTTCTGGTTTGAATTGAGATCCCTTCCCTTTATAACTCACTTATCCTCCACCATTCCCATGTCAAGGGTCGTATATACTGACCCAATAGCATAGCTTGAAAACTAGAGCCAAACAACAATTTTAAGCATCATTTTCGTTCTCAGTGACCCAGAATTAGTAAAGTTTGACTACATTTATTTCAGAAGCATTTTGGCTGTAGAGGAGTGTAATCTATCCCTTTCTTAATAATTCCCAACATTTTGTTTACTTTTTTGCCTGCAGCTGCACATTGAGTGGATGTTTTCAGAGAACTATCCACAATGACTTCAAGATCGCTTTCTTGAGTGGTAACAGCTAATTAATGCTGAATCATTTTATATGTATAGTTGGGATTGTTTTCCAATGTGCATTACTTTGCATTTATCAACATTGAATTTCATCTGCCATTTTGTTGCCCAGTCACTCAGTTCTGAGAGATTCTTTTGCAGCTCTTGGGACTTAACTATCTTGCATAGTTTTGTATCATCTGCAAATTTTGCCACCTCACCGTTTACCCTTTTTCGCAGATCATGTATGAATATGTTGAATAGGACTGGTCCCAGGACAGACCTTTGGGGGACACCACTGTTTAACTCTCTCCATTGTGAAAATGGACCATTTATTCCTAAACTTTGTTTCCTACCTTTTAACCAGTTACCGATTCATGAGAGGACCTTCGCTCTTATGCCATGACAACTTACTTTGCTTAAGAGCCTTTGGTGAGGGACCTTGTCAAAGGCTTTCTGAAAATCTAAGTACACTATATCCACTGGATCCCCCTTGTTCACATGCTTGTTGACCCCCCTCCAAGAATTCTAGTACATTGATGAGGCATGATTTCCCTTTACAAAAACCATGTTTACTCTTTCCCAACAAATTATGTTCATCTGTGTCTGACAGTTTTGTTTTTTACTATAGTTTTAACCAGTTTGCCGGATACTGAAGTCAGGTTTACCAGCCTGTAATTGCCAGGATCACTCATAAAGTCCTTTTTAAAAGTTGGTGTCACATTAGCTATCCTCCAGTCATTTGGTATAGAAGCTGATTTAAATGATAGGTTACAAACCACAGTTAGTAGTTCTGCAGTTTCACATTTGAGTTCCTTGAGAACTTGTGTGTGAATACCATCTGGTCATGGTGATTTATTACTGTTTAGTTTATCAATTTGTTCCAAAACCTCCTCTAATGACACCTCAATCTGGGACAGTTCCTCACATTTGTCACCTAAAAAGAATTGTTCAGATTTGGGAATCTCCCTCACATCCTCAGCCATGAAGACTGAAGCAAATAATTAATTTAGTTTCCCCAGCTAGGCCTTATCATCCTTGAGTGCTCCTTTAGCATCTTGATTGTCCAGTGGCCCAACTGGTGGTTTAGCAGGCTTCCTGCTACTGAAGTACTTAACGGGTTTTTTTTGCTATTACTTGTTAAAATAGTATATGTTTGCTGTTGAAGAAAAATCCAGAATACTTAATGTTGTTGTTTTAGTTAAATAAAACAATTTAAATGTCTGTCTAGTAATATTCTCCGCCTAAAACAACATGGCAAGAAATCCATCCAAATATTTAATTGGAGATAGTTCATCTCCCAATGACTTCATAACTTTGGTAAATGAAATAACCAACCAATCATTCATTTTCTGATATTGCTGTAAAACTAATCTGAAAAGTTTTCAAAATAAATCATTGTCTAAAAATGTAGTGTGTACCTTCTAAAAATGAAACCTACATCTATCTCTGAGTTGTGAAGAATATGTATTAAGGTTATAACAACCAACAAGAATGCACTTTTATGTAGAAAACCATGATTAAATTGAGTCTTTCTGACTAGTGATTTAAATCAAATCCACTCTGTTTGGTTCTCTTACTATGTTTTTTTTAATTTGGGGTATACATTTAAGTTGAGCCTCTATTATGGTGTCTTTTAAAAGTTTCCATGCCGCTTGCAGGGATTTCACTTTTGCTACTTTTAATTTCTTTTTAACTAAATTCCTCATTTTTGTGTAGTCCCCCTTTCTGAAATTAAATGCTTCAGTGTGGGCCGCTGTGGTGTTTTTCCCCCAGGGATGTTAAATATAATTACATTATGGTCACTATCACCATGTGGTCCAGCTATAGTCACCTTTTAGACCAGATCCTGTGCTCCACTTAGGGTTAAATTGCCTCTCATCTTGTGGGTTCCAGAACAAGCTGCTCCAAGAAGCAGTCATTTAAGGTGATAATCCACCTGTAAGATAGAGAAACCTGAGGGGACTCCCAAATGGTGAGAGAACCTGACCATTCCCAGACATTACACTGGATGTCTCTGTAGTGGCACAATGACTCACCCCTGCGGCGCCTCCTGCTGGTCATCCGGGAATTAGTTCTTTTTACCAGCTCCAGAGTGCCCTCTGCGGGTGTCTTCCTGTCCACTGGCCCCCGCATGTCCCTCCCAGACCTCAGTGCCCCTTTACTGGGGCACTGCCCTCTGGCAATACCCCCTCACACTCTGTGGGTCTCCCCTCCCCAGGGAACCCCCAACCCTCTAATCCCCACCTTGCCTCAATCTAGCGCTACTGCCAGTCATCATCAAGACTCTGCTCCCTGGGGCAGACTGCAGTGTAAGAGCCAGGCAATGGGGGTTTGGACCTGGTGACTTCCCCTGAAGCCCAGTATCTATTAGGCCTTAGTATCAGGCCGCAGCCTGGAAGGTCACCAGGCCTGAGCTCCCTAGCTCAGCCTGCCCCTTCCCCAGAACTGCTCCACCCTCAGTCCCCTTTGCCTCAGGCAGCCAGGCCCTCCCCTCTCAGAAGCTAGCTAGAGACTGTTCCTACTCTCAGCCCCAGTCCTTTTATCAGGGCCAGCTGCTTCCTAATTGGGCCTAGCCCCAGCTGTGGCTGCCTTCCCAATTAGTCATAGCCCTATTCAAGGCTGTTTTAACCCCTTCAGGGCCGGAGCAGGGTAACCACTCCGCTACAGTCTCCAGCACAGGCCCCCAGCTCCCTACAACTAGCCCTGCCTTTTGGGCGATTTCTTCAATCTTAAATGTCTCCAACTTACCCTGGGCCTTCACTGCACTCTCCATAGGGTCTGGATGAAAATCTCCTGGGTGGAAGGTCCCTTTGTGGCTCAAGGAGTCAGTCCAGCAGTCTCCAGCTTAGGCCATGGCAGCCACAAATATTCCCCCAATAACTCACTGCAGTTTCTTCTGTTTTAAAGACCTCCTCCCAATCATACCTGATTGACAAGGTGAGAGCGGTGGGGCTAGTCCTGCCCCCAGAACCCTCCTGACATCTTCATGGTCAGCATGAGGCCTATACACCCTGTCCCACCACCTATCCCCAGCGTATACGACTGATGTGTTTCTGGAAGTGAGAGGGCAAACGTTTGCTCAGCTAACAAGCACTGTCATTCCAGATCCCTTATGTACCCAGTCTCCTGGATTTTACAGGTACATACACTCACTGACACACACACATCTTGTTAAATGGGATTGGGTGAGGCAGAGGACTGGACTCTTATGTTTTGCCAAACAGTTTCAGAGTTCTCCTCTGTGATGTCTTAAAAGCCAATCCTTTGACAGGAATCGTTCTCTCTTTGTGAATGTATCAGTCACACACTGAATGCTTGTGTAACGATGCTGCCTCTGGCGGGACACAACTGAAAGTATCAATTCAAAGAGCAGGGCAGTCGCAGCCCAAGGCTGGTGGTTCTCCACCTCTAAGGCACACCAAACCAGACAGACAGAGAGGACTTCAGTCTCACCCCACTGGCTATCCATAAGTCATATAAGCAATTCCCTTAGACTCCAGTTTCCCAGTATTACCATCAGTGCCATTCATTATGGGGATGAATGGTTACGAAAACCAGTACCCCAGTAAAAGAAAAAAATTCTCTCGATCCCAGAGGACTAAGCCCCAGACCCAAGTCAATATACAAATTATATTTTACCCACAAATCATGCTGTTGCTAATCTTTGAGAATCTAAAATATAAAGATTTATCCATAAAAGAAAGAACGATAGATGAGAGTTAAAACTGGTTAAATGGAATCAATGACATACAGTAATGGCAAAGTTCTTGGTTCTGGCTTGTAGCAATGATGGAATAAACTGCAGGTTCAAATCAAGTCTCTGGAGTACATCCACAGCAGGGATGGGTCATTCAGTCCTTTGTTCAGAGCTTCAGTTTATACCAAGTTTCCTCCAGAAGTAAGAAGCAGGATTGAAGACAAAATGGAGGTGCTGCTGCTGCCATTTATAGTCCTTTTGCGATGTGGCTTGTGCTTTCTTTGTTCCAACCACAAGCCACCCAGCACCTGGCATGGAAAAACCTTAGAGTTCTGTTCATAGTAGAGTGCTCAGACAGCAAGTGTGAAAAAGTGGGACAGGAGGTGGCGGTAAGGAGCCCATATAAGAAAAAGACCCAAAGATCGGGACTGCCCCTATGAAATTGGGACATCTGGTTACCCTAGTTCATAGGCATGCCCATGCATGTCTTGCTGAGTCACAAGGTGTATCTGCCTTCTCTCAATGGGTCAGTTGTATAGCTGATGGTCCTTAATGGATCATCAAGCAGGCTAGGCAGTGCTGACGCCACATTGTCTGGGGTGTCACCCAGAAGCATAGCACAAGATTGAAATACAGACAGTATAGAGCCAATACCGATAACTTTAAATACAGAAATGATACATGCATACAGATAGCATAATCATAACGAGCCAATCATAACCTTGTCATTGATACCTTACTTAACCTCCTTTCTACAAGATTTGGTGCCACTGTATGACCTTGGTTGCAACAATGATCTATACGGTCCCAGTTCATGTCAATAACGTCACAGCCTAACAAATAAATGATTATAAAACATCATGACTTTAAAAGAAAAAAGAAAATTCCGCTTCTCCCACATGCATTTTAACCAAGTGAGTGGCCCTGTGTTGGTTCCATGCCTGGTATGCTTCCCCCACACACGTCTCTTGTTAATTGCTGTCTTGGCACTTTTTCCTCCCAAGCTGCCATCAGTGCTGCTGCTCTGTAAATCTACTGGCAGAAGTTGCTTTGAGCATGGTGGGGGTGACGCCCTTTCCATTAGTGCTGCCAGCTCTGTGATATGCCAAGATCCAAGACAAGGGCCTGATCTTGCGGTCAACGAGAGTTTTGCATTAATAAGGATCCGCAGCATCAGACCCATTGACTGGTATTCCCGGAGCAAATTCAAACTCTGGTGTCCTCCCTAACACGGCAGAGTGGGATGCTGCCAAAAAGTTTCTGAGTTCTCATAATGTCTGGTTTAAACCAGGACCCTGGTTCCAGCTTTATTTGTATAAAGGACACTGTCAAGAGCTTCCCCAAATCAAGTGTTTGTTTGATGAAAAAACAACTCTTTAGCTTTTTGATAATAACCTCCTAGGAACTACGGGCCATATATCTACATGAATGACTGGGTTGTGTGCCCTGTCCAGTCCAGCATTTAGCCCTTGCAGCTGGTTGCGGAAGGATTGAAAGAGCTGGGGGAGCTCCTCTCCATGTTCACTGTCCAACCTGAGAAAAAGGCAGAAGGAAAACAAACAGCAACAGTAAAAAGGGATCTCGGCAGGCAGAGTATTGTAGAAGACAATGGATATTGTGTTGTCATATATGTCCCCCAGTGCAAATGCCCTTTGCGGGCTCAGGCAGGACCCCTGATTGTGGCTTTTAAAATCCTTTCTGTTTCAATATGGTATGGCAGTGGTCCTCAAACTTATTTTATCAACCCCCCACCTTCTTTGTGTCTGTACTCTTGCACAGGTTCCCTCCCACACGAGTGCATACATCACCACCCAGTTCTTAAGACACAGTGGAGAGCAGCGGCTGCTGGCCAGGCAACCAGCTCTGAAGGCAGCGCTGTGCCAGCAGCAGCGCAGAAGTAAGGGTCACTTTTCACAGCAGACTTAGTGCCTCCTGGTGATGGACTGGGGGAGAGGAGGGAAGGAGAGCCCAAATCTGGACTGCCTCCTGGTGAAGGATTGAGAGGTGGATGAGAAAAGCCTGAGCTTGGGAGGTGGGGGGCTCAGGCTGTCAGCCCCCCCCTGGTGATGGGTCTCCAGCTGTCCCCTTTATCCCATCTCCCCCCACCTCCTGGCTGTGCACCACACTTTTGCACGGACCCCAGCCAACTGGGTCTGACAGCTGGAGTTTTTCCACAAAATAATTAAATAAATAAAGCCAACAGCTCATGCCTTCCTTGATCCGTTCCCAGGGAGGTGCACCCCGTAGTTTGGGAACCGCGGCTCTGTGGTATAACTTGCTGCATAGATAAGCAACCTTGTTTATTGCAAATATATTAGCTAAACTTCAGCATTCAACTACTACACTAATTGAGGGGTGGGTCTACTCCTGAGGAGGGGCATTCTGGGCCAAAAAAAATAAATAAAAATTCTGTTCACAGTATTTTAAAATTCTGGAAAATTCTGCAAATTCTGTTTGTCAAACTAATACTACGTAATCACACCAGTTCAATTATTTTGGTAATTTCTTTCAAAATATCTGTCACCAAGTATGTCTGTAACACTACAGACACACACGAAATTTCCCCCAGGAGTGGAGAGTTAAAGAAACCTCTATAACAACTCAGTTCCTCTTTCTTTGCCCCCTTACTCCCCCAGAGACCAACTGCAAGGCCTCCCCTTGTCCAGACACCCATTCCTCCACCCCCACCCACCTTCAAAACCAGGGATCCAGAGGGACAAACAACCTGATGCTTGTTCCCAGACTTGCACAGAGTTTCCTGCATTCCCTCAGGGCATGCTGGGAACTGCAGCTGCAAGGAACCCTCTAGCTCCCTGTCCCTCCCCCCAGCAATCTCTTTTATGTGCAAGCTGGGCTCTGCCGAGTCCAGTGGTGGCTAGCAACACTGCAGCCCATTTTTGTGGGGAAAAGGAAATTCTGCATGTGCACAACATTAATTTCTGCAAAATTCTGCATTGGGCAGTGGCGCAGAATTCCCCCAGGAGCAGGGGACATATATATACTTAGACAGCCAGACAAACCTGACAATGTTCTCTTAAGTGAGCCATACAGTCAATAATTAATTAAATAACCAATTAATTTGGTTCTAGATTTTCCCCAGGCTATCAGTAGTATTTCTATTCTATTTCTGGGGGCAATAATAAGGGTGGCATGCTGCTGGGTCAGGGGAGGTGAAATCTACGTAGTTCAGGCCCAAGGCACAAGACTGCTATGCAGTCCTTTTTACACTGCCCCCTGCATTTGTTATTCTAGTTTAAGGCCAGAATAGAGTTCAAATTTCCTCCTACCAGCAGTGGCAGTGGTTGTGGAGCCAATGGATCCTGGTAAGGCCTAAATCCAGCAAAGTACTTGCTTGACTTTAAGAACGTGACATTATGTATTTAAAGTTAAAAGCCCATTTTTTGTGTTTTCATTTTCTTTCTATTTGCGTAGCTGAAGTCAAAGTATCTTAGCTCGACTTACCTGTCCATCCTCACGGTGGAAAGTCGACTGCGGCGGCTCTCCCGTCGACTCCACTCACTCCTCTTGCGGAGCTGGAGTTCTGGAGTTGACAGGGAGCACATTCGAGGATTGATTTATCAGGTCTAGACGAGATGCGATAAATCAATCCCTGATACATCGAACACCACCCGCCGATCTGGCGGGTAGTATAGATGTACCCTAAGTTCCCAGGCTTGTCTTTTGAAAGAGTTGTGCCGGTTTCCTTTGAGGATGATGAGTGAGAGGTCCGATGCAGAGTGATCACCCCCAGGTGACAGGGTGTTTTTGTCTTTTATCAGTTTCCTGTGTAAGTTCATCTGAGAGCATTGTGATGGTCTGGTTTCACCCACATCGTTGTTCTAGGGGTATTTAATTCACTGGATAAGGAACACCACATATCATAGACAACTGGTGTCTCCCCATACTGGGAAGGCTCAATCTAAAGAGGAGGATGCATGATTGCCCCATGTATCCTCTGCCCAGTGACCCCCACCCGCCCCTTCTGGCTGGGAGGCAGTGGCGGCCCGCTCCTTGCCTGGGTTTGGATGCCCACGACAGGGGCTGAGCATCCGGCTCGCTTGGTCCTTCTCCCTGGCAGCAGAGCCTGGGTGGGGAGCTGGCCACTGCTATCTCCCAGCCAGGCTTTCTCAGGCAGAAGTGGCTTCTCCCTGATCCCCGCCCTGCTGCCAGCAAGTTAAGCAGGTGTGCGGGGCTGGGGGCAGTACAGCTGCGCTAGAGGAGCTACCGGTGCAGGGCACTGGCTTCTGGGAGTGGCAGCCCGACATTCAGCTCCTTTTGACACTGGAGTTCCTGGGAGAGCCCTGCAGTCCCGCTGGGATACATTTAGAGTGACCAGATGTCTCCATTTTATAGGGACAGTCCCGATTTTTGGGTCTTTTTCTTATATAGGCTCCTATCACCCCCCACCCCGTGTCCCGATTTTTCACATTTGCTGTCTGGTCACCCTAGATATGTTACATTTGGATCCACGCAGGGCTCGATTTATGAATGCCTGTGAGACTCTGGTGATTAATATCACAGTGAAATGTACAGATTCACGCTGTGTGAGGGATTATGAATACTCACTGATCCTATGCTTGAAAGTGTGTGGCCAGACCAAGGAAGGAGTGGTTCCCACCCATATAGGAGGGGGGCAGCTATTCACCTGTCTCCTTTGTAAATTAACATGGCAGAATCAAAACAGTGGCCGCACTGTTTTCATGCCGGGTGATGGGAAGCCCACAGCATGGGAAGAACAGCATGAGGCCAGCTTCTTGGTGGTCACAGCAAGGTGAGCACACAGGAGAGCTTCCTGATGCCTGAAGCAAGGCACTGAACTTTGGGAGCTATAACAAGGAAGGATAAAAGCCACCTTTGGCATCCATCATGGGAGAGAGGCAGGAGGAGAGATCTTTTGCAAGCTGAGAAAGATGGGCCCTGCAGCCCAAATAGGGGGCTTGGAGTCTTTGGGAACTGAACTATAGATAAGAGGAAGAAGAGAGCCCCTAAGACTTCTTTCACTTGGGAACACAAGGGAAGCCAGCCCTATGTTCTTCTCCGAAGAGGTCCTAGTTAAAGGTGTGGTCAGCCATTTTGAATCATTGTGCTAGGAGCCAGAAAGTAGCTTGAACCCAGATAGTAGCTTGTTAAGTCTCAGCCCTTCAAAGCATATTTTTGTTTTGTTTTACTTGTAGTTTCTTCTGTCTTCATTCCTTATCCTTGAAGCACTTAATCCATGCTCTCTTTTTTTAATATCAGAGTTGGAAGGGATCTCAGAAGATCATCTAGTCCAACCCCCTGCTCAAAGCAGAACTAATCCCCCATTAAATCATTCAATGGAGTTTTTGCCCCATATCCCTAAATGGCCCCCTCAAGGATTGAACTTGCAACCCTTGGCTTAGTAGGCTAATGCTCAAACCACTGAGCTATTCCTCCCTGCACCTCCCCCCAAAAATTGTTTATTTTTTTATTATAAACCAACTCAGTGCTGTTTAACTTAAGTGAGCATTAAACCCTAGTTAAAATGATAACCTGCTCTGTATATTGACTCTTTACAGGAGCATCAAACCTTATGATGTTTCTGAGCTAGCCAGGGTGGATGTTTTTGGGGGGAAATTGGGACTGAGAGTGTGCTGCACTCCTTGTAACGAAGGCTGGTGGAAGTGTGAGAGTCGGTGTGCTGTTGGGGTCAGATATGCTGAGCCCGGGTTGTCTACCATTCAGGGTGTGACCAGCATGCTTGTGTAGGCTGCCTATGAGTGTCTTAGGCAGAGAGTTACAGCAGCCACGTATTGTAAGGCACCTGGGGTTGCAGGGGAAGCGGTGACACAACCCCCCACCAGTCTGGATTTGAACACCCCTAATGTGACAACGTTCAGCATATCACTCTGCTGTGTTCGTCTAACTGTAGCTGTCAGTCATATCGCTGTAGGTTATTAACCCATGTGCATAATTTCCTCTTCCAAGTCTTCAGCTTTAAAGGGCTTTATGTGTTACTGTAATAAATTAAATAACTTTTAAGGTTCACACTCACAGTGGAACAAATTGACACAGAAAATTACACACGCACATGTTCCTTCTGTCTTCTCCATGTAAGATATTACCGGTAGAGCAACTTCAACCAGGCAAATCCATATTAACAGTGAGATTATCCAGCCAGGTATTAGTTCTTTTGTATAGCTGCTGCATAAAAGAATCAGTCCAGTAGCTGTAGAAATTTTTCCCCCCTGAACAAATAAAAAAATGTTTATAAAAATGTCATCATGAATATCAGAGATGGAGATTCCCTCTTATGTAGATCACAATGATTTATTTGTGACAACCTTAAAGGCACACAAAACATCTGGTGAATGAGGTAAACAGGATGTCGCGATATATTTAGCAAATCACAGAAAAATATGTAGAAGAGGGAGAACAATACATTCCTGCAATGGGAATTTACTGCACAATGAGAACCATGAAATATAGCGGGAGGTGGGGAGAAAGAAGTCCCCAACTGGCCTCCTCACAAAAAATTGCAAAGATCATCCATCTGCCTGTGCAAGATTGTTCCCTCTGCAGTGTGGACCTGCTCGTGTGGTCCTTTTTCACATTAAAGTCAATGGCAGTTTTGCTAAAGTATTAGCCCCCCTAGCCTGTATATTATTGTATATTTATTTTTTGTATGAGGGAAGAGTGGTGTCAAAAATGATGGTTCTCCAGGATGTGTTTAGCTGTGATGGTGATAAGTGGTCTATACAAATTTAGATAAATCTGTTCATGATTGATTTTAGTTCTACAGAATGCACTCTACCTTCTGCCATCATTTGTGCTGGTGCAGATGGAGTGTGAAATGCTACCAAATCAAAATGAATGACGACATCACATGCAGGGGCAATGGAAAACCAGGCCTCGTGTGTATATGTACAGGTGTGTACATATGTCGCAATACATAGGTACATGTGTGTACATATAGGCAGCAAGTTTAAAACAAACAAAAGGAAGTACTTCTTCACACAAAACACAGCCATCCGGTGCAACTCATTGTCATGTGATATTGTAACAGCCAAAAGTATAACTGGGTTCAAAAAAGAATTAGATACATTTATGGAGGAAAGGTCCATCAACAGCTGGGACTGGACAACAGGATGGATCACTCAGAATTGCCCTGCTCTGTTCATTCCATCTGAAACGTCTGGCCACTGTCAGAGACAGGATACTGGCCTAGATGGATCATTGGTCTGACCCAGTGTGGCTGTTTTATGCTCATAGCCATATGCATACACATACACAATACGTAGAAAGAGAGCATGTAGAAAGGAAGAGTCTCTTTCCAGAAGACCAGTGGTGAAACGTAAGCAATAAGAGAAGTCACTCATCTCAACCTTTTCCCCTCCTCTTGCTCTGTTTGTGGGAAATAATGTTTTCCCTGCACGTGTACACTTGCCTTGTTCAGTCGGGGAAAAAGAGTTTAGCCAGCTTAAAGCAGCTTGCATACAAGCTTGTCATCTAGGCTTTTAGGCTTTCAATAAACAAATAAATGCACACAGAAGACCCTAGCTCTGTTGATTCCCCTTGTCCTTCTGATCAGTAATTGCAGCTCCCGATAGTGAGTTAGTTGAAGACTACTCTTAGACTGTGGGCATTTAGGTGACAGTAGAAATAATATTGATAAAATCCAGGATTTCTTTCCTTTCAAAGTGTCTTAATAACAGCCTTCTCCACAACAGGCCACAGCAAAGGGTCAAGAAGTAAAGCCATGCGCTGGTGTACTTGGGTGAGCAGACATTCCATAGTGGTGGAAGGAACTGCAGGTTTTCGATTTGCCCCCTTTATTTAAAGCAATGAGATCATCAAAACAACTGTTCACAGTCTCCCTGGAGGTCTAAATTTAGAGCATTCAAGATGATTTGCAATTCTGTTGCTGGGAAAGGGAGAAGTCAGGGAGGCAACACATGAGTGAAATATGAATCATGTGTCACTGAGGGCTGTCTTGTCCCACTTGGAATTTACTCCAATCAACCTGCAGGAACAAGGATCCTCCCTCCCCCATATTCCCCCGCACGGGCTGCTCCAAAGGGGGCCGGGGCTCCTAGCTAGAGCCACTCAGGTGCCTGGCTTCGCTCCTGCTCCCAGCCAGGGATGCGGCGGGGACAGGCTCGGGCCCCTGGGGCTACTCACTGCAAGGCAGGGACGCCGGCCCCCCAGTGCAGGATCTGAATGGCGGGGAGTGAACACACAGGAGTTCTGCGGGGATGAAGGTGCTGTCCAGGAAGAGCTAAAGAAAGCCGGAATTCTCCTTTTTTCTTTCCATCTAAGAAATTCGAATTAATTTAATTAATGTATTCATTTCTTTATAAATTATTAATATGCCCAGGATATTAAAAAAAAGGATTTCCCTTGATATCTAATTGAAAGGAGCCTAGAATGCTCTCAGTTTTAGTGTGTGTGTGTGTGTGTGTTATGGGGACAGATATGAAACAAAAATAAACTGAAAGATGGGCAAACCCTGCTATAGGAAGGAGAACCCTGACCTTGACCTTGACTTTGACCAGAGTCTCCCAGTGCCAGGGCAGAGCCTTGATCCTTCCTGCCTGGCTATATCACTGGAAGGTGACAGGGCCTCAAATGGGGATCTTTAGAGCAGTTAAACTTCTGTGGGGACTTAGGAGGGAAAGCCTTGGGGGAAAACCCCACTGAGACCTAGAACAAAATCATCTTGACATTAAACTGGCCTCTCAATACAAAATAAATGGTGCACAGGCGGAGGAGGTGGAGAGCAATAAAAAGGAAACAAAATGGTAGGTAAATGGGTATTGGTGTCCTATCTGTCTCCCCCTCTATCTTCTCCCCCTCCCTCTGCGGGACCTATTTATCGATGGGTTCCACCCCCGGGCCCCTATGGCCTGCGGCCTGCCTTGGGCTCAATCCCTCCACCCCCTCCACAGCCCGGGGAGGAAATTGACCTTGAATCCAGCCGCCTGAAGGTTATTCCGGGGCATCCACTGTTCGCACAAGCTGCTGAATTCTCCCATCGAGTCCCACAGGGGACGGGGCCTGGCAGGTTTCTCACCGTTCTGTTTACACGGAAAGCGGGGTGGGCGTTCCAATCCGGCGCGCTTGGAATAAAATTGCAACGACTCCCGCCCCGTAAAAATAAATAAATAAATAAATAAATAATAGCCCAGCCCGTCTCCTAGTGCCCCCACCCCCGCCATTTCTTTACCTTGCGCCTCCAGCAAAAAAAACCAGGAAGGCAGCAGGGTGCAGCTACACGCCCAGGGCCAGGGAGGTCTCTAACCCCCTCCAGGTTTATTCAAGGGCTAGCAACACTCCCCGCCATTCAGATCCCTGCACTGGGGGGCCGGCGTCCCTACCTTGCAGTGAGTAGCCCCAGGGCCCCGAGCCTGTCCCGCCGCGTCCCTGGCCGGGAGCAGGAGCGAAGCCAGGCGCCCTGGAGATGCGAGTGTCTCTAGCCAGGAGCCCCGGCCCCCTTTGGAGCAGCCCGTGCGGGGGAATAAGGGGGCGGGAGGATCCTTGTTCCTGCGGGTCGATGGGAGTAAATTCCAAGCGGGACAATGAGTTATTTTTGTGGGGTGGGGGCGTTATTTTGGACGGACGTTATTTCCCCCTAGAGTTCTGCTCTCTCTGCGAGTGGAGGGGCGGGGGCTATAGGGAGGTGGGCTGCGGGTCTGATCGAAAGCACTCAGCGGAATGACTTTCCTCCCCCGGCCCGGGGATGGGAACTGGCGGGGGATTTACTTTCTGGGGTGCTGGGAGGGTGTGTGGGGGGGTGTTTACAATAGAGCTTCTGCGGGGCGGGGGGGAGATGAGCGTCAGTGGAGCAGTAGGGAGCTTTGCGTAGCCGCAGGGGCGAAGAGAGGTGGGGGTACATAGAAGCTGCTGCCCCTGACTCGAGGGGGTCCCCCCGGGGGAGCAGCCCGGCAAGATCAGGCGAGAAGGGAGCAGGGCCGGGAGCGGAGTAACGGAGTGGGGTGTTTGCGTCCCCGGATCCCTCTCCCTCACGCCTGCAGGGGTTCTCGGGACTGACCCTCGCGTCGAGGGGGTGTCCCAGGAACGGGGCTAGACCCAAGTGTGACCCAAGGGAAACTCACATTCCCGGAGGGCCACTGCTACGTTTGGGGTCGCTTTGCCCTGCAGTGGAAACGGGTTATTCTGCCCGCCGGCCCAGTCATCCAGCGACCCTCCTCGGGGCGTTAGGTTCGAGTCCATTCTGGGGAGGAACCCGTCGTGTGTCCACCCGGTGTGTTGAAGTCTTAGCTAGAATCCAGACTGAACAGCGCCCTGGTCCACCCACGCGGCCAGCTGCGAGGTGCGGGAAGCGGATGGGGAGGGATGTGTTTTCTTTGAACTTTGGAAAAATGGACCCCGCGAATTTGGTCTCAAAATACCAAGTTCTCCCTCGGGTCAAAATCCCTTGGGAGTTAAAAGTTCCCAGCTCGCAACACGATCCGTCTTAGCACCACTGGGGTTTTTCCCTTCTCCATCTTGAAACGCAAAAGCTCCCCTTTGGAAAGGCCTTGCTAGGAAGGAGTTGATGCTCTTAAGAAATGCGCCAGACTTCCTAACTGGTCCCCAAAAAGGGGAAAAGCGCGCCCCGCGGGGATGGAAGCCAGCCGGGGTAACATGGAGGAAAATTTCGTTTACTTGGAAAGGGATAAAGGCTCCCCTATAAAGGGTAACGCGATTTTAAAAGGAAACGAACCACAATTTAAATCGCTCAATAAAGTACCGTTCTTGGGCCACTGTGGTTAGATCGCGCGTCCCGTTCTCTTCCAGACAGAAATACAGCCCAACAGCAAGCAAGAAATCCCCGTTCAGATTCAACCCAAGGGCTGGTTTCTACCTACACACTAGAGGTGACCCACTGCGATCAAATCAAATCATCGCCATCATCCAGAGACCAAATGTACCAAGACATTCGTTAACTGTAAAGGCTGGGGAGGTGTATTTCGATAGGTTTGTGGCCTTTACAAGAAACACAAAAATGTTTGGTCTGAATCCTGCCACAATGACCTTGACATCAACTTCCAACGGTGCTTTGACCTTCCCCATGAAAAATAGGTTTGAACTTTGTCCGCATCACCTTTCCAGCCTAAATATTTGGAAAAGGAAGATCTAAGCTGGAGATAAGGGTTTTTAAAGCAATCTAGGGTTGAGTTCTCCCCCTCTCTAAACCTGACTTCTTCCACCTTTCACGCAGCTTATGCGAGGCTTCCCCTTCCCCCAAACCAACCGCGATCCATTTTTAAACTAAAAAAGAGAAAACAAAAGAAAACAAACAGGGCCGAAAAGTCTCTGTTTGCAACAAAGGAAACGAATTCAGAAAACAATTGAACCAGCTTTTATTGGCGTGCCTCGTTTACAACAGCTGAAATGAACCAAACCAAATGGAAAAACAAAAACCCAAAAAAACCCAACGGTGCAAACGGCTTTTGGGAGATATAAAGATGTTTTTTTTTTAAAAAAAAAATGTAAAAATATTAAAAAAAAACCAGCCCACACAACGCACCATGGACTTAAAACATATGAAATAAAGGGAGGGATTTTAAAAATTGTTGTGAAAAAGGAACCCGAAGTTTTAAGACCTTGAATGCGTCTGTAGAGCCCGCAACGCGATAGGCACAGAAAAAGTGTGTCCGTTATATAGTCCGTTTATGTCCATTATATAGACCGTTCATGACCATAGGATGTGATTATATATAGCTATGGACTAGACAGGTATGGATGTAGCTGTTTGTTTACACCCACACACACTCACCCCGTTTGATCCGCCTGTCCCCATACAACACCCCCTCAGCTCCCAGGCTCCCCCGGAATTGAAGTCCACTCCCGTTTGTGTCGATTACACACCCGCCTGGCCCTCTCCAGCCTGGAGCCAGCATCGGCTAGCTCCTGCTCGGAGCAGGGTTTTTACACGTGCGTTTCCTGCCCCTCACACGCACTATCTCCTTCCCCCCAAGGGCCCAGCCTGGCATTTGTGCCAGCAGTAGAAAAGGGGGTGGAATTGGATCGTGTGTTGCAGGAACCTGTAGAGGCACAGAGGATGGTTCGTGGTTGCCGTTAATTGCCTTTCATCAGTGGAAACCCGACACCTCCTCCCTCAGCCAGGCCCTTCCTTGAAGGGCTCAGGTCTCATTTGGCAGCGTGTGTTTAATTACCTTCTAATTATTGGGGGCGGAGGGGTACCGCGCAATCGGTGACAGGCCAGAGCGCCGCCTCTGAGCCCCGCCAGCCCGGCAGAGGCTGAAGGGAGTCGGACCGGCCGTGCACAAGGCGAGGCCCGGGGCCTCCATCTGTAACGAGAAAGAAGAGCAGAAGCCAGCCGCAAACCAAGCCTGGTCCGGGGCAGGGCGCTGGAGCGCGGCGGGGTGAGGCGTTTGGACATGGGAAGGGAAATGGAGCAGCCGCCGCGTTCGGCGAAGGAGCCTGCTCCGGAGTCCGGCGCCAGCCCGGACAGGGCTGGAGCCTCCCGGAATAGGGAGTGGAACCGCTTTCTATCCCCATCCCCAGCCAGCTACGCGCTGATCCAGGCCCAGGTTCTAATCCCACCGCAGGACTCCCAGCCTCCTTCTCCGCGGGGCGAGCGGGTAACCCCTGAGCTCTGGCGACCGATGTCCAGCCCTGCCCGGGAGTGCGCGATCGGTAACGCACAGGCCGCCGGGTTCAAGCCTCGGTCTCTGTCTATTGGAGGATTTAAAACAGCCCCAAAGTTGCTCCTGCTGCCCCTGCTTGGGGCATCGAAGGAGGAGGCCGGATCCTTGGTGAAGAGATTTACACCCAGGCTTCAACCCCTTCCTGGTCTCTGCCCAATTTGACCCACCACCCCCGCTAGGCCTCACTGATACCCAAGTGTCCTGCGGGCTCTGTATCCACTGTGCTGACCCTGCGGCCTCTCCTCCCGCCTCTGCCTGTGCAATGCTTCATCCGCCTTTCCCTGGTCTTCTCCAGCCTCCTCTTGTTCTTAGCCTGGAAATAATTTGGTTTGCGTCCCCCCCCCCGACATGCATACACATAAACACCCCCCCTTCCCCCACTCCCCAGCCCTCTCCTTCCCCGGGTCTGGGCTAGGGAATAATGAGGCAGCTGATGGGTCACTTCTGGAGGGTAATTGGGACCTTTTGTAGGGAGGATGCATGGCTGGGGCAGCTGTTGGGGGGGGGGCAGCATTACCATACAAAGGAAACAAATGACATGTTTATCCTTCAAAGAGATTTACACACAGCCTGATCCTGCCGACATAAATCTGTCCCAGACACTTTTGATTTACATTATAAGGATTAAAGGGGAAGATACAAAAACAGGCACCGAAAAAGGCTTTCCCTAGTAGTCCGGCTGTCCCTCCCTCCTCCCCATGAATTTTCAGCAAGTCATAATGATCATGATCAATGTAACATTTTAAAACAAACTATTTAAAACAAAGGGGCGGGGGGCATTGCACTGAGTAGCTCTTTCCTAACGATAACTAGATTCATGTCACATCCAGATCTCGGTGACAGCTGAATATTTGATTTCCCAACAGAGCTAACTGCAGCAAAAGAGTGTGTGTGTGAGAGAGATGATGATGGCGAAGGGACAGAGAGATGCCTCCTCACCATAGAAACATGGTCAAGGAGCTGATTTATTTTTTAAATAAAGGTTCCCTCGTTTGCAGAAACGGAACCTGGTTTGCAAGTTTAAAAACCGCATGTAACGTACAAATACATAATTGCATCTAAGTCTATTTGTATTACATATCTGTCTATCTATCTATCTATCTATCTATCTATCTATCTATCTATCTACACCCATTTATCTATCTACACCCCCTCTATCTATCTATCTATCTATCTACACCCCCTCTATCTATCTATCTATCTACACCCCCTCTATCTACACCCCTTCTATCTATCTATCTATCTATCTATCTATCTATCTATCTATCTATCTATCTATCTATCTATCTATCTATCCTTTCGTATGTATAAGGCTCACAAATCTCTCTCTATATATATATGCATATTTTATTGCATATAGATGTATAATTTATTTGCAAATAACAGGCAAGCTTGCATTATAGTTAGATTCGACAGACTCGGTGTAATCGCTGTCACACACACACACACACACACACACCCCTCTGATGCAGCAACCCTGCAGCTGTCTTTTCCTCGACTCTTGGATCGACGCTATTCAGCCTCGTTCTTGGCATTCACCGCGTGCCTTAATTGTATGGACATTTAAATCAAGGTCCGCTGTGAACACGGAGAGAGGGGCCTTTCCTCGGGAGAAAGGAAGGGGAAGAAGTAATAAAAAAACGGGGGGAGGGAGAATAAAAAAAGGAGAGGAAAAGAAAAGCAACAACCCCCCCCCCGCACTACCTCCCTCACACCCACCGCCTCCCCCGCGCCAGGGAGACACGCACAGACAATGGGATAACACGCCATGCATTTGAATGGATGTCTTTGTTCTCCTTGGTCCTGTTTGCGGTGAGCCGCTGTCTCTTTTCAATTGCGGGGGGGGGTCACCCTTCCTTCCCCTGTTTCTCCCACCCACCCTGCTCCCCCAGACACACAGACAATGAACAGCCCTGCAATGGCTGCTGCAAAGCTGCAGACACCCACTCAGCCAGCCGTGCAAAAGGGGGGGGGGAGAGAGAGCGGGGGGGGCAGAGAAAAGGAGGGGGACAAAGGGGGAAAGAAGGAAGCGATCGGTGGCTGCAGGGTCGTCCCATTACCTACCCTCTGCAAGGCACTGCGTGCGCTTTGCTGCGTTTCCGCAAAGCCGATGTGCTGGAATAAAGGGGCCTGGGCGAGAGTCATAAACCTCCCCCGTTTGCCTGCCGCAGTCAGTCCTTTAGCTCAGGTCCCAAGTGGTGCAAAAAAAATAGGAGCGGGGCCCATCTGGCTTCTCATCAGCTTTGTCAAGTCTTGCATACGCTAAAATGCTAATGACCTAGATAGCTCATGCAAAATGCAGCAGAGAGAGAGAGAGAGAGAGAGAGAGGGAGGGAGGGAGGGATGAAGGGAGGGAGAGAGAGAGAGAGAGAGATTGCCAGGGTGCATCACAGACATCCTCTCCAAATCCCTTTCCAGTCAACGCACCTTACTAGGAATACTCCGGGCTTTGATTTCAAAGGTCACACAAGTATAATGAGCAAAGATCATTAAGAGAGAGAGAGAGAGAGAGAGAGAGAGAGAGAGAGAGAGAGAGAGAAAGAAATAACATAGAACCAAATAGTTTCTGTAGCATCTACCCTGGCTACATACCGCCCTAAGGGAAAAGGCTCCTCCAAAGCTCAGAAGAAGGGGGGGGGGATTGTATCCCCCGCTACATCCTGTCTCTAACCCCCCCAACACACACACTCCATCACCTGCCCCCCACTGACCGCCCCGTGCCCCCCTCTAAACAAATCGGGGTAGTGGGGGGGGGTCCAAGCAGTTCCACATTCATCCCCCCCCACGGACCAGCGTTTACCTCTGTCGAGCCTCCTCGGCCAGACGCAGCATCTCCGCAGCTCCCCTTCCCCAGCGGTCCAGCCCGCGCCCGAGGAGGGATGGCTGGGGAGGGGGGGGGGTCATTGGGCAGGGAGCGCTTGCACATCAAACGCATCTTTCCTGGCAGTTTTAAGCAAGCCAGGCTAGCCGTTAACTCAGCATCTCACCGGCCCCCCCCCCGTGCAATCCACAACCCCCGGGGAGCACACGGAGCCCCCCGCGACATCCCCTCCGCCCCCCGCCCCGCTGCACGAGGAATCCTCCATCCAGTCCCGGGGCCGGGGCAGGCGGCGATGCAGGTGTCTTGGCTCGCGTAATCCCTTGGTTGATCGGGGGTCGGGGAGCCAGGCGTGGGGGTTGGGGGGGCAGCTGGCAAAACGGCAGCAGGAGCGAGTCCCGGGCACCTCCGAAGCCAGCCAGATCCACGGAGAAGAAAGAGGAAAAGGTGTCTCGGAAGCTAAGCCAAGCCCGGGGGAAAGTCCCTCCGGCCCGGGCTGGGGAGAGGACGAGAGCCGGAGAGATGCTCTCCCGGGCGCAGAGCATCCCCGCCCCCGGTTAAATCTTAGCGCGCCCGGGAGGCGGGGGAAGAGCCTGGATCTGAAGGCACAAGGCTGGAAAACAGAAGCGGGATCTATATTAAGGGGGGGGGGCGGACACCAGGCTGCATCGCGCATTTAGCGACCCCCGGAGGACCCGGAGAGGAGCCCGGGCGAGGACCGGCGCTTTGGAGAGGCGCGCCGGGCGGGGTGTCAGCCCGTTTATCCTTAGCCAGCCCTGAGCTTGCTCACTGTCCCCCTTCCGTCAGGTTGAGCCTCTTCCCCCCCGCCCATGGGAGGGATTCCCCCCCCCCCCCCCAGCCACATCTGCGGACTCCCTGCCCCGAAAGCAAAACGAAAATAAACCTCGCCATCAAAAATAATAATAACCCCCCCCGCCCCCTCCATCACTCACAGGCAACTCACGCTCCTCTGCCCTCCTGCGCATCCCTCCTCTCCGGGCTCCGAGCTGGGGGACGCTCCTTCCTCTACCGTCTGCCCGGGGTGGTGTCCATGGCAAGGATGGTTTTAAAACCAGGAGATAGCGGAGCATCGGCGAGCAGGTTCGAGGGAAAGAGCCTCCAGCCCCCCCCCCCCCCCCCCCCCCCCACTCTACTCCATCTCCCCTCCTCCCCGGCCCCGGCAGCTACCCACGAGAGGCCATCCTCCCTGACTCTCCCGCAGGATCACCTTGCGAGAGAGTCACATGCAATGTCCCACCTCCTCAGCCACCCACTCGGAGAGAGAGTGGAGGGGGGGGAGTTTGTAGCCCCTTGGCTGAGGCAAATGAACGCACCGAGCCTGTAGAGTTTCTCTTGCAGCTCACCGTTACTTCTTGAGTTTATTTGTTGGGGTGGGTTTGACGCAGCTGTGGAGATCTGGGTTTATTTTGATGCTGAGGATTTTGTTTTGGTTCAGGTTCAGCCTCCTCCTCTTCCTCCGCTCATCATCCCTGGCTGATTTCATTGCCACGCTGCTGTAATTATTCTTATTCTTGTGACTTTGTGTGTGTGTGTGCAGATAGGAGTTGGATTGCTGCTCGTGACGGGGGCTGGGGGGTGGGGGTGGTGGTGGTGGGGGGGAAGTGGCTGGGTTTTGCAGCTGACATCACTGCAGTAGAGTAGAGCTGCCAGCTGCCAGGGCTGCATTCAGCCTGCAGTGGCTTTTTTAGCTTTTTTTGCAGCCTCTCCGCTGACAATCGTCAGGGAAGGGGGGGGGGGAATTATCCCATCTCGCTGCATTCAAGGTGAATTCCAAGGAGAAGGGCACGTTTTGGCTCAGGCTAAGCTCCGGATGTATACTGGAGATAAGTAACACACACGTGTCTACATTGAATCACTGATCCTTCTTGTGTGCATGGTTGTAGCTTATCACCTTGTCTGCGGTATACAGCAGTGGAACCCAGAATGGGTAAATCAGGCTCTAAATAAGACAGGAAACCCATCTCCATTCACAGGGTATCAAAGGCATGTGCCAGCTACCCGGATCTAGCCACATAAGTAGGAACTATTCTGTTATTTAACTTATTTAAAACATGTGTTGCATTGAATCACCAACATTTCCTCTTCAGCTATATAAGCACAAACAGATTTTTGTTTTAAAGTTCAGGCCTGGAAGATGCATGCAGAAAACACACATGCAAGCACTGCACACCTTGAACACACAAGCGGTCAGTGGGTTACACTTACACACACACACACACTCACTGCATACCCTGAACACATACACACTACACACACAGAGTTACCGTGTACAGCTGACCTACAGCTCTTACCCTTAGGTTCCTTCTCCCTCACTGCTCTTAATGGCATTTTGTTTCCATTAATAATAAATATAATTATAATGATACCTAAGTTGCTGGAATTTTCATCTAACCCAATAAGTCAGAAGAGTTTGCTGGGAAAATACTTGTAATCAGACTTGGATAAAGGTTATGAAAAAATACCATCCTAGACACAGTCTATTTGTCTGCCATTTATCATAACCTGCACAGTGTTGTTGTTAGGATCTGAAGAAGAGCTCTGTGTATGCTCCAAAACTTGTTTCTCTCACCAACAGAAGTTGGCCCAGTAGAAGATACAGTACTACCTCACCCATCTTGTTTCTGATTGACCATAATGACAGATGATGAAGAAACAAATGATGTAGTATTTGCCTGGCAAAATAAAGTTACAAGTAGAATTTCATAAGGCTGATTTAAACTGTTCACAATTCAAACAAATTGAAGAACACACTGACACAATCTGAGATTTTTGAGTATCAGAAGTCAACAGTAATAGCAATGTGATGAGAATGCTGCATTACCGGCTCCAATTGAGGTCCAAAGGCATAATTCTGCACTCACACAGTTATGCACTAATGTAATTCCATTGATTTAAGTGAAGTTGCTCCTGATTGACACGGAAGTAAATAGGATCAAAATCAGGCCCTGAGTGTCTATGGCACTACATAATATATATGTTCCTTGGCACCAAAGGAATATTTCCTCTTGGGTTTCTATAAAGCTGGGTTATACAGTATTCCCTAAAAATAAATATACAGATTGTGTGTGAGATTACTGTTTGCATGGGTGCAAAGGAAGCTTTAATTTCAGACAACTCCCCCCAAAATCACGATTTCCACTCCTTTTAGCAATGATGCTTTGCCATTCTGGGTCATCTTCCCTCAAAGCACTTCGCAAATATGAGTGAATGAAGCCTCACAGCTCTTCAGTATGAGATTAACCCCATTTTACAGGTAGGGAAACTGAAGGATGGAGAGATCAAATGAATCACCCAAAAAATAAACAGCCAGCTAAAGGCTGACTGCAGCTCTTATTCACATGACTAGCCCTGTGCTGGTCATTGGCTCTACTTGTTTCTATTTTGCAGGTCTGGGTGGAATGTCTCAGATTATAAACCAACACAATTAATAGCTAAAATGTACCCCTAAGGACTTTTCTAGCTACCACCCCACCCCCAATGCCTCATTGTATTTTCTGTGGACATTTAGAGCCTACCCTGATAATGTGCTTGAAAATACATTATGGTCTTTTAAAACATAAATCCTTGGGGCTTAAGTGATGATCCATTCCCTCCCTGGGCCCCAAAATATTAACACATTAAGAAATTACACAATAAAACTCCTAAAGACCCAATTGGCCAGAATTCTCTTGGTCCATATGGCACAACAGCTGTGTAGATTCTCTTTGAAAAGATGCTGTATCCCTTTTGCAAGCCTAATTCAGGCTATCCCTTGAGGGTTCATACATGACCTATGTATTAACACAGTGTCGGATGGGGAAAGGTTTCAAAGTGTGTTAAGATGGGTTTAGAATTGGTCCTTTTAATGACACTAGCAACACTCCCCCCCCCGCCCCCTGCAAAGCCAGATCTATGATTTGTGGACAATTGCTGTATCTCCTGAATATCAATCATCTAACTAAATGAGACTCAATGTCCCAATCCTGCAAAGGGATGTCAACTGCAGTTCAGGGTACTCTGAATATGACAGGATTGGGCCCTGTTGAAATGATGTATGAGCAATTCACACACACACACACATATACACACACACACACACACACATCCCAGTAAGATGAGCTTTGTAAGTCTCAACAGCGCAGATGACTTCGGAGGAATCATTCACCGAGAATGTGAGGTGAATCAATGGAAATGTGTAAATTCTCTTTCTTTTCATCCGCTTGACTTCGGGTGGGCATCAAGGGATGTTTTGCCTGAGTAAGGGATGCAGGATTGGGCCAGGTTATAAACAGAAATGGTACCCTAAAATAAATAATAATTCACTATGGGTCTGGACCTGAATTCTCACTGATGTTCCTGGAGTTTTGGGTGTACAAGCAGTGCAGAATCAGACCCTATACAATATTTATTTGTTTGTTTGTTAAGCACCTGGAATGTGTTCAGTGCTGCACAAAAAACACAGTACAGACAATCTGAGCACCAAAGAGTTGACAATCTAAACAGGACAGAACAGACTAGCCACAATGCACTGGGCAATTTGGATGAAGGGATCTAAGCCCAGAGGAGGGATTGTAAAAAAATAGCATCTCTAGCAAAGGATGATTATGATCCATGGGCTTCTGAGTTAGAAGCCAGTACTCTTATGGTGCAGTAGATTTATTTATGTCTCAAAATAAAAAAACATAACCTGTAGCAACATACTCTATGCTAGCTTCTGTATTTAGAATGAATGATTCATTCTGTCAAAGGAATGAGCCTAGCAGTGAACATTTCAACCATTTTGAGAAAGTGTGTTATTCTGATATACCACGTGTCCCCGGATCACACACTAAATTGTTGATTCCTTCAGATGGCTGATTCAAAGTGACATGAGGATCTGTTTTCTGGAAACAGTAACCTAAAATTCACCCTATAATTTTCACATTTTAATTCTGCAGAGTTTCTAGGGACCATGTAAAGAGTCAGGCATATGCCTTGGATAGGGAAAACAAACAACAACAAAAAACAAAGTCAAAAATAAAAACAAAACAACAACCCCCCCCAAACTTTTCTTGTCTAGAAACCAGATAAATTGCACTATAAGAGGGTAGGGGTGGGATGGGGGAGCAAAGCTTTTACAAATAATAATAAGGGGGGAGAGAAGTTATATAGACACAAAACTACCTGACTCCAGTCCAAGCTATAGGAAGAAAAGCTGCAATCTGTGGTAACAGTCCGGACACTGGGACGTCAGTCTTAGAGCTTTTCTGCATAGGAAAATTTACCAGCATAATTATACTGGATAAATATACTGCTAACTAGTCCCAGTATAACCCCTGATGTGGACACTCTTAGTCTGGAATAAGAGTTTATTTTATTCTCCCTTTTCAGTTTAGTTTATACTTAATCTGAAAATTTCCCATGGATTTAACAGCGACAGAAGTGCGTCCTCGCCAGCAATGCACAACATCTTCTGAGATTGCTGTCGAAAATGGGCCAGCATGGCCCTTGAAGTTCTGCCATTGACTTCAATGGGAGTAGGATCAGGATGAACAGATGGAGACGCGCATTCCTTCTAATATTTTCAAACAGAGCAGCAGCCATTTCATCTTAATGTTTTTTTTTGTTTTGTTCTGTTTTTTGCCACACTCTAGTTTTGTTTACATCTATTCTTACTACTGGATTTTACTTTGGAAGGGAGATGATATTGCACTTTCCCTACTCCAAATACTTATTCCCCTCCCACCATTTTCAACAATATTTCACCTGCTGTAGACAGGCCATAGAGGGAAAATGTTGTCTCTTGTATGCAGTGATTGATTTGTGTATTTCCCTAGAGGGGAAGAAATCATGAACAGATCTCAAAGCTGTGGTTCAAAGAGAACAGTGCATCCCATTTAGCAAACGATACCAGAAAAAGGGAAAAATCCATTCTCTGACTAGGAAGTTACTGAATGTTTTGGTCCTAGTAACACATACTTTGGAGAAGAGAGTATAGGATTTAAGGGAGAGATTTCAGATCTTCCCCTTATAAATGTCTGTTGGTTATTAATATTTTGAAGTGGTCTGATGTTGCCCAAATTCATTTTTCATCAGGGGTATTTTTTCCTCCTTGCAGTTTTTAAATCAATCATTATTTTATGAAACAGTGGTGAAAATTAAAAATGAAACAAAAAATCCCTTTTAAAAAAATTACTATTTGTTTTGAAAGCTGCACTGGTTACAGTGCAAATGGCCTTGATATCCTTATATTGCTATCTCCACGAGTATACATTATAGTTACTCCCATTGTTCCCGTGGTCAGTGAGAGAGCCCTGAATCAGGCACTTTTCTATTCCCTTTTGTGCTGTATACCACGATATATATGTCTGCATAGTTGTGTTTCACATAAGCAGATTCAACCTGCACTGCACAGCAGATGGTTCAGGTAGTAGATTTAAAAGCTGTGCTATCTAACCCACAATCCTGACCTGTATTGAAGGATGAATTCTAATAATATCTTTGCTTTTTCTTCTGGTGGCCATATATCTTAGGGGTTTCCCCCGCCCCATCTGTATGAAAAGCTATGTAATATCTTCACAGACTAATATTTACACAAGTAAATTTTTAAATATAATATATATATATATATATATATATATATATATACAGAGAGAGAGAGTATGAAATTGATTTTTTAATGAATTATCTGTGAGTGAAGACAGTGCTGTAAATCAGCAGTGCTGCAGGCAATTTTTACCATATGTCGGTTTGCATTTGTATCACAGAATTTGTTTTTTAGTAAGGACAAAATATCTGCTTTTCTTTCATTGCTAATTCAGTAGAATTAGAAGCTACATAACTCAGCACATAGTTAACCAAGAATATTGTCTGTTTTTATTGGGATGTTATTAATGCAAAGCATAACATGTTCTATACTGTACTTGCATGCAAGAAGTATGAGGCAAGCAGAAAGATAAATACTAGCAGAGAAGCTAAACATTTCAAAGATGTAATATTTTGTAGAAGCAAATTTGAAATCTTCAGAATTCAAGTAGGTACTTACTATACATTAGTAACTCATGTACAATTGTTTTTGCAAAATATAAGATGCCACACACACACAATAAAGTAAAATCTTAATCAGTAATAGGACTAAGGATGAACTAGAAAATGTATAAAAAAGGTGTTGAAAATGAAAAGCACTCTATAAATGCCAGGCACTATTATTATTCTTGTATTTACTAATATAAATAGGAATACATTTGGATCTTAAATTTGGTTACAAAACCAAGGTGAGATGTAACTGAGGGGGAAATAGCTATGGAGATATCTTATTCATGCTGCATTTCTGAATGCTGAGGATTTCATTTCTTGGCTGTTAATGCTTAGGAAATGTTTCAGTATCTTTTGCAAATATTACTGCAATAAAGCAGTAAAGCCTGATTCTTCTCTCTCTTATACAGGTATAAATAGGGTGACCTGATGTCCTGATATTATTGGGACCATCCCTGTATTAGGGGCTGTGCCTTAAATATGCAACTATACAGCCCCCTCCAACCATCCCGAAAAAAAAGTGTCCTGATTTTTCAGACTTGCTATTTGGTCACCCGATGTGTAAATCTGGGGGGACTTCACTGAAGAGGTAAATGAGGGAGAATCAGGCCTGTGATAATAATTGTGCGTGTTCTGTTCAGTAATATTCTGAACAGACAATGAATGCAGAACAGAAATGGCCCACACTTCATATGTCTTAGACTCGATATATTGGGAATTTTGTCATTGACTTCAGTGAGGGGAGGACCGAGCCCACAGGAAAACCGGCAGCATTTCTGGTGCTACTGCTTTGTGAAGGTGGGGAGGGAAAGAATTTATAAATGTAGACAAGAGTTTTGTAAAACAAATCTCTGTCCCCCTCCCCCACTACATGTAAAGGGTGCACTCATGAGAAAGAACACGATTATTACATAATAATGCAAAGCTTAGATGAAAAATGTCATAACCATTTGTCACACAATGGCCCATATACCAAGATGAAGCAAACAGTAAGAGACTGACAGGGCTGATGAAAAACAGCACTTAAGATAATTTTTTCTCCTCAACTCTGTTGTACACTATGCAAATATGATTGCAAAAGTGGGGAATTATCAACACTTTAATGCTAGTTAACTTCCAAAAGTGATACTTAGAGTAATCAACATAAACTTACCATACAGTAACAAATAACAAAAATGGTTCATTGCTGTACACTGACATTTGGTTCAACCCCATGTAACTCAGTGTAAGTAGTATATTGCAACGGTATCATTTACAAATCAAAGTGACAATGCTTCAGAAAAGTGAAGCGTGTATAGAGGAAGAACTGGATGGGCTAATACAATAAATAAATACACAAATAAATAAATAAAATCAGTAAGTGTTTGGCCCGAAATCTCTCACCCTATTAGCAGCTGTTGATTGTTATTAATGTTATTTGTATTATGATAATTCCTAGAAGTCCCAGCTAAATACCTCTTTTGTGCTAAGTGTTGTTACGTATTAATAGACAGTCCATACGCTGAAGAGTTTACAGATTAATCTATGTAAATCTCAAAGTCATGATGAGTCTCACGATAGTCTCTACTTTTCCTTAAAATCTCAGTTCTCGAAGTAATGTGATTATGTGAGAATCAAAGCACATTTCTAGCTCTCGTGGTTGTAGAGAAAAGCTTGAGAACGTGAACCTTAAAAGCTCAAAACCAGAAGGAAAATAAAGAGAACCTATGATTTATTATTTTTCAAATCTCATGATTTTCTGTGGACTTGCACACTTTTTGAACTCTTTGCAACACCTTAGACTAAGACAAAGAAATACAGCAGGTGAAAAGAAATATTATAATCATATCAATTTGACAAATGGGAAACTGAGGCACAGCACGATTAAGTGTTTACTCGAGGTCACACAAGAAGCTTGTGGCAAAGATGGGAATTGAACTCAGAGCACCTAACTCCTAATCCAGTGGGACAGCAACAACACACTCCTCTCTCTTTTAGCCTGCTAGGAAAGGGTTAAGTAGGTTCACCCACTGAAGCAAGAGGCTCAATAGCTCCCCCAGTTATAGGAGAGATGGATGTGGGTCTCTAGAAAAACAGGATTCAGGGCGTGGGCTGAGAAAAGTTGGGGTAGGAGCAGAGAAGCCTGTGGAGACAATTTGAGCTGAATTTTATGTTGTTGTTATTATTCATTTCTGTGCTAATAAGCCAAGGAGAAGAATAGTTTGGACTCTATGAAGTAGGTTAGACAGTGTTTGGGAGGCCGTGGGAATGGCAGCTGTTCAAAAATATCTTTAGCATCTTCCATCCAAGGACTTCAAAGTGCTTCTTCACAGACATTAATTAAGTCAAACACCACAGTAAAGAAGGGAGAATTATACCTGTTTTGCATATGTGAAACTGAGGCACAGATGTTAAGTTACTTATCTAAAATGATCCAGGGAATCCACCAAGAATAGAACTTAATCTCCTTGATCTCAGGCTGCTCCTTCAACCAGAGCTAGTCTATCCTTTCCCTTAGTCAAATGCTCATCAGTTCTATATACTTCATTAACACATAATTAATGACAAATATCATGTTAATTGAACAATTTACTGATTAAAAAAAAGGAGAGAGAGATGGAAACAAGCCCCAGTACATATTCAGAAAGGGAACTGGAAAAAGAACAATTTGTTTAAGTCTCTTTCCATTGTGACTAACAAAACAAGCTTGGAATTAATATGATTTTTTCAGACTTACCTTAACAGATGCTAGGATGAAGAATGGCAGAGATAACGACCTCTTGCTCTTTCAGGTTTATAGGCCAGATTCTGAGCTCAATTACACAGGAATAAGCCAGGACTAATTCTGAGACAGTCAGTGGAGTTACTCTCAATTTATATTGGTGTAATGAAACAGTCTCTGGTCCTTTACCTACAAAGGGTCACCAGTTCCAATCTTGCTGATCTCAATAAGCATAGTAGGACTTAGAAAAATAGGCAACTCCTTAGGTAGACTTATATTATTTAGATCTTTATAAATTAAGGGGGTACAGGAGCCTATGCCCCACTTAAGTCCCATTTAAGCCTTATTTTGTGGGTTTAAAGCATTGCATAAGCCATGCATTAGTCTTCCGCATAGAGGTGAATTCCACCCATGGTGAAACATTTAAAGCACCCTTGCTGGCCTATACGCTGCCAGTAGAAGTCATGGAGTGACAACATTACTGATTCTTGTAAAGGCCCCCGAGCAGGCATGTTTCTGTGGTCTGCAACAGCTGCCGTCTGTGAGGGATTTCTGAAGGGAAGTCCCAGCTAAAGAGTGCTGCAGGAATGTAGTGCAGGGTTACAGAGGCCTGGCTCGCTGGGTCCACATCTGGGATCAAGCGTTGCAGCTCCCAAATATTCTGGAGACGAAAGAAATGGTTCTCAATCGCTGCTGAAACCTGGCCCCAGAGGAAGACTTTGAAGTTGATAACCTTATAAGTGCCTAGAGCAAACTGCACCACTAAACCAGGGTACCGAAGAACAGGTGAAAATCTCAAAATGGCACTTCGGCCCAATTCCTAATGTTTATGTCTTATCCCATATGAGCCTTCCCTGACTTGCACATCAATCTGTGATCTCAGCCAGTGGGACAGTGGGAGGACACTGCTATCTCAATCAAGAGTGGTGGCAGTGGGTAGGGCACTAGGTTGGGACACAGGAGACCCTGGCTGTACTGCGAACTCCTCCATAGACTTGGGCGAGTCACTACACCTCCATTTCCTCTCCCCTCCCTTTTCTACTTAGATTGCCAGCCTTTCCCTTACAATGTGCCTGGAGAGAGCTCTACCTTGCACAATGGGCTGCTCGGTGCTAGTTTAATTCAAAAACGTCCTCATGGTATTTCAGTCCATACCTTTTTACTGGTACTTGGGATGGCTTCACACATGTATCAGACAACCAAAGGGACAAAACTGCAGTCACGGGGACTCCATTTGGCAGAGCTCTCTGGGTTGATGAATAATTTTCTGGTGTACTTACTGATTTAAATCTGCCCCAAAGGAGCGAACAAAACTGCTATTTCAATCCCATCCCTCCTACCCCCAGCCACTCATTTTGTGGTTAGAGATGCTGAATGCAGGCGAACTGATCTAACATAAGCGTGGAAAGCTGTTTTGGATCTGTAACTTGAAGGAGGCCATCTATCTGACAAACTCACAATCGCAGCATATGTTGGGTTTTGTAGCCAGATCTGAAGGTCCCAACCATTTCCACTTTTTCCAAATGTTCCTGGTGTTGACTGGCAGTCGCCTTCTTGAACATCTTCCAAAGAAATGGTAGGTTTGAACCTGGATTGGACTTGAGCATCAAGAGATGGTATCTTGATTGGAGGTTGTATATTGGTGTATTTCAGGAGACCTAGTGCTCTTGTCTAACTAGAAGGCTTCAATAACTCCCACCAAAATGGAGAAGTGCTTCAGCACTGGGTTTCTGAAGCCATAATAAACCTGGTTCCTACACACCGGCTGCCTCTCATGACCATCTGAAGAGTAAATGAGAGCACAGGTGCATTTGTGGCCTCTTGCTCTGCCACTGGCTTCCTGGATGATAGGAAATTGGATCAATTGCAAATGATTTTAATCAGCAAGGAAGATGGAATATTGCCCATAAGTTTCCTGAGATGGGCAGAGAAGAAGAGTGGTTGAAACAGACTATTCTATTTATTGCTACCTTGAACGGCTCTACTAAGTAATTCTTTGCTCCACTGTAGCTCTGTGGTACATCACGGACAAGATCCGATGGAGCTCTTTGTTGTCACTGAATCCAATTTTTCATCATCTATGTACTGGTTCTCTTCTGTGCTCTTTCATTCCCTGAGCTCAGTAGTAAACAATGGGGATGTTTGTGGACACCTGATGTGGAGGAGTCTTCTAAGGAAACAGACTGACACTGGGGAAAGCGGCTCACTCCGGTTCTCCAGTATATCACTGAGGTTCCCAGGCTTTCGCATGGGAGAGTTATCTGTTTTCAGAAATTACAGGCTACTGATTGGCTTCAAGAATTTTCAAGGGTGGTCTCAAGTTATAGAAATCTAGGACTGGAAGGGACCTCAAGAGGTGACCTAGTTCAGTGCCCTGTGCTTAGGCAGAACCAAATATACCTAGACCCGTGGTTCCCAAACTTTAACAACCCGTGAACCCCTTTCACTAAAATGTCAAGTCTCACAAAGCCCTTCCTAAAAATGGGATTTTCTCCTTTACCCAAGTACAAATTATAAAAGCAGTGATCTTGGAAATTTAAAATTTGTTTTTATGACATGCTTATTACACACTATTTATTATTAAGTATTAATCATTACAGCATTTTTCTTACATTATGAAAACGGCAATGCTCTTCCAACATCTCACTTTTGTAGCTTGTATCACTTTGAATAAGCCTGTTGTAAGACAAGGCTCCTCTGTTTCATCAAGGAGCATCAGATGTGAAACATCATGAAGGTATTTAAGAAGCCAGCTCAAAGGCCAGGTCTACACTACTCACTGGATGGGAGGGTAGTGATCAATCTGTTGGGGATTGATTTATCGTGTCTAGTCTAGATGCGATGAATCGATCCCCGAGCACTCTCCCATATATGCCAGAACTCCACCGCCACGAGAGGCGCAGGTGGAGTGGACGGAGGAGCGGCAGCAGTCAACTCAGAGCCGTGAAGATGCCACGGTAAGTTGACCTAAATACATCAACTTCAGCTACACTATTCACATAGCCGAAGTTCCGTATGTTAGGTCGATCCCTCCCCAGTGTAGACCTGGGCAAAGAGTTCCTCCTACACAAGCATTCAGGTCTTGAGCAGGCCGGGCAAACAACGCATGTTACAACAAAGCTCAAACTTGTTGTTCATAATAATTTTAAAAACAATACTAGCTGCCTATTTAAGTTGCAAAACAACAAAAAATATCCACCTCCCTTTCCATTTCTTGTAAGTAGTCTTGGAGTTTAAATCTCCTCAGTGTGATAGATATGCTTGCTTTGATCTGCTTAGCTCTTGGAAGTCCAGGGGCTCTAGGCTGCTGGCCCTGTGCTGCCCAGGGTCCCTATGGACAGCTCTGTCTGCCATGAGGGCATTTTTTCCTGAGAACCCCTGGAACATTTTGTGAACCCCCAGGGGTTCACAAACCCCAGTTTGGGAACCACTGACCTAAACTGTCTTTGTTTGTCTAAACTGTTTTTAGAAACTTCCAGTGATGCGGATTCAACATCCTCCCTTGCAGAATTATTTTAGTGCTTAACTATCCTTATAGATAAAAAGTTTTCCCTAATATCTGACCTAAATCTCCTTTGCTGTAGATTAAGCCCATTACTTCTTTTCTTATCTTCAGTGGACATGGAGAACAATTGATCACTGTCCTCTTTGTAGCAGCCCTTAACATATTAGATGACTGTTATCAGGTCCCCCTCTGTCTTCTTATCCATATCCATTTTTTTTTAAACCTTTCCTCATAGATCAAGTTTTTGAAAACTTTAATTGTTTTTGTTGCTTCTCCTCTGGACTCTCTCCAGTTTATCCACATCTTTCTTAAAGTATAGTGGTCAGAACTGGACACAGTGCTGCAGATGAGACCTCACCAGTGCCAAGTACAGTGGAACAATTACTGCCTGTGTCTTACATACGACACTCCTATTAATACCCTTCAGCATGATTTCTTTTTTGGCAACTGCATCACATTTTTGGCTCATAAAATTTATGATCCACTCTAACCCCTAGATCCTTTTCAGCAGTACTAGTGCATAACCAGTTATTCCCCTTTTTGTATCTGTGCATTTGATTTTTTTCTTCTTAATGTAGTTGCACTTGTCTTTATTGACAATAATCTTGTTGCTTTCAGACCAGGTTCTTGTCAAGGTTCTTTTTAATTCTAATCCCATCCTACCAACCCTTGCCATCTTGGTGTCACCTGCAAATTTGATAATCATACTCTATACTCCATTATCCAAGTCATTAATTAAAATATTGACTGGGACTGGACTCAAGACAGACCACTGTGGGATCACACTAGATATATCCCCACAGTTTGACAGCGAACCACTGACGACTACTTTTCGAGTACAGTCTTCCAATCAGTTGTGCACACACTTTATAGCAATTTCATCCAGACCACAATTCCCTAGCTTGCCTTTGAGAATGTCACGTGGACTGTATCAAAAGCCTTACTTTAAAAACAAAATACATCATGTTCATAGCTTCCCCCGTCCACTAGGTCAGTAACCCTGTCAAAGAAGGAAATTAGGTTTGTTTGACACATTCATGTTGGCTATTCCTTATAACCCTGTTATTCTCTAGGTACTTACAAACTGATTGTTTAATAATTAGTTCCAGTATTTTCCAGGTATTAAAATTAGGCTGACTGGTCTATAATTCCCTAGATCCTCTTTGTTCCCCTTTTTAAATATTGGTACTATGTTTGCCCTTTTCCAGTCCTGTGGGACCTCATCCATCCTCCATGAGTTCTCAATGATAATTGCTAATGGTTTTGAGATTGCTTCAGCTAGTACCTTAAGTACCGTAGGACAGTGGTTTGCAACCAGGGGTCCAGGGTTCCCTGGCAGGCCACGATCAAGTTTCAGGAGGTCTGCCAAGCAGGGCTGGCATTAAACTTAATGGAGCCCAGGGCAGAAAGCCGAAGCCCCACCATATGGGATTGAAGCCCAGGGCCCTGCGGAAGCCTGAGCAACTTAACTTTGTGGTGCCCCCTGTGCTGTGGGGCCATGAGCAATCGCCCTACTTCTTACCCCCAAACACCGGCTCTGGCTTTTATATGCAGAAAGAAACAGTTGTTGTGGCACAGGTGGGCCATGGAGTTTTTATAGCATTTTGGGTGGGCCTCCGAAAGAAAAAGGTTGAAAACCCCTGCCCTAGGATGAATCAAGCCCTGCCAACTTGAATATATCTCACTTATCTAAATACAGTTTAACTTGTTCTTTCTCCTAATTTTCAATATGAATTGTGTTAAGTATTTGGTGTCAGTTTATCTTTTAGTAAACACCGAAGGAAAATAGGCACTAAAACTTCAGCCTTCTGATATTGTCTAGTATTAGCTCTCCTTTTCTATTAAGTAGAAGACCTACACTTTCCTTCATGTTTCTCTTGCTCCAAATGTAGTCATAAAACCTCTTCATACTGTGTTTTACGTCCCTTGCTATGTGTAACTTACGCTATGTCTACACTACATGGCTGTGCTGCTGTAAGGTCTGCCCTGTAGCCGCTCTTTGCCAGCAGGAGAGAGCTCTCCTGCAGGCATAATTAAATCACCCACAATGAGCAGCAGTCACAGGACAGCCGACACCAGAACTTTTGCCAGTGAAACTTGTGTAGGTCAGGGTCTTTTTTTCCCCACATCTCTGACTGACAGACATTTTACTGACAAAGAGGTAGACAAAGCCTCATTTTGTGCCTTAGCCTCTCTGATTTTATCCCTACATGCTTGGGCTAGTCTTTTATACTCCTCCTTCACAATTTGTCCACATTTCCACTTTTCGTAGGATTCCTTTTTGATTTTCAGGCCATTAAAGAGGTCCTGCTAGAGCCATATTGGCCTCTTCTTATCTTTCCTTCGCAACTGGATAGTTTGATGTTGCATCTCTTTGAGAAACTGCCAGCTTTCCTGCACATAGACTCATAGAAGATTATGGTTGGAAGAGACCTCACGAGATCATCTAGTCCATTCCCCTGCTCAAAGCAGGACCAACACCAACTAAGTCATCCCAGTCAAGGTTTTGTCAAGCCCGGCCTTAAAAACCTCTAACAATGGAGATTCCTCCCACTCTGTAGGTAACCCATTCCAGTGTTTCACCACCCTTCTGGTGAAACAGGGTTTTTTAATATCCAACCTAGACCTCCCCCACTACAACTTGAGACCATTGCTCTTTGTTCTGTCATCTGCCACCATTGAGAACAGTCAAGCACCATTCTCTTTGGAACCCACCTTCAAGTAGTTGAAGGCTGCTATCAAATCCCCCCTCACTTTCCTCTTTTGCAGACTAAATAAGCCCAGGTCCCTCAGCCTCTCCTCATAAGTCTTGTGCTCCAGTCCCCTAATCATTTTTGTTGCCCTCCACTGGACTCTTTCCAATTTTTCCACATCCTTCAGTATTCCAGATGTGGCCTCACCAATGCTGAATAGAGGGGAATGATCACGTCCTTCGATCTGCTGGCAATGCTCCTACTTATACAACCCACTATGCCATTAGCCTTCTTGGCAACAAGGGCACACTGTTGGTTTGTATCCAGATTCTTGTCCACTGTAACTCCCAGGTCTTTTTCTGCAGGACTGCGGCCTAGCCACTCAGTCCCTAGTCTGTGGCAGTGCATGGGATTCTTCCATCCTAAGTGCAGGATTACTTGTGCAGGATTACTTGCACGTCCTAAGTGCAGGAAGAGGTTACTTCCTCTACCTTCTGAAACAAAATTAGACAGACAACTGCTCCCCCTACCAGCTGAAGGGGAGGACACATGATCTCCCCACGTGTCTCCTCCCCACCCCACATTACCTGTGTGGGGGTGGGGGCGGGGGCGGGAAGGGATTAGCTGTGGCACCAGTAGGCTGTCTCCTGCCCGGGCTTGGCTCCCAGGGTAGCGACTGAGCAAGTCGAAGCCTCCCTGCCCCCAGCATGCTCACAGTCGCTGCTGTCCCCAGAAGCTGAGCCTGAGTGGGGGGACAGCCTGCTGCTGCTGCAGGCGCCAGGTACTCTCCTGGGGCAGAGCCCCAGGCAGCATGTCTGGAAGAGGTTCTGGCCCCGCCCCTTCACTTCTGGATCTGGCCCCGCCCCTTCCCATCTGCTGAGGGGAGGGGCAGTTGACTGCTTGGGGGGGGGCACTTGACCCTTCATGACCCTCCCACAAGTTGCCTCATACATTCCATGAACTTACTGGACATTTTGTGTTTCATCGTGTTACTTAACTTTTCCAACGAATATCTAAAGTCTCTCATTACTACTCATTGCATTGTATTAGGAGTCGTATTACAGTACATTAAACAGACCTCTGACTGTGACAGAGGCCTACTCAAACAAATTCAGATCCACCCCAAATAAACTATTTCACAGTCATTTTCAGCACCTAGAACTGAAAACAAGAAAATATGCTAACTTTGCCGTTACATCTCAAATCACCTTTCCAGCACTGCAGGATTTTATGCTTTGACCAATGTCAGTTCTTGTGCTATGTTTTATCTGCGGTCAGCAAGAGACAATCCCTTTGATAACAAGGCAGTAGTAGATTCAATTAAAATGGCAAACAATATTTCATTTTTTCTACTACTTCATGGAGAGTATTCATTCCAGTAAAGAGAGGCCCAGAGGTGATAGAAAAATTACGGGTTCCTTTTTCAAACAGTTATATGGATAAATCTGTGATCTGAATTTAAACTAGTTCTTACCTGCTGTTTGGACTGTTTGTATTATCACAATTGTTAGTGATATACAATAACAAAGACTGTAGTATAATAGAATCAAAGGTACTCCAGGTCAAGGATAATAAAGTTAAAAAAAAAATAATAGCCACAGTCTCTTCTTCCTAGGAGATTAAAAAAAAAATCCTGAAAAGAAAAGAATAATGATTCAAAATGTGATCTAAAATTGTAGGAAAAATAGCAGTATATTTTATAAGGAATTCATTTAAACAGCGCAGGTGATATGGTTGGTTTGATGCTCCTGGGTTATAATTTATCAGAAATTGCTTCTGATGTTTACAGGAAGTATAAAGAAGTAGTTCACTGTAAATAAAATGCTGCTGCGTGAAAAGTGTCCCTTCTAGTGAATTAAATAACTTTGTGAAGAGACATCATGCCTATATGTATTCCACCTACTACTTTGATGTCATCTCTGCTCAGTTTACTGGTGGGGAACAAATATGGTACGCGAATATTTTATCACTCTCTGAAGACCCTCACTTTAATTTAATGTTTTGCTGCTGTACTTGCCATCCTTAAAATTACACAGCTCGTCATTGTAGATTCAGGACTCTGTTTTCTTGCTATGTGGCTGCTGTCAAATCGAAATGACGATGCATGAGTCAGAAATGGTACAACTTGATTCCCCTCGCCATGCCCGCTCCTTAATTGCTGTACCAATACTAAAATGCTGAGTGTAGCAGATAAAAAGCTGCTGATGAACTGGAGGAAACATTCCCCTTATATAAAATCCTCAGACACAACGTGCAGCATCATTCAAGAGCCACCTTTTCAGCAGGGTGATTTGTTTCAGAGAAGGGTTGCTTTCAAAGTAGAGATAAATCTGAAAATCTATATACGACTGTCTCCAATTGATTAGACAAATCTTGCATAGCCAAAGTTCCATTAGAAGGAGTTCTAATGCATAGATTCCTTAAAACATCTTAAAATTAACAGAATATTTCCCTGAGCTATTATTTTCTCAGGATGCTTAAAGGGGGTTATGTAAACATAATTCAGTTGGATCAAATGAGATAATCTTAAATTTACATGATTGGTAATGTTTACTTCAGTGGTGATCAATTCTGAAAGTGCAGGGAAGAGTGCTGAAATGCGTAGCCTTGGTGTGAAGCACATTAATTCTTTCTAACAGGTTTATACCTCTATCATTTATTTGTTTAGCAGGATTTCATGTTACATCCCTTATAATGACAAACTGAACAAAGTAGGTCTGTTTATTTAGCCAATTTACAATCAATCTGACTTAGTATTTGCTTCTATTATTAGAAGCACTCTTGCCTTAATGTAAAAAACCTTTGGACCCTGCAAACCTACAATTCACTTTTCTATCAGTGTCTCCCAATTTTTTTCCTAGGCAATGATTCCAGTTCATCTGATTAAAACCGTGGCTGTACCAGATGGTGATGGCAACTATTCATTCACCAGGGGAACTTCGCCATGGGGCAGAGGACAAGCACAAGGTCTATGCCCCACTTAAATCCCACTTGAGGCCTCAAAATATGGATTTTGTGACTGATGGTCAAGGTTCCTCTAAACTAGCTTAGGTTCATATTTGGGAAGGTACTTAAGTAAGTGAATCCATCCCTCTTCAGGACAGCCCTTAAGCATGTGTTTTACGTTAAGCATGGCTGAAATTTCATTGTGGGATTTAAGCACTTGCTTAAAGTTAAGTATGTACCTAAGTGCCGGACACTTTTCGCACTTGAGGCCTTCATGACGACTCCCTGTACTGGGCTCTGGGGTTGCCAGTGACCTCCTTTTCTCTTGTGCACCTTCTAACCCAGACGGGATCTATCGCTGCTGTTGTGTGATTGGAGTTTAGAGCTCTGTTGTAATTTAAAGAGGTGATGCACTATATAAACCATATTTGGAGGACTTACGTGGCACATAGACCTTGTGCTTCTCCTTTCCATGGGGTGAATTCAACCTTTCATTCATATGAATGTCATAAGACTAGACATTCATATGAATGAATAGCTTTATCTGTAGCTATATTTAGTGACGAGTTCCACAGAACATCCTGTCTTTTAAACATTTTATAAAATTTAATTTTTATGTAACAAAACATAATACCCCTCCCTCCCCACATACTACTTTTGAAAAAAGAATGAGGAGTACTTGTGGCACCTTAGAGAATAACAAATTTATTTGGCCATAAGCTTTCATGGGCTACAGCCCACTTCATTAGAGGCATAGAATGGAACACACAGTAGGAAGATAGATAGATATATATAGAGACAGAACATGAAAAAGTGGAAGTTGCCATACAGAAGATAAAACTATCAGTCATATTAGCTTTTGCACACAAAACAAAATACAAATGATATAAAACGCAATACAAATAACAGAAGTGACAAAGAGTCCTGTGGCACCTTAAAGACTAACTAAAGTATTGAAGCATAAGCTTTCGTGGGCTAATACTCACTTCATTGGATGCATGCAGACGAATACTAATAACAAGGAGACAAACAGTAGGAAGTGGAAAAAAAGCAGAAAGAACAAAAGGAAGAGGGAGGAGAGAGGGCACCAGAGGAAAGTCATAACCCAGCCCACCAATTTATCCACCATTTCTACAAAGTCTGTTTATTTACCATTTTTATTGCAGAAGGAGATCTTTGCCATGAATGCCAGCACAGCTGTTTCTGTATACTATTCTTCTGCCATTGGACTGGATTTTGACTTCCAATACCAAAGAATAAATCTTTTAGCTGCTATCAGGGCTCTTCACAGCCAGAACTTTTTGGAACAATCAAGATTCTACCTGGTACCTTGTAACCCCAAAACAGCACGTTCTCCTTTAAGCACAAAGTCAGATGACATAAAAAAATGAATTTTACTATTGACCTTCTTCCAGAATTAGATTATATTGAGCCAACTGCAAAGCATATGAACCAGATCGCCATCCATTTCCAGACAATGCCAGCACGTATCGCTATTAGTAGCTCCAGATTTAAGTAATTTATAGGGGTCCAATGTTTATTTTAAAATAATCACAATCTTTTAACAAGACTGGTATCAGTGAAAAGTCTGTTAACAACCTTGTTCTTGATTCTCATTTACACTAAAGCCTCACTGACACTATAAGGGCACTTAAAGGGAATATAAATATAACTTAGGTCCAATGTAAGGTCTCTTTACAGTACCACAGCAGTGGAAAGCAGCCTCAGAGTAGAGGAGAGCCAGGACATTTATCGCTACTTTAACAAAGCTGAGTACTTTTTTATTTGGCTGCGAATTCCCTTCAGACGAATCTGTTTCTGAACAATATAGGTCTATTTCTCTTGTACTTTTTCATTACTGTGGGACATTGTCAGGAAACAGGATATTCATTGAGTAGGAGCTTCCTAGATGCCTGCTGCTTAGTCGTCAGCTAAAGTGAGAATTTGAGAGGTTGTGTACTCCAATAGAGAAGTCATGGAACTCAGGAGACCTGGTTCTATGCCTGATTCTGCCAGTGACCTGCTGTGTGTCTTTGGGCAAGTCACTTCATCTCTCTGTTTGCCCCTCCATCCTTTGCCAATCTTGCTTATTTAGACTGTAAGGTCTTCAGGGCAAGTGTTATTTCTCACTATGTGTATGTAAGGTGCCTAGCACTATGGGCTTGTGACTTCAGCCTTCCTGGAGCAGTGAGCTCAGTATCAGGGCTTGGCTACACTTGCACGTTATACCGCAATAAAGCCTCCCAGAGCGCTTTACCTTACTCCCCATCCACACTGGCAAGGCCCGTGGAGCGCTCTGACTGCCTGGCTGGAGCACTTCTGGTACTCCACCTCGGCAAGAGGATTAACGGCTCTTGCATATTGGCGGAGATGCTTCAGGGTCAGTGTGAACAAGGAGTTACATTACTGCGCTCTGATTGACCTCTGGAAACGTCCCATAATCCCCTTAAGCCAAGAGGTCATTCTTCCCTTTGTTGTGAAATCGCTGCAGGAATGCGGAAGTGCCTTTTCAAAGCTCCATTTCAGATAGCGGCTGCTTATCTGATCTGAAAAACATTTACTCTTTGCTTTGAGTTAGTGGGTGAGAGTTGGGGAGGGGCAAGGGGTCTGAACTTACGAGCTGAAACAATCTCAGCACCCCAAAAACCCACTCTCTCTCTCCCTCCACATACACACAACACACTCCACCTCAACCCCCTCATTTGAAAAGCACGTTGCAGCCACTTGAATGCTAGGATAGCTGCCCATAATACACTGCTCCCAATGTCTCTACAAGTGCTGCAAATGTGGCCATGCTAGTGCGCCTGCAGCTGTCAGTGTGGACAGACAGTGGCGTTTTCCCTAGTGTGCTTTCTGGAGGCTGGTTTAACCCAAAGCGCTCTACAGCTGCAACTGTAGCCAAGCCCTCAGTTTTTAAATGGTTTATCACCAAAGAAACTTAGAAGCTGTTGTTTAAACTAGTAAACAAATGTAAAACCTCACAGCACTTTAAACAAAGTCCCTCAGCTGGCCCCAGGGTTCTGCTCCTGTCCCTGCCTCACCCAGCACTCCCATGGAGGTGAAGCAGGCAAGCCTCTTTACTAGCATGCTGGCTTCTGATTAGTTATTGCCTCTATCCAGTCCTTCTAGGTTTCTGGAGGATTAAATCATGTTGGTGCCCAAGCTAAGTGGGGTTTTCCTAAATGGAGGGCAGAGAAGGCCTGATAGACCCCATCACAGTGTTTCTAAGAGCTAACGTTACAAATAATAATAGTTCTTTTAGAAGCATCATAGTTGGCTGCTGTGGTGATGGCCGTGATATTACAGAAGGTTAGGAATTTGGGAGAAGGGCAAATAGCTGGAGATTAACTCCGAAGTGAAGCTGCTTCTGTTTTCATGGACGATGCTCCTTGAAGTAAAAAAAGAGATTAGAGGATAATACCTACACACCCTAAACTGTGAAATACATCAGCAGAAATACTTCTAGAGACAATGAGCCAAATTTTGCTCTCCTGTTTATATCTGCTCAGCCTCACGGAGGCAGATAGGTTTGCATGAACAATGTAATGGGTAGGAGAATTCAACTCAATGTTTTCTCAAAGTTTCCCAAAATGCTCAGTTATTTTTTTCTGACGGGTTTTGTTAAAAAGAAATGGAAATACTCATGACTGTACCTATAGGGAGAGGCTTTATCCCAGTAGACAGGACTCTAGCATACAAGCTATGCACACGTCTATAAGAGTAGGTGTAATCCTTCTGCCAAGTGGCTAACAGCGGCTAAAAGGGTTGGGTTCAATACAGCTATGATTCCTCTTAACAAATAACTAACCCAGCTCAACCACCTATCCAGAAACTGGGAAAAACTAAATGCACCCATCCTTGGTGCCCTTAGGAGATAAAGCTTCCCCATTCACATGCGTTCCAAGACTGGGAACAAACAAAGAAGCATTCATGGGGGGAAAAGAACAGAGTCATACATTTAGGAAAACCCAGCAGCAGTCTATATATTCAAATAAAGAGTAAAACATTTCTCCTCTTCCGGTAATTTTAGTAATAATCTGTTTAACCCCCTTCCCTTCCACCAGTGAGAATATCCCAGAGGTGATAGTATTCTTGCCAGCAAGTTTAAAAGTATGGATTGGATGAATGATGGATAGAAAGCTGGCTAAATTATCAGGCTCAACGGGTAGAAATCAACAGCTCGATGTCTAGTTGGTAGCCGGTATCAAGCGGAGTGTCCTAGTTGTTGGTCCTGTGGCTGGTTTTGTTCAACATCTTCATTAGGGGTCTGGATGATGGGACGGGTCGCACTCTCAGCAAGTTCGCAGATGACACTAAGCTGGGAGGAGAAGTAGATACACCGAAGGGTAGGAATAGGGTCCAGAGTGACCTAGACAAATTGGAGGATTGAGTCAAAAGAAATCAGATGAGGTTCAACAAGGACAAGTGCAGAATCCTGCACTTAGGATGGAAGAATCCCATGCATAGCTACAGGCTGGGGACCGACTGGCTAAGCAGCAGTGTATGAGAGGGGGTGAGAGGTTAGATATGAGTCAACAGTGTGTCCTTGTTGCCAAGCAGGCTAATGTCATATTGGGCTGCATTAGTAGGAGCATTGCCAGCAGATCTAGGGAAGTGATTATTCCCCTCTATTCGGCACTCATGAGGCCACATCTGGAGTACTTTGCTGCACAGGGAGAGCTCTTTCCCTTCTCTTTGAGCACATGACCGGCCACATTCATGTCTAGTTCTGGTGACTCCAAAAGTGTCACTAGAGGAATTGTGGGAATTGGGTAGCATATGCAAATAAATCTATGGCAGCACTTTCCCCTTTTTACCAAGAGTGAGTGTGGAGAGCTCTTTTCCCTCTGGAACTTCAGGCCATGGGGTTTATACATGTATCACATTACTCATATGTGAGTGACTATGCAAATGAGAGGATATAATATCAGCGTGGGAGCATGTCCTGTATGAACTAGATGCTTCCAGAAGCTTGAGCAGACCCAGGCTGTGCTGAGTGCTCGTGTCCTAAGAAACTCCATCCCCTGAGTGCGCCGTCCATTCCAGCCCGTAACATGGAAACGTAGCTGCCTTTGGGTTGAACTGTGACCACCACTGAACAGCCTGCAAACATTGTAAAGCAAATTAGGACAGAAAGTAAAGACCTCTGTGCTCAACAGAAAGTGTGGTTCTGTCAAAGTGGATATTTCCCCGCCTCATGCAGGTGTTGTGAGGGTAAATCCAGAAGTCTGTGTGAGGTGCTCAGATAATACAGTGAAGGGTGCTAAATACATTCCTAGATAGAGGCATGGAACATCAGGATGTGATATTTGACTAATGGCTGTGTGAAATAAGCTCACAATTTCAGCTCAGTTTCTGGTGGGTAAAAATTACCAGCCACTGAAGTGAATCTCACCACAGGCCAGGGGTTGAATGAGCCATGAAAAACAAAGTCCCTTTCCTCTTCTAGAGGTTGTACCACTGATGGCCATGCTATAACTGTCCTGTGGGTAGACAGAGAAATCTCTAGTACAGCCCGGCTGACACCTTCTTAGGAACTGACATGCTTTTTAAAAAATCTATAAAGAAGCGAGGGCATATTATATTGCATATTTAAAAGTGACTGAATCTTAAATTCTTTACTAGGAGCTTTTCTTCCGAAGCAGGTGATGGCAAGAGAGCAGCCAGCCAAAAAGAAGTGTCATCTGCAGAGCAAAGAGAATACAAATGATTCTACACTCACAGCTGTGTCATGGGATGCAGGAGTGGAAGATTTTGCTGTGTCCCTTTAGTAGATCCATACACACTGGGCTTGATTCTGATCTCATTTACTCCAATTTTACTTAGATGTAACTCCACTGAAGTTACTACTGATTTACATCAATGTAAGCAAGATAAGAATCAACTCCAAATGCAAACTGCACTTGCGTCCCAAATAACACATTAATCCGCTCATACAAAAATAAAGGAAAACAAGGTAATTAAGATAATTAAAAAGTTATACATGCAATTTTTTTTAAACCCCATCTGAGTTTTTTTGGCTCTGTAAGTCACTCTGATACCTGGTGATGGACATGACATAAGAACAGAATTAGAACAGCATAGATGAGCATGCATCTTTGGATAGAAGCTTGTTGATTTATGCATTACAGTCTGTAAGAGACAAAAAAGAGACATTGTAATCTGGTGGCACTGGAGGTGCTGTCTGGTGAAATATTGAAGATGTGGAAAATGAAAGAAGCTTTTGAATACTTGAAGGAGACTTAGGCTCATAAATGTTTGAAATTTAATTATTATCTTGAATCTTTTTTCCCTGAAAGTTGAAATTATTTTTCCATTAAAAATATTCTGTGTAGTTTTCACTCCAATTTAAAAAGGCAGCACTCTGTAGAGGATTAAGCCCTGGGCTGGGTGCCAGAAGCTCCTGATTTCTAATCTCAGCTTCACCACTGATGTGCTGGATAAGACTCTCAGCTTTGTGCCTCAGTCTCCCCTTCTGTAAAATAGGAATAAGAATACTGATTTACCTACCCCACATAGGTGTAGTGACCATTAGTTAGCCAGCATTTTCAAAGTGCTGTAAGTGCAACATATTATAAAACCAAAGTCACTCTAAAAAAAAAATCATCACATCAGACGTTCCATAATGATTCCCCTCAACAAGGCAAAAAATCCTTCTTCTAACTGCAAGCCTTGCAAATCAATTTTTCTGGGATCTGAAAAATCAACCAGTTCTCATTCTGCCACTTCTGTCATCACCTGTCAGAACACGGGTTGTACCAACATCAGCATTTAGCTAACAATGCTGCGGTTAGTAAAATAAGCTGATGTTAATGACTGGAAGATGCATATGGAAGAGATACATTAAACCAATGTGACACATTTTTATGTAGCCACTTTTTTGGATTAAAATTGCACTTTAAATCATGTTTGCAGGCATGTTGTCACCGTGTTGGTCTCAAGATATGAGAAAGACTAGGTGGAGGAGGTCATATCTTGCTGTGACATTCTCATCCCTTTCCCAGACCTGAAGAAGAGCACTATGGCACTCAAAAGCTTGTCTATTTCACCTACAGAAGTTGGCCCAGTAAAAGCTATTACCTCACCCGTGGGTACTATGGGCTTGATTCTGCAAGGTGTCGAGCCCTCTGGCCCAGGCCCAGCAAAACACTTAAGGATGTGTTTAAGCACATGAGTAATCTCAAATGCTCAGCAACTTGCAGGGTTGCGTTCTATAGGAGACTGCACATTTTTACTAGTGAGAAGCCCTGGAGGCTTTTGCTACCTATATATCAGCTGGCATGCGCATGGCTATGGAAATGAGAGGATGTAACTGTTACTACAGAAACAACGATGCTAATTCCTGGGCTAGAATTCTGAACATGCCCAGGGCCAACGAGGTATTTCCAGAAGCCTGAGGAGACGGAAGAGGAGCTGAGGGTTCATGCCCATTAATAAAAGTGCTGTCTTCTCTCCAAGCAGCCTGACTCCTGAGTTCTTACTAAATATTACATGGCATCAGAAGTTGCATTGACTCAAGGATGGCGCAGTTGCTTCCCTCATGGAACAGGCAATACCAGGGTAAATGATAAGCACTCTGAAGAAGGAGGAAAGACAGCAATTGCTATGGTTGATATTGATGACCTTGCATAACTTGGTCCTTCTAAAATTAGGCCTTCGGGTCAACATCCTGTTTCATGGCTTTGTAAATGATTTATAGTTACGCAAAGAGTAAGTGTTGCCATTCCAGCAGGGTGGTAAAGTGCATTTGGCCATCACGTCTTTCCAGGACCTCATTTTCCACACAAGGCACTTCCCTCACTAATGGAGCCAAGTTTACTGGCATGAGATGTTATCAATTTTGCAATTAAAATGCTCTAAGGAGCTTTTAGATTGGGCCTTATTGGATTCTCTGATGGGGTCGGAGAGGAGAAACCAGTCTGGAGAGTAGAGAGGAAATGAGCTCATTAGCAGACATAGAATGCTTACTTTACTAGACTGCCTACTTTCCTGGGGGGTCTTGTGGAGGCAGAAAGAAAGCTGGAGAGGGGAAAAAATGGGAATTAATAAAGAGCTGTTATCCCTGAAATATTCTAGTTACCTATGATAGGATCCTCTCACATTCTGGCTCAACTATGGTATAGTTGAGTATATACGTGTAATCAAAACTTACTCTAAGCAGAATTGCCTCAACAGCTGGCAAAAAGACTTTCATGTCAGTTTAATGTGGAGAGTTTAATATTTGTAATGCGCTTTATTTTGTGATAGATTTTGCTCTATTTCGAAATGGCACAGTATAACAGATCATGTCTTCTGGCCCTGTAAAGAGCTCTTTCCCTCCAGAATGAGCCGAAAGAGCTTTATGGCTAAATTCTGAAGTCTTCGCTCCGGATGAATTGGGCCTACACTTGCTGCAGTCTACACTAGCAGTGAAACTGTTTTCAGTGCCACTGCAGGAGAAAACTTTGCTGAAAACAATTCTCAGACAGCAGCAGTTCATTTCCTGCTGTGGAGGAGGCTTCAGCTAATCCTGCAACATACCAGGCAGAGCTAAATAAACATTAACAAAAATTTAAAAAAGTAAATGTTACTCTAATGGAGAGAAGACTAGTTAAAATTCTGATTCTAATGAGAGACCAGAAAGAAAATCTATAGCAAGAGGCACTAAAACCTGTCTTGTTTGGATTATGTGATTAGAAGTTTGCTATTTTGGGTACCACTAATCTGCAAAAGTAAGCAGCATCGGCAGAAAATTAGTCATTGTGGGAGGAGAATTTGGGAAGTACTTTAGTTTTGATTTCTGCCTTGAAAATGAGTAATTAGTTAAACAACAACCAAGAGAATTCAAGCAGTCTGTACTTTATTTCTTCTAACTTACTTATAGAGTGGGGTGAAACTGGTGAATTATTTTTTTCAAGAGAATTCCTGTGGAATATGTCACCAGTACATTTCACATGAATCTTAACTCCTTGAAATTTTGATCTATTATGAAATTCTGGAGGGAGACTGAAAATTGTTCACAATAATGCATGTGAAAGACTCATGGCTGGTAATTTGGAGGTCTTGATTTACTTCTCCAGATATGCATGACCTAAATGAGACTTAGCACTTATGCAGCTCTTTACAAACATGAATGCATTACTTGGAAAGTAAATTACATTTCCTTGACTTTTCAGACAGGAAAACCGAGGCTCAGAGCAGTTAAATGACATGCCCAAGGTCATATAGCAAGTCAGTGTCAGAAGCAGGATAAGAATTCAGATAGCCTGATACCCTGCCCTATGCTTAATTCACCAAAATATGCTGGCTCCTAACCAAGTTGCTTAACTTTTCTGTGCCATAGTCTTACTATCTGTAAAACTGGGGCAGTAATAGTTTACCATAGGCAAAATCCAAAAATAAACAGGGTTTAAGTTTTCAGCAGCCACATGTAGCCAGGTAAGTAAATGTTAGTATCCTCATTATCCATTCCTACAAACGGGAAAGATAATACAATGTAGAATCCTGCCACCCCTCCATCCCCGCCCACTGGAGTCAATGACAAAGTTGTGATCTAGTTGGTTAAACATGAGGCATAATCAAGTAACCTGGATTCCAAAGCTGGTCCTCCTGACCCTGCCTTGCTATGCAATGTTGGGCAAGTCACTTGACTTCAAGGGGAGTTGGTGGGTGCTTTCAGGACTGGATCTTTAACATATGAAAAACTAAAGGACTAAAATATTCATGAAGGTCTCAGTCATGCAAGGTGCTGAACACAACCAGATACGAGCATCCTCAACCCCAGCTGGATGTCTTTAAGGTTTGAGGGTATTTAACACTATGCAGGATCAGGTCTAAAAGGAACATTACAGAACAGGAGAGCAAAGATATGAAAATAATACTGGAAAGTTCTGAGGGACCCAGATCCAAACACCCCTGGTTGGATTTGCAGTTGGAATCTTGCAATTGGCCCCTCCCTTTAGAACAGTCTGAAGCAAATCCTCAGATTTACACTCAAGAGATTACAATCACACTGTACAACAAGAGATAAGAATCTTAATGGTGGTCTGGAAGCCAGGCGATAAATCATGCCATGAGGACTTCCTCGTGAAATTTCCATTATCATGTGGTTCTAATATTGCAAGGGGAGCCTTTCTGGTCATGTTTTAGAATTTCTCCTTTTCAGATGGCACCAGAATGCAGGGGTGGGGAATTTTTTTCCTTTAAGTTCACCCAAGGTTTTTGAACTTCAAAAAAATGTTCATTTTGATTTTTGACTAAATGTTTACAGGACTTGATTTGATCACATTTAAACCAGGCCTTATCTAAATAAGGAGTATTAGTGGCTGTAGGGCAGGTAAAACTGAAAATAAATAACAATGGATCGACTCATAAAGTCTTTACTCAGGCAAAATGCCTGTTGAAGTCGATCGGTCTGATTCTAGTTTACACCAAGCCCTTCTACACTATTTTAGCTGTGTAAAATGAGCATAAAGTGAGCGTGAATGTAATTTACTTGCACTTTAAAACCCCTTCATATAACCAGAACAGTGTCAAGAGGACTCTGAGAAGCAAGCCCAATAGATATTTTGTCTGAGTCAAAAGTGAATAAGGACTAGAAAGAATTTGAGTATTTAAGGTTTACCCCAATAATAAGAAATGAATAACACCTAGTAAGATCTGATGCTAGAGATGAAGAATAGGTTGCTTACTTACCTCAGCAAACTGTAAAAACAGGTAGAACTTTGGAAAGATTGTTAAAGCATCACTTGCAAACAGACCCTTTAAAATATTTCCTAGTAATAGGATTAAAGGTCAGAAAGAAACATGAAAAAGCTAGAAGAGATAACAGGAAACATGCAAAAAGAAGATTAACAGAAGATGTAGAGAAAACCTAAGCTAACAAGAGTGTACTTAGCAAGCAAAAAAAAAAGACTAGAGATCTGAGTGCAACATAGGAAGTCAGGGACTCCTGGGTTCTCCTCCCTTCTCTCTCCCCACCCCCGGCTCAGATACTGATTCCCCTCTGTTCATGTGATCAAGCCACTTAATCTTTCTCCTTCTGAATTCCCATTTGTAAAATGTATACAATACAAACACATCCATACTTCAATTGGTACTGTGGGGATGAAGGAGTTATTGTTTGTAAAGCATATTGAAGATGCAGCTACGAAAGATAAGCTTGGATCCTCTGAAGCATGGGAAAATCCAGAGCCATGCTGGGCTGGTGCATTTGATCCTGGGATATGCAGAGCTCCTTCGGCTCTCATGAAACCCATGGGAGTTGAAGGTGTTCAGTACCATGAAGAAAAAACAGCGGGCTTTTAACTCTCCCTCACAGACTATGACCCCAGATCCCACCAAGCCCAAACTTTTGAGAAGCTTATTATAGGGAATCTAGATCTCAGTGACATGAATCAGGAGCTAAACCAAAATAACAGGGGGGAGAAAATGATCAACATGGTTTAAAAATCCATAATCCTATTTTAATGAGTAATCAGAAAAATGCATGAGACACAAGTTAAATCCCACTGCCCCTGCTGTATGTTTAAATGCTGGATATTTAAATGCTGCTTACTGGGAGGGTAAAAAAGACTATTCAGCTGCTTCAGGCAACATTGCAAATGAAACATTTCAGGCTCAGTCCCAGGTTTAGTATGTTCTGGGAACCTTGTAGAGACAGCATGATCAAGTACTGTAAAGGGAATGGGGACTGGGGTGACTCAAGGTTCAAAACAGAATAGATGCATGGTATTCCCTTTAGAAGGGGAGGAAGCTTCATCTGTTCCTTCTAGGCCAGCATGACGTGGTGAAAATCCAATACCTTATGAGGGAAAAGAAAAGGGCATGGAGAGTACCAGGGTCCTAAACAGAAACAAAAGTTTCCAGAACCCAGCTAAGATCCGCTGCTTGTTTAGCAGGTGGGATGTAAAACAGGTCCACTTAGCCAGTTTTCCCTTTCATCGAGGCCTCCAAGTTAGACCCAGTCCATTGTAGGTCTGCGAGGCTGAAGTGTTACAATTTTAGTCACAGGTAATGAACCTTAGTAATCAGTATGAATGTATCATATCTGAAATATAAATGGTTTGCTGCAGCTGGCTTGTTGGCAGCTTAGGTTATCAAGGTGGCCAAGAGAGATCTCCATGACAGAACTCTGTGTACTTTCTCGTATAATAATTGTTGTTACACTGGCCATATCAATGTAAGGAAAGTACTGTATAGTTACAGGGTAATTATCTGATTTTCTTCCCCCTATAGATCAATGAAGACAAGAAACTGCAAATTATATGGTTAGTAACTAGAAATATAATTACCAGATAAACAGTAGGAAAATTTAATAATAATATTTTACACTTACATAACACCTTTTGCCTCAAAGCACTTGACAAACATTATATGCAAAACACTGTCAAAATGCAGCAAATATATGAGAAACAGCAAAATTCCTTCCTGACCCCTGCAATGAATAGCCCTGGACTACTGAGATTATCACTTTTATCTCCATTTACAGAAACACAGATGTTACTGGTTATAAATTTATCCAGTCTTCTTAAAATTTCTGACAAAACATTTGAGTCTTCTGTACCTGTGAGTACCACATGCTGGCTCTGGGCCAAATTAAGGCACCTGCATCCACATCCTCAAAGGTATTTCAGCTTCTAACTTCCACTGAAATCAGTGGAGGTTAGAGTCTGAATATCTTCCAGGATCTGGGCCCTAGAATGAGCTGGGTTGGAGGGCGGGTGTACCTCCAGGTGGCAGTAGCTGGAGACACAGTACTTCCAGCTGTGCTGCAGCTATGCACAAAGCAGTGGACCTTTATATACTTTTAGAAAGGGTTGTAAAGAGCTGTCCTCCCATGGAATCTCTGCAGGAACCCCACTCAGCCATGCCCCCTCTGGGGGCAGCTTCAAGGTGCTGTACAGTCCAATGCACCCCCTCATGCTCACACGGGGGCAAACATAAACTCAGACTTTAAGGTCAGAAGGGACCATCATGATCATCTAGTCTGACCTCCTGCACATTGCAGGCCACAGAACCTCACCCACCCACTCCTGTAATAACCCCCTAACCCTTGGCTGAGTTACCGAAGTCCTCAGATCATGGTTTAAAGACTTCAAGTTAAACAGAATTCACCATTCACACTAGTTAAACCTGCAAGTGACCTGTGCCTTCCTGCAGAGGCAGAGGAAAAACCGACAGGGTCTCTGCCAATCTGACCCTGGGAAAATTCCTTCCCAACCCCAAATATGATGATTAGTTAGACCCTGAGCATGTGGGCAAGATCCACCAGCCAGACACCTGGGAAAGAATTCTCTGTAGTAACTCAGAGCCATCTCCATTTAGTGTCCCATCACCAAGAAGATGACTGAGGTTATGTAGCAATATCTTTAAAAGTCTTGATTGAAAGACTTCAAGTGATGTAGAATTCCCCACATCCCTTGGTAAATTGTTCCAATGGTTAACTACCTTAACTTAAAATTTTCACCTTACTTCTAGCTTCAACTTGCAGCCTGTCATATAAACTACAAAATAGCTAGTGCTGGTCAAAGTTTTCTCACCAAACCATTTTTTTAAAGGAAAAACCTTTTTGACCTAAACAACATTTGTGGATTTTTTTTTCTATTTTAATGAAAAACTGAAAACCCCAGAAGTTTCCTGTTCAAAAAAGGGAAAAGGTAGAAAAGGGAAGGAAATGAAAAACTGATACATATATTTTGAAAATTTTCTGGTTTCCATTTTGTCAAAAACACCCCAAGAATTGATGAAAAAAAGTTGATTGAAATGAACTTTTTTGTTTCCTTTGAAAGTCATGAAAATATAAAGCATTTTTTGACAAGCTCAGAAAACATAAAATCAATAAGGAGAATGAACCTCAGTCAGTGCTAGTGACTGGTGACAAGATGGGATTCCTCTGTCCAGACCCAGGTTGTGCAGTTTTCCTAGGAATCATGTTCATTCTGCTCTGTTCTATTCTAATAATTTTTATTTAGGTCCTTATACCATCCCCATCAGTGTAGGATTCAAGCATCATTCTGGTGTTGAAAAAAAGCTGGGTACCACATGCCCAAAACAACACCCATCATCTGGCAGCAGCCTTTTTTAGTATACCTTGTGTTATTCCCAATATATTTTTTGTATCCCTGGAGAACTCCCTCACTTGATCTGCTCAGCTTCCTCCAAGCACCAATTTAGTTCGCAACATCACGTCCCCCATCTAGATCCAGACCTCTCTGCTCCATTCCCTCACCTGCTTAGTCTCAACTTCAAGCATGTCATTAGCAGAGTCAGGATTAGAATCTCCATCTTCTAACACCCAGCACATACCAACAGAGCACAGTGCTGGTCAGGTAAATAAAAGGGCCTCATGGTAGGGAGAGGAAAGGCTGTTCTGCCCCATAGATGAACAGAATGTACTTTGGGGGCTGTTGGCAGCTGCTGCAGCTTTACAGCCACTCTAAGACTGCTCTAAACTACAGTGGGTGTTTGTAGCAAGTGTCTGTTGCTCCATGGCTGAATTGTCCTAGCAGCTATTAGCTAGAACACTGCAACATTTAAAAAGAACTTAATGCAAGCTGATGAGCATATACTTTTTGCCAATGCTGATTTGATCTCTACATTTAAGGAAAACATCAGTGTGGTATACAAATACTAAATTAGAACTCCAGTAGATGCAGCCTCTTGTCTCTACACAGGTCTCAATGTCAGACGGAAAGTAAATGAGCCCCAGCACATCTGAAAGGTTGCTAATGATGATGACTACCCTGTGAAAACTTTATATGGGGGATCCGCACATCTTGTTTACGTGCTCAGATCAGAAGAGCACAGACTGATTGCATAAGAACTTTGAGACAATTTATCTGTTCTGTTAATGGTGACCAAAGTGTCATCTTTCTAGCAACACTGGGTGAGGGGCACTGAATGACATATAATTTGCCAGTCCAGGAATAATTTCTGTGGCGAGTTTGCTGTGTACAAATGGTGCTGGGTGGTTTTAACAGGCAAAACCACAGAAAGGTGTAGAAGTCTCCTGTCTTGATTAAGACTTCCTTCCTCCCCTCTGCCTTCCCCAAATCTCACATTGCACTCACCACACACAATGATCTGTTGTGTTGGCACCTCCACCTGTTTCCACCCCACCTCCTTGGATCCTCCCCTTGGCTTCTGATCTTATTCCACATCATATTCAAACTCCTCATTCTCACCTCCAAGGGTCTCTTCAGCTGTCTCCATTTATCTATGTAACTTACATGACCCCCAACACTTTCTTATTTCCTCCATGACTACAAAATAATTTGCATGACAGTAGATACAACTAGAGGCCCCCACTGAGATCAGGACCCTTTGCGTTAGTTGCTGTACACACCCAGAGTAAGAGACACTATCTGACCTAAAGAGTTTAAACTCTCGAGAGACATAAGAGGGGAAGGGAAAGCAAGGCGAAGTGCTTGTACAAGGGCACCCCGCAGATGTGAAAACAGAACTCCTAACTCCCACATCTGTGCCCTATCTACTAGACCTCTCAATCCTACTTCACTACTACTCCCCACTTACATTCTGCCTTCTGCAACATATCTCACTCTGTTTCTCTTTTTTCCATACTGGTCCTATATCTGGAACTGTGTCCCTGTCCTTCTGTGCCACTCAACCTCAGTCTCCGCCTTCATACTGGTAGGTTAGTTCTCATGCTGTCCCTTGGGCAGTGAATGCATTCTCCTTCTCCATGAAGTTCTGTTCTGAGCCATGTTTGGTACCTCCTTCAGATCCATCCTCCAAACTCACTCCCCCACACCAGTTATCTTCCCATTGTTGGCCCCCTTCCTGTAGGCTTCACACCAGACAGGAAATTTTAATATATTAATGAAGTAAAATAAAACAGGAACTGAGAAGATACACAATAGTTTGGTTTAACTATTTCTTTAAAAAACCTATTGCTGTTAGATCTTTTTTAAAATGTGGAAATGTTCTGATTGAGCTCAATGATATATACATTTATGTTTATAAAGCCTAACCTTTGAGTAAAATTTGAGGTGACAGTGTCCCTTTAAGACTTGATCCTGTAATGTGCTGAGTGCCCTCAAAGCACAGAAAAATTTCTTTTGTTTGCTTTCCATTTTGCTGCAACCTAGGCTCCTGTTCACTTTTCAAAGGTTGTTGAACAATGTGTTCTGATCTTCATGTTACTGCTAACTTAAATCTCTAAGCCAGTCCTAATATTCATTCAAAACCTCTCATGAGAAACACATGCTATGAGACTCCACAAACAGCCTCTCCGTACGCATAAATACATTTGTCACTAACATCCCCTAAAGCGTAGCAAGTATTTTCACCTGTTTATTGAAGTGCATGGCATATTATTCACATCGGTATTAATGTATAAAATCGCATACTGTAAAAGCTCTCAGTATCTATCAAGGAGCTTCTCAGAGCCATCTACCACAATAAGATGAGCCGTGGTACATTTTCTCAAGTACAGTGTCCTAATTAGCCTTAATGTTAATGCTTATGTCTCTTCATGAAGCAGGTTGTCTAAATTCAGTGATACTTGGCTTTTTGCTCTTTCCTTGTGTAACCTGCTGGTGAGTGGGTGCTACAGAGCTTCATCTGTGCTGATCTGCAGAAGACAAGCATTTTTGCAAACACAAGCTAAGGAGGCGTGGCTTGTTAGCTCAAGCTTCTGCAGCTCATAGTTTAGCTCTGGAGGACGCGGGTTAAATCCCCGGGGTGCGAAGACATTGGGCTTGATTCTCCACTGCCAGGCACCTGTGTAAACTGGGTATAAAACACAACCAAATCTGAATGATCACATCAAGTCATTAGAGACCACAGCTCATGAGAACGTGAATGTCTATGCTTATGCGTTGTTATAGCTGACAGCTCTCACATGTTCACTGCATGGTGTTCTTTTGCCTGTATTTTCCAAGTCCATGATGTGAGAAAGTTGCTTTTGTAATTTAATGGAATGGTTGCCTGGTTGTTGGACAGTTCTTTTGCCAAGTGTAGACTGAATGTGGGCTCCATCAAAGGGCAGAAGCAGCCTGTCACAATCCTTCTAAATCTCCTTTGTTGGACACTCCTGAACCTGCTGTGTTGGGTCCTGAAACTCTAGACCCCTATGAATTAAGCTTTCCTCGGTCTGAGTAGCCTCCAGCTCTGTCTCTTTCTTTGGCCTCTATGACACACTTCATTGGCACAGGTCCTCCTTCACGGAAATGGGACTTCCTGGTCTAGCTGCCTTAGGCCCCGCAATGGCAGAGCCAACCTCCTGCTTCAGTCATTTTAGCACATCCTTTCTCAGAGCTCCAATCTTATGGCACTTTGGATTACAGTTTCTCTCTCCAGGGATGTGCGATAGTTGAAGCACTTGACACTCAGGCTTTCCAAAACCAATCACTTTATTTTAGATGTCACAATAAATATGCAGATCTGGACAAGCCAACAAAACACATCTACACCATTCCTTGCCTCAGGCTTTTCACCACTCCGGAGTGTTCTTCAGAATTTGGGCAGTAGCCTTTCAAGATTCCAAGTCCTCTCTTCTTATGGCATCTCCTCAGGAGCACAGAGTCTGCCCTCTCCTCCTGCCCACTTCCCTTGACCTCAGCTGATCCAGGAGTCATAAAGGACCCCTCTACTATGAAAGCATCCCCCTGTCCTGTCCAAGCTTCCTTTGTCTCTCTAAATCCTCATGTGTTTTTAAAGGCAAGTATTTCTACCTGGTTGGTTTTCCTGGTTGGAGATTTTCATTCCTTCAAATCCTACTCTCCCCAGTAGAGAAGTTGGAGAAAACTGGCTTTATCTAGGGGCAAGTCTGAACTTAAAACGTTGCATTGGCATAGCTGCAACAATGCATCTGTGCTGCTGGAGTGCTTTAATTAAGATGGGGAGCTCTCCCACTGACATAGTGCTGTCTACACCAGGGGCTTGTCTTCACTAGCGCAGGGAGAGATCGATCTTATGGCGATCGATTTATCGCGTCTGGTCAAGACACGATAAATCGATCACCAGCGGCGCCCCCGTCAACTCCGTAACTCCAGCTCGCCAAAAGGCGTAAGCTGGAGTCGACGGGGGAGCGCGCCGCCACCCGCCACCGCCGTGAGGACGGCAGGTAAGTCGGCTGTAGATACGCCGATTTCAGCTACATTATTAACGTAGCTAAAATTGCATATCTACAGTCAATCCCCCGCCCTAGTGAGGACCAGCCCCAGGACTGGGGGAGGGTAAAGCCCTCATAACACTGTTGCTCAGGGATGTGGATTTTTCACATACCTGAGTGAGTTTATTATACTAATATAGGTCTAGTATTGTAGACCAGACCTCAGATGCATCTTCTTTTTTGTTTTCCCCAGGAGAGATCTATTCAGATACTGACAGTCTTTAATGATCAACGTATTCATGAGCAGATGTGCAGGCCTCATTCCCCTCCATCCTTCGCACTAGGAGCATGAGGCTGTACACAGCCAGAGATGTTCATAAGGATATGGACAGGTCATAAAATCAAACTGGAATTCCTAAATGATACAGAGTCCCCAAATCATCACCCAGCTGATATGCCCAGGCCTACGACAGGTAAAACACAAGATCGTTGCCTCTGTTGGATCCCATGTTGTCCCTCTGATAGACCGGGAAATATCTGTATTTTTTTATATAAATATTATGCCTCTGTTTGTTTGGTTATGAGAGATCACTTGCTATGGAGTGAGATCAAAAGGGGCTGTTAAAGGAACCAGGGAGAAAAGGCAAATCAACGGCAAAGAGAAAGTCTATCACAGAGAACATGAAAGCTTCTCACGGAACAATGGTGGAGGGGTGGGGAAAATTCATAATTGAGGAGTGCCCCTGCTGGGCTCCATCCAGGCTGGCAAAGGTTCCTCCAGGCTGAATCTCAGCTCAGAAGGGAATATTTAAACCCTAAAGATGCTATCCCCCATGGTGAGTGGGGTCTCAGGAGCAGTGGCTGGGGAGAGCGAGGGGGCATCTCCGGCAGAGAGAAAGAGATACAGAAGCTGCAATAGGGGCCCCCTGCTTCCCTCAGTCCAGAGATGGAAGGATCCAGGCTGTGGGAAACTTTCAAAAGCTTCCAAGGAAAAGTTAAGATGTAGGTGAGACCCCTGAGTATGGACCTTGCTCCATTTTACTCTTTGTCTTTGCTCTGCTCACTATGTCCCTTCGGGTGAGTCAAGAACGCTTTTTGCCAAAGAAGCTCTTCCTGAGAATCATCAGGCAGCTCGCTGGTCCCCAACATAAGAGCTTACAGATGCCAAACCCACGTGGGCCTGGCTGTGGCGTGGACACGGTTGGGGGGCTGCAGCCCAGAGAGCCAGTTGAAGGGTAGCTTGAGCACAGAACTCTACCAGCTGAGGGGGTTGCAGGGAGCTAGGCCTGGCTCCTGAGGGAGGTGCTCAAGAGGGGCTGAAAGAAGTCTAGAGGACAGCTAGCCCTGTAACCGTGACACCCTCGCTAGGGCAGTTCTCATGCTCTCTGTCACTCTTGAAGTAAGCTGGCAACTTCCCACGGAAGATTGCCAACCGCCACCCTATTCCAGCAGCATGCTGTGGCTTCCAGATCTGGCTGGGGACTCCAGGCAAGACCCTTCTGTGCCTGCCCTTTGCAGAGAGCTCTTGACTTTCCCTCAGTCTCTCGGTGCTCCTGGTTGGGTACTGTCTGCTTGGACTAATATCTAAATGCCAGTCTCGTCACCTGCCCATGCTCAGCGGAAGTCTTTGCCCTCTGGCAGTGCTCCATCAGATGGCTGGCATTACCTAGGGACTGTCCCTAGCAGCTGCTCAGTGAGCTCCCACTGGGGACATCCTGAGGTACTGCTCTATAATGATGCTTTTCACTATTGCTCCCAGGGGTCAGTTTCCTGTTTTAGCAAACTCTGGCCAAGCAAAAGACTCTGCGTGCCTGGCTTGGTGGGGTTTAAGCATCTGAATGGCAGAGTTTAATATTCAAAGAAAATAAAGTGTCAATTATTACCCTGCCTATTTAAAATCTAAATCGGACACAGCAGTGTTTCCCTTCACCTAGTCAGTTTGCCACAGTTCAGTCCAAAAAGTCTAGCTTGTTTTAGCCAAGTCCCCAAGAAGGCGCAGAAGACAAAAATCTCCTGCCTTCTTCTATTTGCAGCCAATTCCTTCCCTGTGGCTTTTTATATCTTCTGCCTGCTGCTAATGAGGCTCATCAACATTCCTTGCAAAGAGCAGCTGCTAATCCACTCCCGCTAATTAGCGGAGTGCGGAGGATGGTGGGCTATTTGGGGTGGTGAATCAACACCATCCCTGCCAGTGCCGGCATGGGGCCCTTTTCTTGAATCACAGAACCCACCCATTCCATAAGCAAAGGTGTAGCCATTGTGGAGAAATGAATTACACCTGACAGCATTGGAGCAATTTCTAGTAACAGCAGCATTTTGAGTGGAAGATTATTTTCCCCCTCAGTACACCTTGCTTCCCCCTTAGGAATGAAAGGTGATCTTTAGGAATGCAGATCTTTGTAGATGGTTTCTGGTGTCTTACTAGGAACAGTCAGCCCTATTTGCAATTTAAATCATCTCTTATATTAGCATCCGTCTTAATGCCTGCAGAGCACATATGTCAGCATGTTTGTGATTCTGATGTCGTGCTCTTAAAAATAAAAATGAAGAACGCCAAAGTGGCGCAATGTGCACAGTATCATTTAGCTCACAAGAAGCGTGGTGTGTTGAAGCAATGTCAAGGTTGTTCTGACAACAGCTCAAGCAAATGCAGGGAAATTCAACGTGAAGGGAGGCTGACACTGCCACGGCTGTATGAGTATTGCAGTGCACAAGGTAAGTGACCGCATACACTGATCCAACACCCTTATTCCAGTGCTTAACCACCCTGACAAGAAGTTTTTCCTAATGTCCAACCTAAACCGCCCTTCCTGCAATTTAAGTCCATTGTGTCTTGTCCGATCCTCAGAAGTTAAGGAGAACAATTTTTCTCCCTTGTCCTTGTAACAACCTTTTTATGTACTTGAAAACTGTTATGTCCCCTCTTGGTTTTCTCTTGTCCACACTAAACAAACCCAGTTTGTCAGTCTTCCCTCACAGGTCCATGTTTTCTAGACCTTTAATCATTTTTGTTGCTCTTCTCTGGATTTTCTCCAATTTGTCCACATCTTTCCTGAAATGTGGTGCCCACAACTGGACACAAAACTCCAGTTGAGGCCTAATCAGCCTGACTTTTTTTCAGTGATGTTTTTTTAACCTTTGAAATATTTGGAATGTCAAGGCTTATCTTCCCTGTTTCTCAAGAGGTGGGGGAGAGAGGGACGTGTTGGAAATTCAGAAATATGGACTGGTAGCTCTCTCAGTGCTTCACGGAGGAGTTGGTGTGCCAAATCTTTAATAAAGAGAGCTCACCCCACATTTCTGAGTTAAGTAGAAGCTACAAACACAAAACAATGAGTTTTAAATGGTCTGGACAAAAATAATTTATTAGCTGTGATGGGAGTTCTCTCTTGCATGGAGTCTGCTGTTATTTTAAATTATTATTTGCATCACTGTAGTGATCTGAAATCAAGGGCCCATAAAAATGCATAGTACGAGACAGTCTCTTTCCTGAAGAGCTTACCTGCTGAGTTTTAAGTTGTCCATACTGATCATTGGGCTTTTTATTGCTAGTCCATAACCTAGGACTTCTCCGTTAGGAAATTTAAACTGAAAATTTGCCTACCTTTTTCTTTGTTTTATTTCACTCTATTATTCCTAGTTGTATGTATCCTGCTTGAACATCCACAGAAGTTATATCTTTGCACTATGCCAGATCCTAGCATATGAGCCATCCGAGATTTAAGAGGGGAAATTGTGCATGTGTGTGAAATCTCTTGTACACACGTTCTGTATTTTGTTTGCTTATAAGCCCATCCAAAGCCCCGCCCTCATTTTTTTTCTTTTGGGCAAGTCCTCCTGAGGACTGAAGTTAAACAGACAATAACACAGCATGGGTCAGACACGCATTCCTCAAAGGAAAAGCTGCCTAGTACATGTCCAATTGAGCAGCCACCATTGGGGATCATGGAAGGTCATTTACACAATCCTTCCCTCCTCCAATCTCCTCATCTAGACCTCTCCCAGCGCATATGGGAACTGTATGCCATGATATGGAGACATCCTCATTAGGATAATAGGCAGATTTCCAGGATTCGTCTGTGATTCCCTCACCCTGGAACAGTCCCAAATAACACAGATGTTTTTACTGCTCTCCCAAAGGAGAGCAGCAGCTAATTCCCACTTTCTGTATATTTTGCCATGGCATGTTGCAAGCATAGTATTGCGGTCGCCATGCTTCCACTGTGTTGCCCCAGAGACTGCAGAGGCCCCAGTGATTCTGATTAATTCCTTCGTCTTCTTCCCCAGCCGAGCAAAGCGACCATGTAGGGCAGTGCTCAGTCAGATCTATCACAGAGACCAGATGGCATCCTGAAGCTACAGTTTCAGGACCATGCATGCTACAGTAGCTTCTGGGAAAACATGTCTTTTTATGACATGCTGCAGGCAAACACCGATTCTCCAAAGGGACTTCTCTGGTAATAAAGATGGGAAGAGGAGGCAGAAGATGAAAAATAACGCTAGGTAGGTTAGTACTTCATTTCCAGAGGCCGGTTAATTACCAACAAGAATCATGGAATTAAACTATAGGGAATCAAATGCTTCATAAACTCCCCAGGCCTATGTCCACGATGTATACTCTGCTCATGGAGAGGAGAGTTTGTTGTGAAAGCGCAGGAAAGGGAACTATCACAGTCCTTAAAATAACCCCAGTGGCAGATCATATTATGGGATGTTAAAAGGGCTTCTGTGGATCTCAGGCTATGTCTGATGCAGCCAAAAATTATTCTCAAAATGTATTGGATGCAGCGTAGTTGTGTAAGATGAGGCCTTGCCCTCTGAAGTTTGTTGATGCTTGTGACAGAGTACGGGGGGAGTGCCTGCCCTCTGTTCACATGGAGGCTAATTAGTGCACAAGGAGAAACTGATTGGGTTAATGGTCTAATCAGGCTAGTGGGCTGGGTGGAGTAAACATTCATTTGGCCCCATCAGCTGAGGCTGATGAAAGAGACAGAGAAGGCAGCACAAAGCGGGAGCACACGTGGAGAGCCCAGAGTAGGGCTGTCTGGTCACCCTAGAGACCTCTGTTCCCCATAGGTCCTGCTGAGAGGGTCTAAACCTCAGCAAACACTGTAAATAGGTGAGCGCACAGGGGACTATGGTGATATTGGTGAAGGGGACTTGTAATAAAGCTTCACTGAGAGCACACCTGGTGGACTCCATGCAGGTTCTGCAGGGAAGAGGACAAGGGGCAGAGGCAGGCCTGTTCCAGTGCTGAAATAAAGAAAAAACCAGTCTGATGCATGTGTGATGGGACTGTCCAACAGCCAGGCAGCTGTGGAAAGAGGTGGCCACAGGAATGGAAACAGTGCTTGGCTTCAGCTACCTGCCCGCAGCTGAAAATTATATTCTAGGTTATGAACATGCTCTGCTGAGTTTACCACCAAGAAGCCCTGGCTTCTTGAGGACCATAGTGATCACCAACTGCCCGATTTTACAGAAATGGAGGAGGAGGAGTATTATGCCCAGAACACTCATATTTGAGTGTAGCTCTCTGAGTTAGCAGTCAAACAAAGGCTAGTTTATTGACTGAAGAACAATTATATGAAGTTGATGGAATTTGGACCCTGTATCTAAATCTATCAAGAAAAAGAATGCTAAAATAGGTCAAATGATCCATTCCACCTGACTTCTCCACTTCCCTCTCCTCTCTCTTCCCACCCCTTCTCTTTTTTGTCTATTTGTGTCTTTTTATCCCTCCGCCCCATAACATTTTGTGTCTGTGTAATATTGTCTGATTGCATATTCATAAAAATTAAATCACAAAAATATAGGGAATCCTATATTTCTAGGATATAGGGAATCCTATATTCTAGGATATAGAGAATCCTAGAAATCTAGGGGGTCATTTGGTCCGGCCCCTGCATTGAGGCAAGAGCAAGAATACTCAGACTATCCTAACTGATGTTTTTCTATCCTGTTCTTAAAAACCTCCAGTGATGGGGATTCCACAACCGAAGTCTATTCCAGTGCTTAACTATCATTGTCATTAGAAAGTTTTTCTTAATATCTAACCTAAATCTCACTTGCTGCAGATTCAGCCCATTACTTCTTGTCCTACTTTCAGAGGACGCACAGAACAATTGATCACTGTGCTCTTCACAATGGCCCTTAAAATGTGAAGACTTATCAGGTCCCCCCCTCAGTCTTTTTATCAAGACTCAGCATAGCTGGTTTTCTCAACCTTTCCTCAGAGGTCATGTTTTCTAAACCTTTGATCATTTTTGCTGTTCTCCTCTGCACTCTAAACATCTTTCTTTAAAGGGTGATGCCCAGAACTGGACAGAGTACTTCAGCTTGGGCCTGAGTAAAGTGGGTCAATTGCCTCCTATGATCTTACATACAACAATCATGTTGATGCACCTCAGAATATTCACTTTTTTTTGAACCTGTATCATATTGTTGGTTCGTATTCAGTTGGTGACGTACAGCTAGCCCCAGATCCGTCTCTACAGTGTCATTGCCTAACCTCCAGCTTCAAATAACAGCATCAGCTTTAAACCCAGTCTTTTCAACTAGTTCAGCCAGAAAGCAACCCCACACTCACTCTACACCCAGAGAAAGGGTGCAGAGATCAAGAAGTGTGGTCGTAAAGCTGCCTGCAGTGACTCAAGAACATGAGTATCGACCTCAGAGGCACAAGCCCACAGTTGATTGTGAGTTCTATACTTAGATTTCACCAACCAATTATGAACTGCAACCTCTTCAGGCATTATAACAGCCTAAACATTGAGTCAGACAATCCCATTGGGTACTTCCTTCTATTTTACCACCCCAGGTGAAACTACTTCAGTAACAGATGGTCCTTTACTCCCAGAATCACAGCAATATGCAGGTTACTCCCCATCACAAAGGATGAGTCACTTACCCCAGGTCAGCTGCAACTTAGATCACACACCAAAGACAGGGCTTGGAGTCAATCCTATAATAAACCATATCAAGACTTATGATTAAGAAGTGGAAACCGGAGAGGTATTGGCAAGGTTAAAGCAAGTGATCATAGATACACAAATGAATCTTAAGTTTCGAAAAGTAACAGAAACTTCACCAATAAGCAAGCCCTGTATGTCCTGTAGGGCAGATGTTCCTAACCTTTGTCTTTCTGAGCCTCCCCTCAACATGTATAGAAAAAATCCAGGCCGGGGGAGGAGGAAGGCTTGGGATTTCATCCCTGCACTGCTCCTGGCTGCAGAAGGGAGTAGGGAAGTCAAGGTTTCAGCCCGGTGCCATTCCCAGCTGCAGGGGGAGGCTAGGGGTTTCAGCCCCTTGCTGCTCCTGGCGGCAGAGGCAGGCTGGGGGAGAGTTCAGGGCTGTGGCCCTGGGCTGCTCCCAGCTTCAGCACTGGGTTTCAGCAGTGGAGCTCTCCCGCTGAACAGAACTATGCTGTCATTGAGGAGGAATGTTATGCCATAGTTTGGGCTATTAAACTACTTTAGCCTCATCTGTATAATAGGCACAAGCAAGAGATCCCCAGCTGTTTAGCACCTCCTCCTTGTCACTGTGGGGTTTAGCTCTGGTCAAGGGTTGCACCCTCCGCTGGCAATGTCTCTCCCTCAGTGACTTGGCCCTCCGGCCTGGTCACTATGTGTGTTTCCACTCCTTTGGGTATCAAAGTCTTTCCAGATCTCCCTTGCTTGGTCTATTCCAGGTCCTAAGGGGCCAGTAGAGGATCTCAAGTCTGCCTTCTGCTCTGGGTACTGGCTCAGGGGCCCTCCAATCAGCTGCCAAGATCAGCACTATCCTACCCCACTGATTTCCCCCAGAGCCTTTCCAACCTTACTGGCTCTCCCCACTTTTTCTGGGTCTGCTGGCCCAAACTCCCTCCTCTCAGGGAGTAACTGTAGGCTACCAATCTCTATCCCTACACACACCTCCCTCCTACCAGGGAGTGTGGTTACAGACTATTTCCCATGCAGTCCCTCTGCTCTCAGCTCCTGGGTTTTATAAGATCCCTTCCTCTTCCTGTCCAGCTGAGCCTCATGTCTAATTAATTGCCTGCTCCCTGGCTCCTCCTATAGATGCAGCCTGGGCAGGTAATTGACCTACCTGGCCACAACCCCTTCCAGCCTTGTGTGGTGTGGACATGCCATCATCAAAACCCTGTGCAACCTCCCGTGCCTTCTGCCAGTTCACACCAAGAGGTGCCTGGGTCACACCATTACACATCTGTGCTACATGTGTAATAACAGTTAAGGATACGGTTTAAACACGGAGTCACAGACGTCACGGATTCCACGACTTTACCAGGACTCTGGCTTCAGCTGTCAGCAGCGGAGCTGAAGTTGTGCACCCCTCACTCCCTCCGTGGCTTCAGCTGAGTCTGGAATCGGGGCTCTGCTAGGGTGACCAGATGTCCCAATTTTATAGGGACAGCCCCGATTTTTGGGTCTTTTTTTTATAGAGGCTCCTATTACCCCTCCCCACCCCATATGGCTTCGGCTGAGACTGGAGCAAGAGATGCAGTTCCCCCTTCCCCCGTGTCCCACGGCTTTGGCTGGAGCTATGCGCCCCCCCTACCCCCAGCTGCAACGGGGCTGGAGCCGAGCCTATGCCCCCTCTGAGGCTGTCATTCCTTCCCCTCTCCCCTCAGCCCTCTCTATCCCAGTTATTCTTAGTAAGAGTCACTGGGCAGATCACAGATCCCGTGAATTTTTGTTTATTGCCTGTGATCTGTCCGTGATTTTTCTAAAAAACACCCTGGAAAAATCTGAACCTTAATAATAGAGTTCACCTTTAGCCCAAGTGGTTAGCCAATATCTGGAGCCCTGAGGGGCTGTTTCTATAGGAGGAGCAATTGGTGATATGAGTCGGGTATTTCTTTGGTGCAATCCTGAGAGACATACAGTCCAGTTTCCCTGAACACAGTAGGAACAAACAAAAGGAGGCTGTTTCCTTGCTCAGAGTTCCAAGCCTGCCTTTCCAGCTAGCACTCTGCCCAAAAGAAGCTCTCTCTCTTGGATTCCTCTCAGGTTCGCACTATCAGGGCTTTCTGGTTTTCTCATATCTTTTACTTTACTGATCAGTTTAGTTACCTGTCAAAGGTGGGATGGGCTATCTTTTATATTGCATTTTGTATTTTAACTGAGAAACGTATGAATTACAATCCCTGACTGGACCAATATCCTGGCCCCAGCAGTGCTCACTACCAGACTGTTCAGAGGGAGGTATAAGAAGCCTCGCACTAGGTGGTAACAGAATTACCTACCCAAAGGAAAAGTTTTCTTCTAACCTTCTCAGTCACAGGTCAGCTAATGGCTAGTCAGGTGGTGAGCCATAAGCAATGTTCATCGTCATGATAATAATAATAATTAATAATGATAATACCTAGCTCTTATATAATGCTTTTATTCAGTAGATCTCAAAGTGCTTCACAACCTTTAATGTGCTTCACAACCTTTAATGTATTTATCCTCACAACACCCTGTAAGGAAGAGCAATAAAATAAGTTTGTTTTGCTGTTACCTCATTTACTTCGTCCCTCTTTTGCCACCACTTGTTTTGTTCCTGTGCTGCATTCTGTTGTAACTTGAAATGGAAGGCTATGTAAATGCGGAAGGGATCTAAACCCTCAGTCTTCAGAGATAAACATTATCATCATTTATTTGCATTAGAGTAGCACATAAGGTCCCCAAACAGGTATCAGCACTTGGTTGTATAGGCAACTACAGACATCTATTAAAAAGATAATCCCTGCCCAGCTCAGAAGAGCAATGATACCTGTTTGGAGCCCTTACTTGCTACTATAGTGCAAATAAATAATAATAATTACACTCTGAAGACAGGAATCAGAGAGGTAGCCGTGTTAGTGGGTTTATATCCCTTCTGAAGTTACTTACATTGTAAGCTCCTTACAGCAGGGACTGGCTTTTTATTCTGCTTCAGACTTACCTCTAATTTTTATTTCTTAAACTAAACAGAGCAAACAGATGACCAGGTTCACAGGTGGAAGTTGGACACTCGGAAGTGATCCGAAGCCTTGACTTCCTCTGCTGTCTGTTCTAGGGCTAAAGGGAAACACAATGCAAGTTCTGGAGACGTGCACCCACATAGTACATGGTATATAGTTTTTGCATCGGGCTATTTGTTAAATGCGTGTGAGATCCCTTCCCAAGTAAGCTACAATATAAATGTTGTTTCCTGCTCATTTGTTGCTAAGCTAATGTTGTGAAACAGTGGAACAGTCCATTTGCAATTGTAATGTGGAGCACCCGGCATAAGCATGCTAATGTCTAATGCTGGCTGCCGTGCCTGCAGATTGGCAGCTGGCACTTTAGGTATAACCCTTAAAGCTTATTAAATTGATTAGTCTTTGGAGTTGTCTAAATCTTTCCTCCAATGTCATATTTATGGGCACAAGACCTACAAATTGCTCTACTGAAATGAATCAGGATGCCTTTCAGAGGGCTTACACCTGATCTAAGCCATCCAGCAGTAGCGCCATCTCCACAGGTTTAAAGGGACAGTTTTAAGTAATAAGCTAATTTTGTTTTAAATTTCTCTGTCTTTTCCTTCTTGGAAGATTAACACCCGAGGGAGGGATTGGATGGCTTGGGGGATTTGTATTGGACTAAAGATACAGAACCTCTAACCAGGGCACAGCTTTAAATCCAGGGTCAGGTAGTGACACATTTTTGGTTCCAAGACGGAAAAAGCAATAGTCCATCTCTTTCTGTTTAGCTTTGTTGTGGCTCAGAAATGGGTTCTGACAAAGTCCGGCTGGATAACTGTAAGAGTTGGGGAAGGCAGAGATATTAACCCTAGAATGATGAAAGGCCCTTTTCCCTATAAGCTGAAAAGAGGTCAACTAGGGACACCTGGGTCCAATTAAGGGCTGCCTGGAGGTGGGTGAGAGAGGAGGAAGTCTCATAACACAAGAACTAGTGTTATGAGACTTCAACTGAAATTAATAGGCAGCGGGTTTAAAACAAACAAAAGGAAGTATTTTTTCACACAACGCACAGTCAACCTGTGGAACTCTTTGCACCAGAGGATGTTGTGAAGGCCAAGACTATCACAGGGTTCAAAAAAAGAACTAGATAAATTCATGGAGGATAGATCCATTAATGACCTGAGATGGTGTCCCTAGCCTCTGTTTGCCAGAAGCTGAGTGACAAAGGATGGATCACTTGATGATTACCTGAGTGTTCATTGTCTCTGGGGCACCTGCCATTGGTCACTGTCAGAAGATGGACCTTTGGACTCACCCAGTATGGCCGTTCTTATGAGGGATAAGCTGTTACAGGGCTAGTTCACAGCAGGAGAATGGCTTTGCCAGGCTGAGAGGCTGCTTTCCTTCCTACAGAGGGAGCAACTAAACTGGCTGGCTGTTTAGGAAAAGGATTGGCACCAGGGCTGGTGCAAGGATATTTTGCACCCTAAAGCAAAACTTCCACTTTGCGCCCCACTCCGATATCCAGCCCCCACCTTCCTATGATGAACTTCCCCCCAGGGGGCCAGATGTTTACAAAGTGCAGGAGGCTAGAGGTGGAGGCGTTGCAAAGAGGTTTGTTCTCTTTTACTCCTAAAAAGCAGGTGTTAAAAAGAAGCAAAATGGACATAACTCCTTTTATTCTCAAATAATTACAATTCAAATGGAATATCTAGCTGTCTTCCAATGGTTAGGAAGCAACGTCACTCACTTTGAGACAAGCATTTTAGAATGCTGAGTACTGCATTAAATTAGACTTTAATTTCATCTTCTGACAAAATAAAATCCGTTAGACAAATGTGGAATTTAAAAGCCTCTAAATCAATTATTATTTTGCACAGAACTCCCCTTCACCAGTAGGATAGGAAGCAAAGTTTCTTCTGATCAGAGTAAAAAACCAAAAAAAATCCCATGTTGATGATTCATATAATGTCACACCAACATCTGAGGGAAAATACGGGAATCATGTTTTCAATTCCATGTCTTTCTGGTTTAGTTTCTTTAGTGATACTTCTTAAATGCACTTATTCCACAGTCCATAGCCTAATTAAAAAGCACATCACCCTGAAAAGGAAGATGTCATGCATGAGTGTTTTAAACAAAGAAAAATAAATCAATATATTGTCAAATTTTCTACATGATGTCCATTGATGGCAATACCATGAATAAGGAAGCATCTTTTTTTTTTTTATCTATGAACACTGTTCCAGGACAATGAACTGGAAAGAATGGTAATATTTTTTTAATTTCCTCTCTTCTGCAGAAATAGTTGCTTTACCATATTAATGTCTGCCTGGGCAACGCGTTGACTTCTGGTCAACATGAAACAGGACTTTATCTTAGATTTCACTGGTATGTTAGAATAGAAAGTGATTACCTAGGGAAACAATATTCATGATCCAAATTCTAATCAGTCTGCCAGAGTAACTCGCATAGACGCTTCTTAAATGATTCCGAGGGAACAATGGCTCAGAATTCCAGCAGTTTAGCTGCTGTAGTAGGTTATAAAATGAGACAGTTGGCTGATAAATTCACAGTTGATGCTATTTGGTAGCAATAGTATGATTATGTGGTAAGTTACTAATGTAATTCAGAATTCATGTGCTGGACCTTTTTCCAAACTTTTTTCCAAAATTCACCATTGTTTTGTATAACAATACTTTGCCGACAGTTGAAAGCAGTGCCAGTGGGATAAAAATCCCCAACTAAAATGTTTTTCTTTATTTAAATTGGGAACACTTCAGATCACCAAAAGTGAAAGGCCAGAAACGAGACGCATTGGCTGAAATCGACAGGGAAACTTACTGTTCCATGCCTTTCTTTTGACGTGGTTATCAGTCATGCACATTCTTGTTCAATATAATTTAGCTAATACCTTCGCCACCTAAGTGCTGCAACAACAACAACTTCAACATTTTCCTTATGTCTGCATGCCAAATAGTTCACAACCTACTGCCCATATGCTTTCCGCTGCTGCGCATATGGTGTGCGTACAGAACAGAAAGGAGATGGTGTGACTGTTATCACTATACTTCACCTTTTAAATGCACAGGACTCGTCCTGCCTGCTTAAAATGAAGAAAGCTGCCATTTTTGTAAGATGAAAAAAGCTGCCATTTTTGTATTTTAATTCAGATGCAGATTGTCACAGTATAAGTAACACACCACGCTGCCTGGCCTCTGCGGAGATATACATGGCCTTTGTTTGCTGTTATATTTTAACCTGAAATGAAGCAGAAAAATTGCAGTGATTCCACACAAATATGGAGGGAGGTACATTGGACATGTATGGGGGGAGGCCTTCACTGAGTACCCACCAGCAGTCCCTGCACAAAGATATTATGTGCTCTGTAATGCACGTGAGAACGGTGGTATGGTAACTCAGAAAGGGGCCAGCTACTGAACAGATAGTTACATGGTACGTTCCCCTTGGAATTCGGTGTGCATAACTGGCTGAAACTCCACTTGCCAATGGAGCGAACTGCACTAAATTATGCCTGGCTGACCGAAAACCCTATGAGCTGTGTAGAGCAGCTGCTTCTCCTTATGGATGTGGGGGGAGGTTGTAGAGGGCAAAGGCATCACAGTCTATATTGGAAGGCAGAATCCTGGATGGCCAAGGCAGAGAGGGAGCTGCGAGTGGCAGTGAACAGCAGGCTCTGTTTCCTGTTGTGTTCATCACAGAATCCTTAATAAAAGAGTTGAGTTGGTAAAAGAAGATCTCGTGTTGCTTTAATGCAAATAACAACATTTTGCAGCAACTGGGAATAGCCACACTGTTTAGTCACACCCCATCATATCCCCAGAACACTTCCTGGGGTTTTGTGGGGAGGGCAGGTACAGAACTAAAGGCCCTCTTCCCTGGCTGTGTGTACTGCTCGGGGTGGGGCAACATGGCTGCTTTGCACTTCCTCCATGCCGGGGAAGCGGGGCCACCATGAGTTGGGCCCTATGTGAACCTCATCAGAGTGGACACATAGGGACAGAGGGTGATGTGGCACCACAGTAGCTGTGCTTGCCATTCAGGAGAGGGCCAAGACGGGGGCAAAGTCAGAGCGTGGGCATTCAAAGTGAACCATGCCACCGACTGAGTCTCCAATGCCCCTGTCTATATGGCACCACCATGCACAGACTTGGCCTAATGCTGAGACATCTAAGGGGATCACACAAAAGATGGCACGACCATAGGTATAAATAATCAAAAGGCAAAGGAGACTGACATATGTGTTCATGCAACAGAGGGGCTCCCCCCTAGCCCTCACCAATGCTGGTGCATATATTCACCTCCTGATTGACTTAAAAATTGACTCCATGAGGCAGATGCTTCTTTCACTGCCCCTGGTGTATATCAGGAGTTACTCCACATAAGTCAGTGGAGTGACACTGGGGGAAAAGCTGACATAAACAAAGAGAATCAGGCCCCTTATACACAATGACAGAATGTGTAAGGGGATACGGCCGACATTTCTACTCTGAATCTGTGATATGAAAACGTCAGAATAAGAAGATGTTTTTGAAAAGCAGCATTAGTTAAACAGGAAGGACACTATGTTTGCAGCTCCAAAGCAGATATATTAAAACTAAATAAATTATTAAATAAATAACGCTAGCAAGCAGGAGAAATTAATACTTTCACCCCAACGAGGAACAACCAGCAGAGCATTTGTTATGCAAATCTTTTCATTATTGCAAATCCCGAGTGCTGATAAGAGATAAACGTTGTTCTAGCTTTATTTCAAGGAGCTGCTGCACAGACACAAATATGCTGATTTTATTGCTGCAAAGAAAAAAAAATTTCTTCTGTACATTTATTTTTGTTATCAGAACATGAGTTCTGGAGCCTGCCTGAAAAGCCACTTGGCCCACTGAGGTTTGTTCATTTTACCACTTTGTTTTCCATTGAGGTGACATTTGCTCTTGAATGACCTCCCTGTCTTTCATCTCCACAGCCTTGCGCATATATTACGTTTTGGGTGAAACGAAGCTCCCTGAGGTCTGTTTCTTATTATCTTCGATTTTCACTAACTCTATCATCTGTTTGAAACAATGGGCTGCATCCTCTCTGGTGTAAACTGGCATAGCTCCAGCACTGCTCATTTGCACCAGCTGAGACTCAGGTTATTTTCAAAATCTGTCCCTATTTCTCCAGCTCCACCACTAAACCCTGGTCCAGGCTTTGATCATTTCTTACCTTGACTATTGCAACTTTCTCCTCTCTCGCCTCACCTCGCGCCTTCCAATCCATTCAGCTGCAAAGCTCGCCTACCTTGTCTGCTGCTCTGGCAACATCCAGTCTCTCTTCAAATTCCTGCACTGGCTTCCTCCCATGTGCAGCATCCGATTCAAGCTTTTTGCCCTCATCTTCACAGCCTCGCCCAGTTTAGCCCACTGCCATCTCTCTGCAGTTGTCTCTTAGGGTGACCAGATAGCACATGTGAAAAATCGGGATGGGGTGGGAGGTAATAGGAGTCTATATAGGAAAAAGCCCCAAAAATCGGGACTGTCCCTGTAGAATTGGACATCTGGTCACCCTATCAGCTCTTTTCACTGCCTGCCTTGCTCCCTTTGCTTCGGCCAAGCTGCACATCTAACCTTTGTTTCAGGGCTTCACTTCTCATCTTTATGACTTCTTCCATACAGCTGCCTATGCCTGGAACCTCTTCCAGGGCGAACATACAGCAAACCTCTCCTCTTTCTAGCCTCTCTTCCAAACATCCTTCTTCCATAAGGTCTACAAACTGTGATTGTTCTATGATAACCTTGATTGCGCATGTGCGTGTTGGAGTTTGTGAATCAAATTCTCTGCTGTGGCTACAGCACAGTATGGCTGGATTACTAGAGATCTTAGGAACTGCTCTTAATATGTAGGAAGAGTTCCCAAGGGACCATTCGCAAGTTGGGGACAGTTGGAGTACAGCAAACTCCAGGCCACCTTCTCTCTGATATGTCTCCAAAGCAACCTCTGTGGAGCAGTGGAAGTGGGGTGGTATAGTAGCTGGCTACGCTGGCACAGTGCCCACTGGTGATTCTTCTACACTGGAGGGATTTCCAGCTGGGGAAGATGTGGATGGTTTCAGCCAGAGCAGCACAGAGTGGAGTAGTTTTGTGGAGTAATTTTGTCCCCTGAGCATGGTGGGTGCGCAAGAAAGAGTAACATAAAACTCTGCTTCACGGAGTTGAGATCGGATTCTGGCCCTGTGTAACTCAGGTGAGTCAGTGTTGCAGGTTTAGGTGCCTGTATTGTACATGCACAAAGAGAGACTATTTGGAGTAGTGTTTGAAATCAAGGTTGCTCTACTCTCCCCCAAGCACTTTAGAATTGTGCTTAGCTTTTTAAACTCCAAGAGCTATTGGAGAGATTCTGCTCTTGCTTTTGCTAGCGCACACCCAGAATAACTCCACTGAAATTAATGGAGATTATTCAGATTTACATTTGCTTAACTGAGATCATCATCTGACCTAACATGTCAATATATCTAACGTATAATCCCTTTTCCACACAACAACATATTTGTAAAGTTAATGTGGTATAACTCCAAAATCTTTACATACAGCTATTTTCAGCCTGCGTAGTCCATGTAGTTCTATAGCAGAACCATTGCATATCTCCTACCTCACTTTTGTTTTTAATATTTTGTTGTTGCATTATCACCAAATTAAATCATTTTTATAGTTGATTTCTCTGACCCAGCACCAGGCAGGCATACCTTCAGATCCTGTTAGAAATACTCTTTGCTGCCTGTAATAAGTTGCTTACCCATTCCATTTTTTCATTCCAACTACCTGTGGGTTTTAACTCCACAAGATGTAGTTCAGATGAAACTGGCCAAGGCATTTTAAAACCCAAACAAGTTATATCGCATGGACTCTGTTCAAGACTCTAAAATAAGTTACTTACTGACAACAAATAAGGGGTCCCTAGCCTCTGTTTGCCAGAAGCTGGGAATGGGTGACAGGGGATGGATCACTTGATGGTTAGGTTAGGTTAGGTTACCTGTTCTGTTAATTCCCTCTGGGGCACCTGGCACTGACAATTTGTTGTCAGCAAGCAAATAAGCCCTATCGTTATGCAGAAAAACACATGTACAAAATGTCCCTCCCTGTTTTTTTTTTAAATCAGAACTAAATTTGACTTGTTCTAAGTGCTTAATAGGATCAGTAATTTCTTACTAATTATATAATTATTCTAGATTGTTATGCAGTGCTGGCAATTAAACACTTGAAACACTTTTAGTTTTAAGAAAGTAATTACATAATCCCACCGAATCTATGCAACTGAAGTTATGTTTTATGACTTACGACTCAGTGCCACTTCACTTCCTTTATCATTTGCACATATACAATAAGGACCAGATCCTCAGGTGATGTAAATTGGCATAGTTCTATTGACTTCATTAGACCTACACTGATTTACACCAGTTCTTTGGGTCCTGTGTACATAAATAATATAATATACAGACTGGTCTTGGAAGCTAATTTTTCTAAAAGTGAATTTAGCAGGTGCAGAAGCAATTGCCCTGGAGACCATAACTCCAAATCCTGAGTCCCTTGCTCAGGGATCTCCCTGAAAAGTGATCCACACAGGTGGGCCCGTATGCTTGTGTAGAGTCCAGATGACTCTAGTTAGTCTCTATGGGGATGTATAGTTCGGCCAAGGCTGATTGCTTTGCAGAATCCAGGTCTCAGTTTTTACTCATTAGAGTCAATGAGAGTTTGGCCACAGGAAATACTGAGGGCCTGACTGTCCATCTCTGACCCACTTTGCAGATGTAGCTGGCCATTCTCATACCAAACCAGAGGTCATGCATGGCACCATCCTCTTCTTCTAACAGAGGGCTCTTTGCAAGTACAGGATCCATGCATGGGAATTACATGTGTCCAGGAGAGGAAGGGCCAGGATAGCAGTACCATGCAGTATCCCCCAAATGAATGTATGGAGTCTCCTCTGTCTTTGGGAATTTCCCGGTAAATGTGGTTCAGCTGCTGGTTCAGGAATGCCTGGTAGTTCAGGAGCTGGAATGTGGTTAAGGGTATGTTTACACTGCAGTTAAAAACCCAGGGCTGTCCCATGCCAGATGACTCAGGCTCATGAGGCTTGGGCTAAGGGGCTGTTTAACTGAGGTGTAGACACTTGGGCTTTGACTGGAACCTGGGCTCTAGGACCCTGCAAGATGGGAGGATCCCAGAGCTTGGGCTGCAGCCTCAGCCCAAAAGTCCACATCGCAATTAAATAGCCCTTTGACCTAAGTCCTGCAAGCCCAAGTTGGCTGGCACAGGCCAGCCACAGGTTTTAAATTGCAGCATGGCCATCCCCAGTAGCTCTGTGACTTCATAGGGTAAGCTCAGGGCTTCTGCATGGATGGTCCAGACCTTCTGGGATCCATAGGATCTGACAGTAGAATCGCCGACAATTCTATGGTGGGATGAGCGTGAGAGAGAGAGAGAAAAACCTCTGCCCCCAGTGGAACACTCCCTGAGAAGAACCTGGTGGAATTTTTCTTCCCATCTGACCACTGCCAACGGATACTTTTATGGGAAGGGATCAATCAGACCCAAATAAGGGCAAGTCCCGGCCTTATAGTTTTCTATCTTACTGCAGAAGAGAGCCAAGTATGGGCTGATTTAGCGCAAGGTTCCCTCACACGTCCTCCCCTAAGTGTTTTAATTTGGTTCTAGAACTGAGAGGGGAGTTCAGTCCTTGGCTTCTTTGCTAAGGCAGCCAACTGGTTTCTTATGCTTTGGGTTATGCTCTCATCATAAAAAAGTATGAGTGCTTGCAGCAGGGCTCCTTCCCCCTTGGAGCGCCCTCTTGTGTCAGTGCAGGAGGTTGCCTCAATCTTCAACTCCAGCACCTCCTGATAGCTGCCTGCCATTAGCCCCAGGTCTTCTGTAGCTCAGCCCTGCAGCCAAGTCACCTAAGTTCAGACCTCTTCTAGGGTATCATAAACAAGTCCAAACAAAACTGAACAGTTCCTCTACCCTTTTGGGCTTCTTATTACAAACCCTCAGGGCTTCCCTTGCAAGAGCCCATGATATTCATGTAGTACACTCCCCACATTGTCTATCTGTGTACTCTTGTCTGTTCTCAGCCAGAGGGGCCTGTGTCCTCTGTCCTCTTCCCTCCCCACCTCACCCCCTTAGTTCCTACAGTCTATTTATTATGGCTTAGCTCTGCCCTCGCTGGCCAGGGTCCAATTAGCTGCTCACCTCCCCAGGTGCAAAGTGTGACTGAGGGCTTGATTACACTGGCACTTTATAGCACTAAAAGCCTCCAGGAGCTTTAGAACTCCCTACCCATCCAGACTGGTGAGGCACGTAGAGCGCTATAAACCCACAGTTATACCGGTCCTGGTAATCCTCCCTTCCCAGAGGATTAACAGCTATTGCGTATTGAGTGCTCCGTATTATCACCAGTGTGAATGGGTATTAACACTACAAGCACTTTGAGTGATCTCTGGAGACGCCCCGTGCCATTTAAGGCAATTGATGTCTCTTCCCTTTGTTTTGAACTCAGCTGGAGGAATGCGGAAGTACGTTTTCAGAGTTTATCGCTAAACTCGGCTAATCAGCAATGCAAATGTTTACGGAGTGAATCTGTGTGAAAGAGAAGACTAGCAGGCAAAGGAAATTTGTCTCAGTAGCCGAAAATCCATTCGCTCTCTCCGTTCGCATACACACAACACGTTCCCCCTCACCCCCCTCGTTTGAAAAACACGTTGCACCCAGCTGAATGCTGGGATCGCTGCCCATAATGCACAACTCCCCATGCCACTGCAAATGTGGCCACGCTATACCGCTGGCGGGTCTCAGTGTGGACACGCAATAGCGCTATCCCTATAGCTGTATACGAGGGCAGGTATAACCAAAACCACTATAAAGCTGTAAGTGTAACCAAGCCCTAATTGGGTGCATTTACTAGCCTTGCAGGGAATGGGGGTTAAGCCCTGTCACAATATTTTACTGTCATGATCCCAAACATTGATACTGGAATGATACCACAGTATTTTTGGTCATTACCAAAGAATACTACAGAATTTTTATACAAGGACATCTATTTTATAGATACATGTTTTGTGTGTACAGGGAGGTTTTAATGTTTCATTGTTTTTTTTGTTCAAATTTTAAGTGGTTTTAATATTTAAACAAGTTTTTATGGTCCTTGATGGAGCATGAGTGGTGTGGGGGAGGAACAAACCTAAGTGAGAATAATAATAATGGATTAATGGGTCAAATTCTTCATATGCCTTCAGAAAGAAAGGAGGCTAGGACTTGATGCCGTTAAATTAAGTAGAATTCATCACCATCTATTAATTTCAACAGCAGGAATCTCATTGTTCTCTTCTGCATTATTTATAACGAAACTATAATAGTTTGAAGACATTTTTTTTCATGAATTCTGGGTCTGTTTCCATCATACAATAGTCCCAATGGCTTTAGTTCCTTTTAAATTTCTGTTTGCACATGGAAGTAACAGAGGAAAGAGCAGGATGGAATGGCCAATGACCAGGCAAGCGATTCTTGCATAGTTCTACCTGTGAACCTCAGCTCCCTCATTGTAACCATGGCCCTTGTCCTCAGCAGATGCTGCTAATCCTGCCAAACATTCCTGATGGTTTTGTAAGGTTGGAAAGTGTCCAGGAAAGGGCAAACGCTCTTATCCCCTCCTTGACAGCAGAGGGCATTGCATGCAGTAGAACTCCACAGCTTTGTGGCCAGGAGTCCCAAGTCCAGTCAGGGGCCGCATACTTGCCACATTCGGAATCTGTCAGAATGCTGCTTGACAGTGGAGAGTTGGGGGTTGGCTGCACCTCCCATTATGTGGATTCCTCATCTATCTTTCTGTGTGGAGTGGGATTGCTGGCAGCAGGGTCTGAGGCTGAAGCGGTGTATTGCTGCTTCCCTATCTGTAAGGGGAGGATTCCTTTCCCTTCTCTGCATCTTCTAACGTGATGATCCCCAACACACAGCCAGATCACCATGCGGTCCACTAGGGAGAGGTTTTAAGCCTAGGGACCAGAAGTCTATTGAAGTCAATGTAAAGAATCCTATTGACAGCCACGGGCTTTGGATCAAGTCTTAGAGTGAGTGTACCAAACTCATTTCACTTGTGATCTAATCCAGATTTGACTTAGGCCATTGATCACTGAAGGTCTGATATAAACAAAAACCTCTCCACAGTCACAGGAATTTTGACTGAGTAAAATGTAAAGGATTTAACTCTCAATTAACTAGAACCATTTAGAATGAGACCTGTTTGTATTAATTAAAAGAAAATTAACTTAAAAAGATATCTCCACTGCTGAGATGATCTGGGATATCTATTACTACTTGATAGCAAAAAACCAACTTTTCTCATTTGGCTTGTCCCTCAAAAGCCAGGGCAGTCCTCGGTGTAGTAATTCTTAAATTAGAAACCAGAGTGGAATTCTCAATGGATTATTTAGTACTATGTCACTCTAAATTTAGATAGTTTCCTTTTAAAATTTGATTTCTTCAGGTTTATACCATTACAATTCTTATATGTATATTCCCAATCACATTGGCAATTACCAATAGATTGCATTCATTTTCTTTTAAAAATATTTTGCCGTTATATCCTAAAGATGCAAAAATGCAAAACTAGCGCAGGCTGAAATGGTATATAGCCAGTTCTCATGAGATTTTAGGGTGTATCTTGCATATCTTTTTAAAGCCCCAACTACTGAAATCATGCTAGTGCATGAAAATAGCAGTTTTTGTTTTTTTAAAAAAAGTAGTAAGCATCTGGCTCTTGAAATTGCAGAGAAACTTGAAAATGAAGCAAGAGCACCCTAATGGCTCAAAGGTCAGAAAACAAATAAAAAGAACTCAACACTGAATACTGAAAATAAAATACAATTCATATTAAGGGTGAAATTCACTCCCTAGAGAGGGCCAACACAAACTCTAAACACCATTTAAATCACACTTATGCCTTCAAAATAGGACTTGCACTTTGTTTCCTGCTAACATGATCTTTGTCCTGAGAACCAGCATCTGAGAACCAACCCCTGCTGATCAGAGTAATTTTGGAGTGATGTGGAAAGAGAGGCAGTCCTGAAGGTAGAGGATCCACTGAGGACTCTGAAAATGATGACCTGGTCCTTGCATTGGGTCCACTATTGAATATGGAGCACTTCTGTGGCATGCCTTTGTCTATTTGTTCCATTTAGGAGACTGGCTGATGGATGTTGGACCAGCTGCAGCCTGAAACTTTACCTTAAGGGCAGGTCTACATTACGGCGGGGATTGACGGTGTGAGATCCATCTATTGGGGGTCGATTTATCGCATGTAGTCTAGACACGATAAATCGATCCCTGAGTGCTCTCCTGTCAACTCCTGTACTCTACTGCTGCGAGAGGCACCGGCAGAGTCGACGGGGGAGCAGCGGCAGTCGACTCACCGCCGTGAAGATGCCACAGTAAATCGATCTAGGTACGTCTACTTCAGCTATGCTACTCTCATAGCTGAAGTTGCATAACTCAGATCGATTTCCACACTCCCCCCCACAGTGTGGACAAGAACTCAATCTCTTTTCTATCCTTTTACTAGCCAGGATCCATCACAGAGATCAATTCGCTTTGTTTCTTGGTCTTCTAAGGAGAAGAATAAAGATGGATCCTCTCTCTGTTCCTTATATCCCATGTTAGGAATGCACCCAACCCTCCAAGGTGGAGGTGGAGGACCGGTTGGCAGGGGCAGGGCCATGGCGCAAGGGTGATAGTTCCCGGGCTTGGGGCGGCAAGAGTGGGACAGCGGGAGGAGGAAGAGGAACCTCCCCCTGAGGCAGGCCATCTCTCTTGGCTGACAAAGGTCTGGCCACCCTCTCCTCCATGGGCCCGGCCAAACTGCAGCTGATGGAGGCAAGGCCCACCCGCTTGTCTGGATGCGATGAGGGAGAGGTGGTGGTGGTGTCATCTCTGCAGCCCAAATGGGGGCTACAATAGGAGGACGAGGGGTGGCGGCAGTGGCAGCTGGGCCACCAGGGTCTCCAGCGGTGACTGGGCCGGTGCCCTCCCGGGTCCCAGGGGTCCCGGATATCCCTCCAGGCCAGGCCAGGGGGCAGTCCCTCCAGACATGCCTGTTGCCCAGGAGAGGAAGCACCGGGTCTCCCCTGTTGAATTGTGGACCTGGTAATGGGCCCCATGATAGGGCACCAGGAAGGACTCCTCGAGCACCACTCCATCATGGGCCGCCAGCTGCAGTTGGATTTGTATCTTCCGGTGGAAGGACAGGATGTGATGGAGGGTGGGGTCCTTGCAGCCCACCACGAGAGGGCTGATAACAGAAATGGGCTTCCCCAGGGTGGAGAGGGCAGGCAAAAGAGCAGCATTGGGGAGGAAGGCCCCACCACCCTCACCAACGCCCACAGGTATGTTTCGACGAGGCAAGGCAGGCACCAGGAGGCAGCGGACACCATGCCCCTGGTCAGTGAGGCAGGGTGACCAGATGTCCCGATTTTATAGGGACAGTCCCGATATTTGGAGCTTTTTCTTATATAGGCACCTATTACCCCCCAGCCCGTCCTGATTTTTCACACTTGCTGTCTGGTGACCCTACAGTGAGGGGAAGGGACCCCAGCCACCAGGGATGATAACAGAGGCCAGCCAGGTGAGGACCCAGGCAGAAAAGGAGATGGTGGTGGTAAGAAGGGGGTCCTCGCTTCTCCCTCTGGAGGGATGAAGGTGGAGGATTGGGGGACAAGCCAGCAAGCGCCCCCCACTTCCCTACATCAACAAAAACAGCAGCAGCAGCTCTCCAGGAAAGAAGGGACCCTGCGACCAGCCAGCAGCAGTCCCCCAGGGATGGAGGGAAGGAGAGAGATCCAGCCAGCAGCAGCCCAGGAGGAAGGGGGGCAGCCAAAGCACACTGCCCGGTCCCTTAAGTGAGGCAAGGGCGCTCCCTCCAAGTGGGAGAGCAAGGGGCCATTATACTCCCCATGGAGGGCAGAACCTAGATCGCCCTGCCCCCCTCGCTGGAAGTACCAGGGCATGGCAGGAAGTATAAAAGACCAGCCCTGCAGCTCAGTTAGGGGAGAACCTGTGGAGAAGGATGCTTTGCTGGTTCTGCCGTGTCCCTGGGAGGAACCTACGCCTGGCTGTTCCTGATCCCCAGACGCTGACTAGGACTGGCCCAGAGTGCATGTCACTGTGTCCTAAGGAAGCGGAAGAGGCCTGGAGACCACAGGCATTGAACCCCAGGGAGGATGTCTTACAGACTCTGGTCGTGGCCAGACAGGACCAGCCTGAGTGGCCTCTGTCTGAGTGGGAGAGAAAGGGACCATTATAGCATACTTTGTACAAATATTATTGCAGTAGCGTGCAGGGTGTGTACACAGGGTGCCTAGGGTTACAGCCACCCCAGCTGTAATTCCACCATCACCCTTCTCCATGACCCATCTCCAGCCTCTACTATCCCAGCACCCTTACAGAGACACAGAGTGGCCCTTGGAAACAGGAGGCCTTATTGCAGCAATCTCATCCTTGCCCTAAAGAACCATATCGCAGTGGAAACTTTCCACTTGGAAGGGCCAACATCTGGTCCACCCTTCCCATCCCTGCCCCTTCACCAGCATGGTCTCTATGCTGAGGTGGGGGTTGACTGAATAATCAAGCAGAGAATTGTATACAATTCACAATTTAATCCAAAAGTAATGACATTTCTAGCCGTGGGTTGTAACATAAGTGACAACCTTGCCTCTGAACATAATAAAGCAGTTATAGAAACAAAGAAGCCCTCCCCTACACAAATAGATTATGAAAAAACACATTAAAATTCTGGGATAATAAAAAAATCCTCATTAGTTCATCATTAGTATACAATGAGTTAACTAATTCCTCTCTTGTATGCTCTCCCAATTCTCTCAGTTGAAATTGTCTAGTATTATTCTAGTTAAAACACATCTCCACACCTCCCATGTTTTTAACCAATTAGAAATAACATGGCATGTGATATGAAATAAGGCAGCTGTCCATTACTAACTTGAGAAGAAATCAGTTTGCAAACAGAAATTACAGTTTTCCTTCCTGCTTGTCTGGCCAAAGTAATATCTGAGAAAATAAGTATCCCTTCTATTTTGATAAAGAATCCCACATTTTCTTGTTGCTTGATACCTGAATGTGAAAAACTTTCACAATTTTCTGCAGAGGCAAAATTTTCAAATTGGCCATTTCATATAATCATAGAATATCAGGGTTGGAAGGGACCTCAGGAGGTATCTAGTCCAACCCCCTGCTCAAAGCAGGATCAGTCCCCAACTAAGTCATCCCAGCCAGGGCTTCGTCAAGCCTGACTTTAAAAACCTCTGAAGAAGGAGATTCCACCACCTCCCTAGGTCACCCATTCCACTGCCTCACCACCCTCCTAGTGAAAAAGTTTTTTCTACTATGCAACCAAAATCTCCCCCTCTCCAACTTGAGACCATAACTCCTTGTTCTGTCATCTGCTACCGCTGAGAACAGTCTAGATCCATCCTCTTTGGAACACCCTTTCAGGTAGTTGAAAGCATCTATCAAATCCCCACTCATTCTTCTCTTCTGCAAACTAAACAATCCCATTTCCCTCAGCCTCTCCTTGTAAGTCATGTGCTCCAGCCCCCTAATCATTTTTGTTGCCCTCCGCTAGACTTTTTCCAATTTTTCCAAATTCTTCTTGTAGTGTGGGCCCCACAGGACTCTGCACTGGTCCTTGTTGAACCTCATCAGATTTCTTTTGGCCCAATCCTCTAATTTGTCTAGGCCCCTCTGTATTGTATCCCTACCCTCCAGCGTATGTACCACTCCTCCCAGTTTAATGGCATCTGCAAACTTGATGAGGGTGCAGTCCACATCATTCTCCAGATCATTAATGAAGATATTGAACAAAACCAGCCCCAGGACCAACCCTTGGGGCACTCCACTTGATACCGGCTGCCAACTAGACATGGAGTCATTGATCACTACCCGTTGAGCCCAACAATCTAGCCAGCTTTCTATCCACCTTATAGTCCATTCATCCAGCCCATACTTCTTTAACCTGCTGGCAAGAATACTGTGGGAGACCGTATCAAAAGCTTTGCTAAAGTCAAGGAATAACACATCCACTGTTTTCCCCTGATCTGCAGAGCCAGTTATCTTGTCATAGAAGGCAATTAGGTTAGTCAAGCATGACTAATTAGGTTAGTCAGGCATTTTATTGCCTAATGTTCTCTACGGTCTCAATCTTGTGATGGAGCAGAGCATTGTCTTTCATTAGGACACCTGAAAGAACTTTAGAACTATCAACATCAGTTCCTAACATTTGAAATTTTTCAGACATTATATCAGTGTCAACAGCTCCCACTGTCATGTGCTTTGCATGTGGCTACACACTAACGGAAGCCAGCGAAAAACGTGGCAGCCAGGTTACTAAATTGACTTTCAATGGGATTTATCCTTCAAATCATTTAGGCTCTTTTGAAAATCCCACTCCTGAACTCAAGGATCTGCAGTGGCTGCCAATACATTTCCAAGTGGAATTCAAGGTGTTGGTTTTAATCTCTAAAGCCCAGATCCTCAGGGGCATTTAGGCTCCTACCTCTCATTAAAATCCTTTGAGGATCTGTGCCTAAAGCCCTAAATGTTTTGGTACGTGGTTACCTGGGTGATCATCTCTGTCCCCCATGCCATACTACTGAGATTAATGAAGGTGTTCAAGCCAGAACAGCTATGTTAAAACAAAAGGGAGCTATAGCAGAGTATTCTCCATGAGGGTTCTTTGCTTTGGAATTCACTTTCCTTCCCGGTCTGTCAGAACATGGATTTATTAACTCTCAGAGCACTCTGCAAAGCCTCTCAGCAGGAGTTTGCAGGAGGTGAGGGAGGACAGGTTTGAGTGCTTGCAACAGTTGCTTTTTTATCTACAGGTAGGGATTTGTTTTAATCTGGGGATAGCTGATTTTTGTATAATTTTTGTGAAATTATATCAGGCCCCCAGAGTTTGGGATGCTTTTATAAAAATAAATATAAATAAACAAATATATGCATTTCTTATTGACTTCTTTGGAAGCAGCTTGCGCATATCTGAGAGCAGATGGCATGACGTATATTAAGTTATTGCTTATGTTGGGGGGTTTATCTCAGGGATAGTTGTGTTGTCTCTTGGTGTAAGTGCCAGAACTGCTCAACCTCAATCTGTAGTTCTCAGATCTGTACTACTCACAAGACGTCTAATACTCGGTGCACCTCCCAAAGGCAGGTAATAATCACATTGTGCGAGTGTTGCTTTCCTCTGTTTCTTAATTATGTGTGGGGGGGAGAGATTTCTTTTTACCCTCCATACAAAATAAGGACCCACATGTCTATTTCTATTGATTTCTATTTAAATCAGCAAAAAAAATTCCCACTCACTTCATGTGGAAAGGATGATCAGGCCAATAAAAATAAGAACATGATTAAGTAGCACAAAGATGACTAGTGGAGACCAAAAAGTCTGCTAGCAAATGCTGAATCTTCAGCAGAAAGTATCATATTTCCCTATGCTCAGAATAGAATATACCAGGGGTCGGCAACCTTTCAGAAGTGATGTGCCGAGTCTTCATTTATTCACTCTAATTTAAGGTTTTGCGTGCCAGTAATATTCAGTTTTTAGAAGGTCTCTTTCTATAAGTCTATAATATAGAACTAAACTAGTGTTGCATGTAAAGTAAATAAGATTTTTAAAATGTTTAAGAAGCTTCACTTAAAAGTAAATTAAAATGCAGAGCCCCCTGGACTGGGGGCCAGAACCCAGGTAGTGCGAGTGCCACTGAAAATCAACTTGTGTGCCACCTTTGGCACCCATGCCATAGGTTGCCTACCCCTGGAATATACTATGGTACTGCAATTACTGAGCGTTAGGGATTGACCATGCGCCATAGGCTGGCACCACTGCCTAATGACGATACTCCGGACTCTGTTGCCTAAGGGCAAGTCCAAAGCCCACTCTACAGCACTCAATGGTAGCGACACCCAGTGACATGAGCCCAAATGCCACTTTGCTTAGCAGCTACCATCACAGTGAGGTTGGGGAACCTGGGCCCATCCTACTCCCTCAGATTCAAACCCAGAACCCTTCCAAACAGAAAGGGTCCAGGGTCTGGACCTCTTATCCATGTTCCATGGGTGACTTCCTACCCTTGTTTCTATAATTCCATCAGCGTCACAGCTCTATCTTTGGATCCCTCCTGGCTTCCTCCCAGGTTTGTCTCCAGAGCTCCTTCCCCTGGTAACAGTAAGAAGTCCCCTTCGGCTCCCACGGTTGAAGGGCTTCCAGCAGCTTGGCTGTGAAGCTCAGTCCCAGCAGCTTGGACTCTTAGTGACTTCCTGGCAGGAGGCTGCTGCACCCAACTGCTTTCTCTTTGGAATGCCCTTGCTACTGGGAGCACGCCCAGCAGAGGCAAGGGGCGTGGTTTTCTGCATCCAGAGCAGCTCCTTAATCTTCCTAACTCCCCTTCCATTGTCTGTACTCCTCCTAAATTGCTTTGCTATATCCCATCATCCAGAGGAGCTGATTTGCTGGTTTCCTTGGGGGTGCTCAATCCCTGCTATGCCCCAGGCCCTACCACCCTCCACTCCTTCCTCCACATCCCCTGACCCCACACCCCCTGCCTCGTTCCGACCCTGTTCCGCCCCTCCCAGAGGATATCCCACTCTTGCTCCACCTTTTCCTACCTCCCATTTTCCCCCCCTCAGCGCCTCTTGCTTGCTGCTGAACAGCTGATCACTGGCGGGCAGGAGGTGGGACGGGGGGAAGAGCTGATTGGTGAGACCGGTTGGCAGGTGGGAGGCGCTGGTGGGGAATGGGAGAAACTGATCAGCAGGGCCACTGGTGGGTGCTGAGCACCCACTATTTTTTTTCCCCATGGGTGCTCCAGGCCCCGGAGCACCCACGGAGTTGGCACCTATGCCATCCATCTCTTTACTTGAATCCTTTCTTTAAAAACACAGCTGCCACATAACATAACAACTTTACTCCATCATTGAAGAAAAGTATTTAGAAAAAATATCGGCACTATTTTTTCTCTTTACATTGGCTCCATTGTGGTTCTGCAACATCCTTTTCTCTGACCTGGACACCTGCAGTTTGGCACAGCTCATATTCATTCAGAATGCTGTTGCAAAGATCATTTCTCTGGCTGGTCACTTCGAGCATATCACCCCCATCTTTGCATCACTCCATTGGCTCCATCTAGCCCAGGGGTCAGCAACCTTTCCGAAGTGGTGTACCGAGTCTTCATTTATTCACTCCAATTTAAGGTTTCACGTGCCAATAATACATTTTAATGTTTTTAGGTCTCTTTCTATAAATCTCTAATATATAAATAAACTATTGTTGTAAATAAGGTTTTTAAAATGTTTAAGAAGTTTCATTTAAAATTAAATTATAATGCAGAGCTCTCCAGACCAGTGCCCAGGACCCGGGCAGTGTGAGTGCCACTGAAAATCAGCTCGCATGCCGCCTTCAGCACCCGTGCCATAGGTTGCCTACCCCTGATCTAGCCCATCAAGCATAAGCTGCTTGTACTCATTTTCCATCACCTTCATGGTCAATCTCCACTCTATCTATTATTTCTCATTTGCTATTGAGCTGCCAGTGCTCACCTCTGATCAGCCCATGACAGCGGCCTCAACAGCCCACTTGTTAGATTTCCACCTTCGTGCTTTCTCCTATGCTGCCCTCACGCTTGGGAGATACTTCCCACAAACATCTGCAAAGCCACCTCATTATCTATTTTCATATCTCTTCTCAAAACTCTTCATTGTCATGATGCTTACAATAACATGCCAACAGTTAGGCTGCTGGTGTGCAGAGACCACTGCCAATCATGCTGACCAATAATGTCTCATTGTTCCCTTGTAGCCCCGCATCTTTCTACATCTATCTATTGCCTCTTGTCTTATATTTGGACTGTAAGCTCATTGGGGGCAAGGATTGACCTTTTGTTCTGTGTTTGTACCATCCCTTGCACAGTGGGGTCCTGGTCTGCGCACGACTAGGACTCCTAAATGCGACAAGGAATACAAACTTACAATAATATTAATAATGATGAACTATATTGTCTAATTTACAACGTAAGATCTATGGGGCAAGAACCAAGTCTTCTGTATATTGCAAAATAATTCAAGTCTAGCAAGTGTCAGCTGGGATGAGAACTACTAAAGCAGCCAGGTAGAAATATTTGATATGCGCTGTTCATTTATGACTATTCAGATAGAGATTATTATTATATTATTAAATCTTTTATCTCCTTTGTAGATGCAAATGCCTTTGGAAATTGTTCCAGACTCCCACAATGTTTTTTTTTTAAAATGTAAGATGCCCTTCATCCATTTTATGATGACATCTATATCACATCTATCCCAAATATGCAAACTTTATAATATCCATATATATTGCCATCTGAATGCTTTTTTGCCAAGAAGCGTTAGCTTGTGTTACAGTCCTAGTTTCAGAAGAGTTTTGCTTTGTTGCCATTCAACATTGCTGCTCGACTCTATAGCAAAGTAAGAATTCTGTTGTCAAAACATGAAAATTTCCCATTACTTTTAAGGATAAATTGTTTTTTGTCCCACTTTCACAAGTGCTTCTTCTAGCTAGAACTGAGAAAGCTGGTTAATTTCTTAAATATCATCTCATCAAGGCATGTTAAGCTACTTGTTTGTAGTAACAGTAGACATTCATGCTGCAATTACAGATGAAATCCACCAGATGGCTTAAGGAAATGAATTTCATTACTAAGGCGACCAGGTAGCTAATAGAACGAGGAATACTTGGGGTACCTTTCTTAGAAATTAACAAATATATTTGGAAATAACATTTTGTGGGCTAAAACCCACTTTATCAGATGCATGGAGTGGGAAATACAGTAGGAAGATATATATAGCAAGAACATGAAAAGATGGGGGTTGCCATACCAACTCTCACAAGACCAATCAATTAAGGTGGGCTACTATCAGCAGGAAGGGAAAAAAAATCTCTGATTATCACTCTTGTAATGATAATCAGGATGGCCATTTCAAACAGTTGACAAGAAGGCATGAATAACAGTAGGGGGAAAAATTAGCATGGGGAAAGAGTTTTAGTTTGTGTAATGACCCATCCATTCCCAGTCTTTATTCAAGTCTAATTTAATGCTGTCCAGTTTGCAAATTAATTCCAGTTCCAGAGTGGGGGCGTTAGGGGACAAGAACTAAGGAAGTATTGTTCTAACACCCCCACTATTTGTGCTACATTGATGGCATCTTCATCATCTGGACCCATGGAAAAGAAGCCCTTGAGGAATTCCACCAGGATTCCAACAAATTCCATCCCACTATCAACCTCAGCCTGAACCAGTACACACAAGAGATCCACTTTCTGGACACTACAGTACTAATAAGCAATGGTCACATAAATGGCAATGTCACAGGGTCCGCACAGGTCTCTCTCTTTCTCCCCTGTGCTCTGACTTGTAGAAATGAGTCCTCACACCTTCTCTGGTGTTTCCCTCTAGTGCCCTTTATTTACAGTGCAGTACAGTGGCTTCAGTGCAAAAAAGTGCTTCTCTTTATCCCCCCAACAGTTACCCTCTTTCTACCTGGTTCCAGCGTCTCCAGGCCCCCGAGGCACCCTGCCTGTGGTGAGGAGACAGAGGAGGAGCAGCAGCCTCCTGTCCCTTTCCTGGCTCACCCCTCCCGCAAGTTCAGCTCAGGGCTTTTCTAGCCCTCTCAGTCTGCAGCCCCAGCTGTGACCACTTAGCCCAGCTTACTGCGGTAAGCCACCCTCATTAGGGCCCACAGCTGGGCTCCCTGCTGACTGCTTCAAGCCCCTGCCCCTGGCCCTCCTGCCAGAAAGCAGGGCTTAGCCAGCAGGGGCAGGGCATTCAAGGGGTTTTACCCCTGCCCTGCCACAGGCACGCTATACTGGAAACCTACTGACCGCTATACTTACCTTCATACTTCCAGCTTTCATCCAGACCACATCACATGATCCATTGTCTACAGCCTAGCTCTAAGATATAACCTCATGTGCTCCAATCTCTCAGACAGAGACAAACGCCTGCAAGATCTCTATCAAGCTTTCTTACAACTACAATACCCACCTGTTGAAGTGAAGAAACAGACTGACAGAGCCAGAAGAGTACCCAGAAGTCACCTACTATAGGACAGGCCCAACAAAGAAAGTAAGAGAATGCCACTAGCCACCACCTTCAGCCCCCAACTAAAACCTCTCCAGCGCATCATCAAGGATCTACAAGCTATCCTGAAGGACAATCCCTCACACTCATAGGCCCTGGGAGACAGGCCAGTCCTCACTTATAGACAGCCCCCCAACCTGAACCAAATACACACCAGCAATCACACACCACTCAACAAAAACTAACCCAGGAACCTATCCTTGCAACAAAGCCCGTTACTAACTCTGTCCACGTATCTATTCAAGGGAACCATCATAGGACCTAATCACATTGACCACACCATCAGGGGCTCATTCACCTGCACATCTACCAATGTGAAATATGCAATCATGTGTCAGCAATGCCCCTCTGCCATGTACATTGACCAAACCGGACAGTCTCGATGGAAAAGAATAAATGGACACAAATCAGACGTCAAGAATTATAACATTCAAAAACCAGTCGGAGAACACTTCAGCCTCCCTGGACACTCAATTATAGACCTAAAAGTTGCAATTCTTCAACAAAAAACTTCAAAAACGGACTCCAGCAAGAAACTGCAGAATTGGAATAAATTTGCCAACTGGACACCATTAAATTAAGCATGAATAAAGACTGGGAGTGGATCAGTCATTACACAAATTAAAACTACTTCCCCATGCTAATTTTTCCCCAACTGTTACTCACACCTTTTGTCAACTGTTTGAAATGGGCCATCCTGATTATCACTACAAAAGTTTTTTTTCTCCTGCTGATAATAGCCCAACTTAATTGATTTGTCTGGTTAGAGTTGGTATGGTAACCCCCATCTTTTCATGTTCTCTGAATATATGTATCTTCCTACTGTATTTTCCACTCCATGCATGTGATGTAGTGGATTTTAGTCCATGATAGCTTATGCCCAAATATATTTGTTAGTCTCTAAGGTGCCACAAATACTCCTCATTCTTTTTGCTGATATAGATTAACATGGCTACCCCTCTGAAACCTTGTAGATAGCTAATGTAGTCTGGGAAGATGTTGGGGGGAGCGAGGGAAGAGAAGGGAGTAGGGAAGAAAGCCCAGTGGAGAAAATTGTCTATTCAATTAATCATTAAAATACCTAGTGTAAACAGGTAAGCCAAGCAACATGAGCCTTTATTACTGTGTCCATGTACTTTCAATCCTTTGTCTGTGTTTCTTATAAACTTTACTAATAAGAGGAACTGTTGCCATTCAGTAATGTACCATAGCTGTTAAACCTTATGAAGCTCCAATTTCAGCTTTACATCACCAGCACAGCAGGCTCCACTGAGCACCACATGTGGATATTTATAGAAAACTTATTATGGTGTATTGTAGAGTTGTTTTTCAGCCTACATTGAAAACCAGTGCTATTTAGAATGATTATTTCCCTTAGTAGGCAAGTATATACAGCACTGTCATTTGTTTTGATAAAATCCTTACCATCATTTCATACAAGCTAGCATTGACTGACAAAGCTAAAGAATTTCCTTGAGACTGCAAGATGCATTCACAAAATACTGGCAGCCCACATCCATATTCCAAAGGCCTCTGTTTTGTTCTGTATAACCACTGGGAGTATCTTATGGATGTGATCAATGCAGCAGTTGCAATCTTCCACTGACAGAATTTCCCATAAGAATTTCTTAATGATTCCACCAGCTTCTTTTTATTTGGTGGCTTAGCTTCTAAATGAGAACACATCTCAAAGAATTCCATGCTCCTTTATCTGGTTTATGTCTATGCACCTTAGGGGAGCACGGAGAAAAACAATATAATTATACACATCAAGCAATACACAGCATATTTCCCAACATCCAGTATCTCAGGGGTCTTCAGCTATCCCTCAATACGAGGACAATGCTGGGGGAGGGGAGAGATGTTACACCCTTGACAGAGATCTACGCATGAAATTTTTTAAGATGGGGGAGTTGATGCACAATCAGCAACCTCACAAAACTTGACAGGAAGGAGCCCTGACCCTGTGGCAGGGGAGTCCAAGACCACTGTAAGTCTCTGGCCTGCTGCAGCCCTCATCTGTAGAGAACTAACAAATCCTCAACTACACCTGCTCTGTCATTGGGAAGTTTGGATTGTGCTTTGTCTGGAACCTCACCTCAGAACTATCCACCAAGGGTGATCCTACCAGGAGTATAAGACTTCGGACAACTTAGTTCTGAGGGTCATGGGAACACACAAGCCTCTCCACCACAAGATAACAGTCCAAAGAGAGGACCATTATTTTATGGGTAAGGCCATGGGTACCATTCACTCTGAAATTCTTTCACTATTATTTAGAATAAGGATCCATTTGCAGAGTTTGAGTATCTTCAGTGTTTTCTTCAGAATTTAAGCTTTCATTAGCTATTTCTCTAACCTTCCTGGTTTTGAGAAAATCTTCCAAAATATGACCCAATTATAAGGTATCTTCCTGACAGACTGAATCAATAGATTTCAGAGAGAAGTGAGCTGTCCAGTTAATCCCAGTAGGGTGGTGAGTCTTACATATAATGATTACAATATAAACATCAACACAATTATTTCACTTCTGGTAATTTTATCAGAAGCTTCCAGATGATAAGCTTTAGCCATCATGGTTGTATTAACTTGCTGAGGTTGGCAAACAGGGGTACTGTAACCAGAAGACAGTCTAAAAGTGGGGTGCAGGATTCCACTCTGAGAGAAGTGCATGTGCTGGGCCTTTCTTTTGAAAGGGGTTTCTGTGGAAGAACTGAGTGAAGAGTCAAAGATACAGCTAGCTCTGGAGCTGCAAGAGAGGGCATGTGTCTTTTTTTAATACCTACTGTTACTTTTTCACTCTAACAATCTCTCATTGTATGCTACATACTTGATGTTGCTTTCCACTGTGTCCAACTCCCCATTATATTTTTCAAGATAAAACAGTCCTCACATGTACAGTAGAGACTCTATTATATTAAATGGCCCATTGTTTTTGACATCCCCCTGTAAATCCCAATTCACTGCACTATACTGAATAATTATATTGTGGTATTGTACAATACTGCACCCAGTGAATACCCAGGGGAGAAGAACAACTGATTTTTTTTCTTGGGTCACTCCATTTTTTGTATAATTTATGTAGCTTTATCTGTCTCTGAATACTGATCTAGATCACAAATGCCAAGGGGAAAATGAGTGACTGGTTAAACTTTTCTTCCTTCTCCAGAAAATGGAGGTTGATAGCTTTATTGTTTGTATCTCTTTTTGTAATTCTTCAGGGGTAATATACACCACCATTGCAGATGGAGTTCAGATCTGTTCTAGTGCTGACAATAGCTGAAATTTATGGTTGATAAAATTCTCTTGTCCCCTTGACTGGAGATTCTCTTTAGAATTTGTTAATGCAACTGCTTAACTTTTTTGAAGCAGTGGGTCTTGCTGGTTGGTGATGCAAGGCATAATTCTGTGGTCATCTAGAGGTAAGCTGTAACATGAGCTATACATATTCTAGGTGGCTCTGGTAGCATCATTTATACTTAGGATTGCCTGACTCTTAACACTTTTTTTCCTAGTTGCTTATGACTGTGGCAAACTTTAACTGTTCAGGCTCAAATTTTCCATGCCAGGTGTCTGCCTCTGGTTGAACAGTTGTGGAAAGTTTACACAGAAATGGTTAATATATTTCTTAAAACAACATTAGGGACAAATACATTGTTTTGCCATGTTAGAACTTCTTGCAACCATTTCATTGAGAAGCTCTATGCTTTGGAGTAGGGACTTGCCGTGTGTGTGTCTTATTCTCATTAAGTAAAAACAAAGACATCACCACCAAAACATCAGACCATGTTATAAGCCTTAGAAAAATCTCAATTGACTTGAACCCAGAGATTTGTCTGAGCTTACAGCTACATTCTCTGAAGTTTGTGCCTGTGTTGAGCATGCGCTAGAGATTAGGGTTGCAGGAGCTGAGCAGGACTTCCCTTGCTGCTTATGGCTGCAGTGGTGCTGAGCACCAGAACTGACAGTGAATTTTCTGCCCTGTGCTTTCAATGCTCCCTGCTAGGACACAGACTAATTCAATGTGCAGGATGGATTGTGCTCTGGGGATTCATCAGGGTTGTATAGTGAAAGAAGCTGTATTTAGAATGCTTCCCTTATTTGTTGCAGAAGTTGGAAGGTGTGTGGTGAATGAGCTAGGTGACTCCAGGAGGAGACAGGATGGCCACATGGTTAAGACTGAATGCTTCCCTGAAGAACTGGATTCTATCCCTGCCTTTGCAATAGAGTTCCTGTGCAATGCTAGTCAAATTTTAAAACAATTTTTTCCCAAGTGGTCATCAAATTGTATGTTTTTCATTTTCTGTGTGCCCAACTTGAAACCTCTTGAGTGATTCAGAGAAGTGTTGAGCACTGACATGTGCAACAGAAGTCAATGGGATCAGTACTCTGAAAAATCAGGATTTAGAGGTGTCATATTAGGCACCCAAAATAAGCAGACACTTTTGACACCTTAAGTTCTCTGTGACTCATGTTATAGTCACTGGGTTCACTAAACCTCTGACCCTTCCTGGTCTCTCCAAGTGTTCCCCTTCTTGTCATTGGCCTTTAACAATCACCTCTCTGGGATGGAATCATGCATTTCTCCTACTCTTGGGTAGGTTTTGAGCTACACTCCCCTGGTACTAACCACAATTTCCTCAGCAAGCCTGACTTAGTTTCAGTACCTGCAGTTCTGCTCATTGGGAGCTATGATCAGTGGCATCCAGTCACCAGTCTTCATAAAGCAAAGCATTATTTATTTAGAACCAAATAATTTCAGAGCAAGAGATTTTAAAACAATAAATAGCCTATACATGCCAGTCTTTCGTAAGGCCTACCATCTCCTTGAAGCTTGGGAAAACCCCAACTGCTTCCTGTAGGATCTCTCTTGGTGTCTCTAACAGTCTGTTCCTACTACAAACAGCTCACTGGCAACTTCCAGCGTATCTCTCCAGAATCTTTTAAAGTTTACCATTTGGTGTCTCTTTGATCTCTAATGCCAAGCCTTAGTAAAATGGCCATGTATCTTTGGCTGGAGACTAGAAGTATCATCTTTACTGCAAATAGCTCCCAATTGTTTTGTAATTGCCCCAAAGTGTTTGTTGGGAGGATGTTTATCTAGTGCTATTGTATACATTTATACAGGAAATTTCAACAACTCAATATAGCTATCCAGTGACAATCCCACTAACTAGGTCACAGTATTCATAAAATTATTACATAACAGCTCCACATCTGCCACAATCCAGTTCCCCATCTGTAAAATGGGGAAGATATCCTCACTCATAAGGGCGTTGTGAAAACAAAAAATTGACCATATTGATGAGCGCTAGAGAAAGGCCATGAAGAAGTTAATAATTCTGTGTTCAGAGAAGGATTTGAAGGATCTGCGGTAGATAAGAATGAGAAAACAAAATACTGAATGCTGGTTATTAAATGAGCACTGTTCATTCTGTGCCCTGAATAAGGCAGGCGACCTGTGGAAAAATAATATGTGAACATGTACTTACTGTATCATAATGTACAAGCACCAGGCGGCAACATTAAGTTTGTACAGGCAACCCGACTTTTAGCATTTTTTAACTTTTGAGTGCTTGAGTTGTATTTTGTGTATGTGCACATTATATATATATATGGCATCACTACTCACTGCATGAGATAACGAGGCTATGAAACCCCTGTTTAAAAAAAAAGTATAAGAATTTAGACCAAGACTATGCCAAAGAACCCAACCTGACAACCTAAAAATCCTGCTACAAACGAGCTTTAACTTAAACACCATACACAAAGAACGGAATTTGTTAAGTTTTACCTTAAACAAGATTCTTGAGAGTCAGAGGAGAGGACAGGGAAACTCCTACCATCTAGGCTGAAACAAAAATCCAATAGATAAAACTCTCTAATACATGATGCTGAAAGAAAAATAGGTATGACACAGAAGAATAATAACCAATTTTGGCTTTTATTTAGAATTATACAAAGCAGATCCTCCCACCAGTTCCTATGATGGACTTGAACAAACTCCTTGACAGTTTCTTTGCCAGGCACCTCAGAAGACCAGGAGTTCTTAGTCACCTTGTTCATCCTAAAGGGAAACAGACCTAAATGTGGAAGAAATGGAATGTGGTAAATCCCTGGACAATGAGGGATTTCCATTTTAGTTTAATAAAAATCCCATATATCCCACCCATTTCTTCATATGTTCAACAAAGACAAAAAAGTGGCTCCCTAAATCCCCTAGTGCAAGAGGCAATTATATTTGTTATACCCAAGCCATGAAAAGATCTCACTAACCACACAAGTTACAGACCCATTTCACTGATAAACTGTGATACAAAAATTCTTGCCAAAGCCCTTGCTTAGAGGCTGGAAAAAATATTATTCAAAATTGTACATGTAAATGAGGTTGGATTTACCTAGTGGGTCAAACAATCTCCCGCAATTCATCAATAAAACTACAGTCATATAACACTAGAAGGAACCTTTGGTAGAATTACTGCTAGGTGCTGAAAAACCCTTCAGCAGGGTAACCTTGAGATTATCTCTTTACAGTCCCTGACACAATATGATTCAGTGACTACTTTATCAATTGGATTAAACTACTTTACACTAACCACTCTTCTGGGGTGATTACCACTAACTATATTTTGGAACCATTCTCAGTACAGAGAGGAAAAGTCAGGGCTGCTCGCCATCCCCTCTGCCCTTCAATATAGTGCTGAAAAAGCTTGCATACACAATGCGAGACTGTGCAGACATAATGGACATTAAGATGGTCAGATTGGAAAAAAATTATGTTATATGCAGTTGATGCACTGGTTCTACCTTCGTACCTTAACAAAGGTTGACACCCAATTAGAACTCATGGCATGTTTCAGGCCTTTGTCCTGATATAAGACTACCTGAAGCAAGTCTAAACATTAGGACTAAATTAATACACATACTGGGCTTTACTTAGTGGGATTTTTAATGCAGTCGATGGCATTAAAATATCTAAGAATACTAATCCCCAAAGATTTAAAGCAAATAGTTATTATCAATTTAGACCCAATTATTACAGAAGTTACTAATGAACAGGGTAAATGGGAAGCTATTCCCCTCTGACTCTGGGGAAAAATAAAACTGATAAAGATGAACACGCTATTCAGATTAATAAGGAAAAACTGAATGGAAGGAGGCAAACTATATTATATATATAAAAATAACCGAAGATCAGATCACACCATCTCTCCAACTACAATACAAACTACCAATTACTGCAATATTCAACATTCAACTCTGTCACCTGCTCATCTCAGAATTTGGTCTGGAAGCACTCGCACAGAACTCTTTAAATTGTGTACTATTTCCTCAGACTGCCTACTACACTATCTGAGTTCCTAATGACCCACTAATGAGAAAATATAGATGAAATGAAGCAAAAATGGAACAAATAATGGACAATAAATATCTCACCCCCACAGTGAACTAGAGCAATGCGAGATTAAAGAGCCCTTGACCCATCAATTACAGCTCTTTCAACAAAAAAAATTGTCTTTAGGGTGCATTGATTACCCCAAGGAACTTACAAAATTAAAGCTGCTCCAACGATCAGTGTTGGAAGTGTGCATGTATATTTTAGCCATGCCCTATTGTTTCAAGCTTCTGAGATGGTATTAAACCAGAATTAACATGATTCTAGGGAAAGACAAGGTGGGTGAGGTAATATCTTTTATTGGACCACCTTCTGTTGGTGGTGATAAGATTTTGTGCCACACAGAATTCTTCTTCAGATCTGATATTACCTCACCCACCTTGTCTCTCTAATATCCTGGGACACAGCTACAACTACACGGCATAATTCTAAAGACTTACTCAACCTTAAAGCAGATATCTGCATATTGGGTCATATACCCGTTAAATGGAGGCTATCATTATACCAAAGGAAATGGCTACATTGAGCTTTACTGATTGTAAGACATCAAATTTTACTTCCTTGGAAAAGTAAATCCAATCCCCTGACAAAAAGGCCTGGCAATCCTGGCTGGGAAGGAAGGAATCACATAAAATGTTCTGTTGTTTGCCATATATTGTAAGTAAATTTGGGAGTTTCCTAGAAGTGGTCAACTAAAGTTCCCTGCAGGTGGCCTGAATGAAAGGCAGGACATAAATCTCTACCCGTTGGCCTGTTTCCCTCTTGATTGATTTCCTTGTTGTTGAAATGTATCATAAAAATCTGTGTGCTTGGAATACCATGACAAAAATGCAGGATTTCAAGCATTGTATAAGAATGTTGGTCTTTTCCGATGTACAGTACACTTGTATTTGTTTTATAAGTTAGCACAGAGAATTTGTTTGGCTCATCATAAGAAAAAAGGGAGAAAAAGCGTAATAATTAATAATAAAAGAGAACGTGATTATGACTATCAGTTAAACTGCATATCTATGCCCAGAAATTATACTTAAAATTAGAACTACAATTTTTAAATCCCTCCATCAGATTTCAGTCCATGGAATGGATGAAAGAACCTATTCTATAGCTTGCTGAACAACAATTAGGACTTTTATCTAATTAAAATAATATCCAGTCTCTTTGGAGCCAACAGGCACCGAGGCTGCTCAGTATCACTGAAAATCAGTCCATTTTTATTTGTGTTGGAGCCTCAACATAGATTTATTATTAACATACAGCTGGATGAGTCCCAGTCATGGACCAGGGCCCCACTTGGTAGGCTCTGTACAAACATAAAACAAAACGATAGTCCCTGCCCCAAAGAGCTTACCATATAAGACAAGAGACAACAGATGGATACAGTCCAATGGCTGAGCACAGGGAAACAAAGAAACAATGTTGATCAGCATGATGGCAAATGTGTTTGAAAATTCTGACCAATCTTCAGGGGCTTCTTCGCTGAATAAATGGCAAATAAGAGATAGGAAATGTCAGCACAGAAAAGACAGCAAATGATGAGAAAATGTTTAATTAGGTGTATGTATGTTTTAAATAAAATTCTTGCTTTGCTATTCACCACTTCTGATTTTTAGTAATTTATACTGAAAAAATAGGAGGGGCTTATTTACTGTATAAGACTGAATGAGAATACTGGTTCATTACTATGACCTATGGAATTCTCTAGGTTCTTATACTGTGCCCATTTCCATGGAATGCTATACATATCAGCCTAAATGATTATTATTAACAAAATTATACAAAATTTGAAAAGGCAGATTTGCCTACAATTGATAAATAGTGAATGAGTCAAAATGCCCACTGTTCTCTGTGGGGACACAGGAATTGCCAGACTGAATCAAACCCAAGTTCCATTCTTGTACAGTATCATATCTCTAACAGTGTCTGCACCAGATGTTTCAGAGAAAGGTGCAAGAACCCAACATTACACAGATGTGGAATAATCTGGCCCCCACACATTAGGTCTCATCTGAACTTCTAGGAGTTAGCAATTGCCTTAAATTGTGAATTATGAGGTTCTTATCCTTTCCAGATTATTTTTGCACCAACTATTCTAACTTTGGATAGTCTTGTTATCCCTATAAATATTCAGTCCCTCTATGAATCATGCTAAATTCTTGGCCTCAACAACATCATGTGGCAAGGAGTTCCAGGCAGTTTATATGGTGAGTGGAAAAGTATTTCTTTGTATTTGTTTTTATTTGCTTTTGATTTTATTGCCTGTCTCCTTGTTCTTGAGACAGAAGCTTCTGATCTATTTTCGCTGAACCAGATATTATTTTACATACTTTTATCAAGTCCCCTTGTATTCAGCTCTTTATTAGGTAAACAATCCAAATCTTTTCAAACTCCCTCCATGTAAGTTTTTGCCCTGAAGCATTCTCATCATCTTTCTAAGAAGCCCTTTTAACTCCTGCAAAATTCTTTATGTAACCTTGTATTCTTCTGTGTGGCCCTATGTTTGTGGATCATCTTTCCAAATAGAGGTTTATGAAATTATTTTTTATTCTCCCTCATGACCAGGACATTTGTTGATCACATATGACGACACTATGCAAGGATTCAACTGTTCAGAAAACAAAAGTAGAAAACACTGCTCAAGCCTACGCAAGTCTTCTTCAGTGCATACAGACTGTATCCCACTGTTGTCCCATCTTTAGTATGCAAAGCAAGTGTGAGTCCTGCATAACATAAGCCTGCATGTAATCACAGCACTCACATACAATCACCCTCACTGGCTTTGTCTGCAGCACACCCCTTCCTGGGCTCTGCCTGTGCTCGCTAAGGTTGCCAACCCTCCAGGTTTGTTCTGGAGTCTCTAGCAATTCTTGGGTTCCCTGGGTGCCTGCATGGTGCTAAATAAGCTGCTGCACAGCTTAGAGGGAATTTAAGTGGGTATACCTGCCCCAAGGCAGGCAGAGTCTGGGGAGGGAAGCACTGGGGGAGGTGTTGGGTATACTCACCCCAGGACAGGCAGAGACTAGGGAGGGGTCTGTGTATGAATACCCACCAGAGGACACGCAGAGCTTGGGGTGGGATGTGTGTGTGTAGGGTATACCTGTCCCAGTACAGGCAGAGTCCAGGGAAGGGTGTGTGTGTGCGCGCACGTACCCATCCCAGGACGCACAGAGCTTGGGGAGGGGAGCATGTGTGGGGTATAGGGTATACCTAGCCAGTACAGGCAGAGTCCAGGAAGGGTGTGCGTGTGTGTGTGGGACAGAAACTAGATTTGCCAGTTCTAGTAAGACACATTCCTGCAGGTTTTATCACATGACAATATTTAATTAAAGATTCATCTTGAATTGCTGGAGACCCCAGGACAAACCTGGAGAGTTGCAACCCTACCCAGCACAGGCAGAGTCCGGGGAGGGGTGTGCTGCAGGCAGGTGTTTGATTGTGTGTGTGTTTGCTCACACCCCAGCCGCAGGACTAGCCCGGGGACAGGTGTGTGTGTGCTCCCATCACAGCTGCAGGCAGAGCCCAGAGGTGAGGGTGTCTATGTACTCACACCCCAGCCACAGGAATAGCCCGGGGACAGGTGTGTGTGTGTGTGCTCACACCCCAGCTGCAGGAATAGCTCGGGGACAGGTGTGTGTGTGTGCTCACATCACAGCTGCGGGCAGAGCCCAGAAATGGATGTGTGTATGTGCTCAGACCCCAGCCACAGGAAGATCCCGGGGATGGGTGGGTGGGGGTGTGCTCACACCCCAGCCGCAGGAATAGCCCAGGGACAGGTGTGCATGTGCTCACACCCCAGCTGCTGGCAGAGCCCAGAGACGGGGGTGTGTGTGCACTCACCCCCCAGCTGTGGGCAGAGCCTGGGGAAGGGTGTGTGCGCGCTCACACCCCAGCCGCAGGAAGAGCCTGTGGAGGGGTCTGTGCACACTCACACCCCAGCCACGGGAAGATCCAGGGGATGGCCGGTGTGTGTGTGCTCACACCCCAGCCGCGGGAAAAGCCTGTGGAGGGGTCTGTGCACACTCACACCCCAGCCACGGGAAGATCCAGGGGATGGCCGGTGTGTGTGTGCTCACACCCCAGCCGCGGGAAAAGCCTGGGGACCGGTGTGTGTGCGCTCACACCCCAGCCGCGGGAAGAGCCTGGGGAGGGGTATGTGCGCGCTCACACCCCAGCCGCGGGAAGATCCAGGGGATGGGGGTGTGTGTGTGTGTGCTCACATCACAGCTGCGGGATGAGCCCGGGGACGGGTGTGTGTGTGTGCTCACACCCCAGCCGCGGGAAGAGCCTGGGGACCGGTGTGCGTGCGCTCACACCCCAGCCACGGGAATAGCCTGGGGACAGGTGTGCGTGCGCTCACACCCTAGCTGCGTGCAGAGCCCAGAGACAGGGGTGTGTGTGCGCTCACACCCCAGCCACGGGAATAGCCTGGGGACAGGTGTGTGTGTGCTCACACCGTAGCTGCATACAGAGCCCAGAGACAGAGGTGTGTGCGCTCACATCCCAGCCACGGGAATAGCCTGGGGATGGGTGTGCACGTGCTCACACCCCAGCTGAGGGCATTGCCCAGAGACGGGTGTGTGTGCGTTTACACCCCAGGCGCAGGAAGAGCCTGGGGACGGGTGTGTGCACTCTCACTCCCCAGCTGCAGGCATTGCCCAGAGACGGGTGTGCGTGTGCGCTCGCGCCCCAGGCGCGGGCAGAGCCCGGGGAC
>ML677411.1:4965872-5352425 GCA_007922305.1 Dermatemys mawii
ACAGGAAGATCCAGGGGATGGCCGGTGTGTGTGCTCACACCCCAGCCGCGGGCAGAGCCGGCAGCCGCACACACTCAGCGCTCACCCAACGCTTTTATGTAACCCGGGCTCTGCGACGCCTCTCGTGCAAGCCACGCAGCCGTTGGCAGGAGGCGGGTCTCCCGCCCTACCGCTGCACGCGCCCCCCGCCCCCCCCTCCAACGGTCAGCGCGCGCCGGCCGGCTGCCAACGGACTCCGGACTCTCGCGTGGGTGATGACCGCGGCGCCACGCCGCCTGCTCCGTACTCTCCTCGGCTCGCCGTTCGGGATGGGAGACTCGCTCTCCAGGCTGCCCAGCAGAGAGGAGGCCCTGCCCGGGCGGAGCCAGAGCATCCGGGTCTCAGGTAGGGCGGCTCCCGCCCCCGGGCTAATCCCGGCGCTGATGACTGAGGCGAACCCTCACTCATCCCACCCAAGCCCGCCTAGATGACGATTTCTGTTGGGGGCGGGGGAGATGTGACTTGTGGACAAACACGGAACCTCGCACATGCGCTGCGTGCACTCACCCGTCCTTGGCGTCGGCGCAGGCGCACTGCGCTCCTTCTGTCCCGACTTGGGAAGGCCTGAGCGCATGCGCACTGACCTCCCCTTACTGCGGGCGCTCTCCTTGCCTTCTTTTGCCGGCGGCGGGAGCGCAGGCGCTTTAAGCGATCTCCATTCGGCCCTCCCTTTTTGGGCGATATGAGGGAAGGGTAGCGTTCCGTAGCGCATGCGCAGTTGGAGATCTTCTCCCTGCCCCGCCTCGCCTCGCCTCAGGGAAGTGGGGAAGAAAGGGGGCGCGAGGGCAGGTGTTGAAGGGCTCCTCGCTTGTGACATAGGGGGACTGGTGGTCTCCCGTGGCGTTGTTCCCCCTCAGACCGCAGAGAGGAGGGGGGGGGGGGAAGGGACACGCTGCCCTAGACAGTGGGAGACTGGGGCTGCCCAGGCAGCCACAGCAGCTCCTGTGCAGTGGGGCCGCGCTTGTGCCAGTTATGGCCAGATTGGCGCGGAGGGGCGGGAGAAGGGGCCTGCCCTAGAGAAATGGAAGGCAAAAGTGTCTAAACTGTGTATGTGTGTGTGTGTGCGGGGGGGGGGGGGGGGCGGCTGACTAGAGATGCAGGGCCAAATCCATCCCTTGTGTGACCCCAGCAAAGCCAATGGAGATGAATGTGGTGTCAGTGACATGCTGGAGCAATGCTAGAGGCTTGCAATGGGAAATGGAAACATAGATTTTTCCACTTAGTGGTCTGAGGTATTTGTGTTTCTGCTAATGGCTGCTTGTTGTGCCGTACTCCCAGCGCATCCATTTTCCGTTTATCAGATTTGTCCACCCTACATCATAAACCGAAGCGCAGAGATTTGTCTCATATTTGTCTGCACAGTGCCTTGCATGTTTTGGGAGGGACAGAGTCTTTTCCTTTATTGAGGTTCCTGTGCACTACTGTCAAAGAAAAAATACATCATAATTAGCTGTCTGTTTTTCGACAGCCACCATTTTGCCCTAAAAGCAAACATGTAATTTCTATCATTCTGGATTTTTTTTTAAATTAGAAAAGTAATTTTTTCTCTGCTCCTAGTTGTGCCACAAATCCCTGTATAATTATGACTGAGATATAGAACTGTTTTAGCTTGTTTCTTAATCTCTTTTTCTGGGCTCCTGAAAATGAGAATAAATAATATTTATCTGCACCATTTGACTGTTCTAAATCTTTCATATTTGTGGAGTGCTTTGAGAACGAATTTTCCCGCTCTTAGTATTGACTCCTCTTCATCAATTATTAGGGTGGATGTGGTCCACTCCCAACTAAACTGGCCGTCAATATTGGTTCTCCACTTGATAGGTAATTCACTTTTCTTCATGTGCCAATATATATTTATGTCTGTATCTGTAATTTTCACTCCATGCATCTGAAGAAGTGGGTTTTTTACCCATGAAAGCTTATGCCCAAATAAATGTGTTAGTCTTTAAGGTCCCAGTAAAACAAGCATGTTTTTGTGTAATAAGCAGTAGTTTCAGCCATTGTGAGATGGCAGTTGGTAGGTCTGAGAACAGAGATAAGCCTTAAGGAAGGGATAGTGGAGGGTGGAATGAGAGATTTATATAACCAGGGAGCAAGAGCAGAGTGTGCAACCAGAAAGAAGCATGCTGGAGTCAAAGTCAGACAGTGTGGGAAGAAGGGGTAACATTCTTCAGAGTGCAGGCTCTAGCATTGATTTCAACACCTGGGAGTGGGGTGAGGGAAGGGGGAGATTGCCATGACTGCAGGTGTGAAAGAATACCCTATTCAGAAATACTTTCAAAAAATTCCTGTACCTCTCGATAAAAAAGGAACATGTGCCAAATGTAAACAGTGCAACAAAGAGATGCAAGGCCTTGTTGTTAAAAGGAAACAACATTATAAAAAACTTTCTTCAGAAGTCAATGGTGATGTGAACGTGTCTGAGCAACCTGGATCATCTGGTTAGTAAATTTATTGTGGAATGCCTATGATGTTTTACTCTACTAGTAAATGATAACGTAGGTTATTGTCATGAATTTGTATTTTGGGTGGATTACTGAGGAAATTCAAAATGTTTGTTTTCAAAATTTAATTGGCATGTTTGTGGAAGTATTTATCAACTATTTTTTTATTGTTGGACTTCTGAAATGATTTTTTTATTGTTCAGTATTATCAAACATCATAGGTGAAAATTTCTGTTTAACAATAAAGTTTTATTGAAGCACTTATGAGTATTAACATTTTAATAAGCTGTTTGGTATGTTGCTGTAGGCATGAGTTTAAGCAAATTCCAGCATAACTCCATAGATTAAAAGATTGCTTGGTTCATTTATGCAACAAATTCTCCTTTTCTTATTGTTTGGAACAAACATCTCATTGACAAGTTCAGTCATTATGACCAGTCTACACTCCACCTGGCAGCGTAAACATTACTGAAAGGGTGCTGGACACAGTTTATGGAAAGGAAATTGTACAGTCTGAAGAAAGCATTGACAGGAAAGTTTATTAATCTGAGTCTTGATGGGTGAAACAATGTACACAATAATCCAGCACATGTACTTGCTTGACAACAGAGGATGGGGTTGTCTGTCTTACAGACTCAGTGAATATACCAGGGAATACCCACATACAGTAGAATATTTAAAAGAAGCAACCATAAAAGTATAACAAACTGAACAAAAATTCACATGCATAGCTTTGTCACAGACAGTGTTGCAAATGTGGCAAAGATGAGAAGAAATCTAGAAGAAGAGAATGAAAGGAACCTGAAACTTATATGTGTGTAGTACTACTTTGATGATTCTTTTAGGCAGAGACATAAATACAGCTCCAGGAATAAAGTAAAATGTTGTTGAAAGTGCAAAATACTTCTATAGCACTTTGCTTCAGCTGCACTGGAGAGTAAGTCCAACACTAGTTCTCTCCTAAGATGTATGGTGGAATTCAGTGGTTGATTCTTTTGAGTTATTTTATTATGAACTGTCCTGATGACAGTTTGTGAAGATCATTGGACTAAAGAGAAATGTAGAAAATATGTTGCATATACTGAAACCTTTTTCCATAGTTTAGATAAACTGCAAAGAGATTGCTGCTGTATTGCTGATGCTGTTGAAATTTGGAAAGAACTTTGACACTGCAGGAAAAGAATACCCAACAAAGTTAAATTGCAGGCAGTAAAGAAGTGGATAGATCAAGCACTTACTTTGCCTCATTTTCTTGCCAATATTGTCAACCCAGAGTATCACGGTAGATGCCTAACTGCTGAAGAAGTGACATGACATGGGCATCTAATAATCCCCGTCAATCATGCCAATCCTAATAAATTTCATGGCTGGAGGTGGACCATTCAAGCAATATGAGTTTGCTGATGAGGTTTTAAAGAAAGTCACACCACTGAACTAGTGAACTTCACTAGCTAAGCACCTGAAGCCAGTGTTTGTTGAAGGGCTAAACCAGCTTTTGAGAGAAGTAGCCTCTTCTGCAGACACAGACTATTTTTTTCATTTGGTCTAATCCATTCAAAGTTTAGAAATCTATAGGAAGTTAAAAATGCAGGAAAACTAGTCTTTCTCTTCTAGTTTATGAATAAAAATGAGGGAGAGGATTTGGTCTACTGCTTTCAAAAGTTTGAAGGACAGCCTGAGTAATTTAGGAGATTGACCTGAAATAATCAGTTTAATTCGCTGTCTACGGTTAATCCCGTTTTAAAATAAATCATATAGTTGTGCATGTGAAGCTTGTTTTGATAAGAGAAGTTTATGTATTCAAAACATGAAAGCTTGTTTTTTTTATTAAAAATAAATTTGGTGGTGTTTTGTGTTAATTAAATTCCAGTTACTGTGCTAATGCAGCTTGACACAAATATGTACAAAAAGCTAATAAATAAGCAATATATCATTCACCATTTCCTAATATATAAAAATGTACACTTAATAAGCTGAAAATATGGTATGTAATTGCTTAAATAAATATATATAGTTATTGTGTATTCTTCTAGGTAGCAAAAAGATTTACCGTATCTAGTGTAAAGGCTCTATTTGGTTGTAAATGAACATGCTTTAATGGTATCAACCAAGGAGAATGCACCTTTCTTTTGAAAATAACTTAAGTATCAATGGAAAAGTTGACTAAAATCAATGGTTTACATCAAGGCTTTCTATTTGGTGATTTAAATCAATCCACCCTGGGTACCTGTGTGCTTAATAACAGCATTGACCTACAACGAACTGTAAAAGTTAAAACAAGATAAATGTAATTAGAAATTAGGTTCAAATTAAGTTTTAAAATTTAGTATAAAGTTTACTTGGGCCAGATTTCTGTGCATGGAGGTAGTGGAGTGTAAAATATGACTGGCAGTTTAAAATGTTTTGTTTTTTGTATTTTAAGGCAATATATTAGCTAGTTGATTTTTCACTGAAAGTTGCATTTCACCAGGTTCTACTGCAAGCTGAGTTGTGTTGGTTTTTTGATGAGTAATTCTGTACATTTTGACAGTGTCTCTTTCTCTCTCCCATTTCACCTACCAGTGGTCTCCTTCCTCATTAATAGGTGAGAATCCACCCCATATTTTCTTCCTCTTCAACTCCTTGGCACTTCATTATGAGGACTGGATGAGAACTGAACCTGTCTATGACATTATGTTTTTCTTTTTATCTTAAGGCTATTACCAACTTAGGCCCTGATACTGTAAGGTGCTGAAGCATAGCAACATGCAGGATCAATACTTTAATCAGTACAGTATATTATATTAATTTCTCTAAAGTGACTGACAGCCAGATATATAAGGATGTATTTTTATTGTAAGGTTCTTGTGACAAAATATATTACAAGAGGAATGTACAAATAGTTCGGTTTGCAGAAGTCACCGGGACCTGAAGATAAATATACTTTAATTATGTTCAGCTTGGTTCTGTTTTGTCATAATGTATGCAGAAATCAAAAGAAAGGCATTGTGCTTCAGATTTCTTTCACTTTTAAAAACAGCATAGATTGTGACAGGCTTATGAAATCATCATACTGTAATTGATATCTTATATATTTCTGAAGTTTCTCCTACTTCTTTCTTGGGAATCTTTGTAAATTTCTCTGAAGTACTGTTTTTTGGTAATCTACTTGCATTTATTTGGTCTTCAACAATTTTTCTCAGTCTTGGAACTTGCAGACATTTTGCTGTTTTCCTTCTCTACAATAGAGAAACTGAAATTCATTTCTGAAAATTAGTGCTTTGAGAGCATGACTTTTACAATGTGCTAGAGTGTAATGTCATGCCCTGTAGCAAAATTAAATATCACTTTCCGCTATCCTCACTAACCAAAGTTTAGTTATTAAAATCCTCTTCAGTTGCTATATTGTATCAAATGTTGATATGAGTAGATTAGAGGTTGACACTTTAATTGACACTATATGTACACACACCCCAATTATAAATACACTTAGTGTTGGATTTTATAAAATGGTAGGATGTAGGACTCTTGCTCTTTTAGTCTGATCAGTTCAGGTAGGTAATGCTGGAAATAATTTTTAGTTAGTTAGTTGTTTGTGGTCTCAGTCCTATTCCTAGTAGAGAGATTCACATCACGGAAACAATCACCACACTTGGCTTTATATGATATAGGATGCAGGGGCACTACTTCGTTGTCAGTATACCAAGACATTAATGTCAGCTTCATTTACCCCTTCCTTTGCGTGTGTGCTCAATGGAAGAGTCCTGAGAGGAGCTGCTGGAGAGAAAGAAAAGAGAGGGCTTCCATTGTGGAAACATGATGAATCCTAATTTAGGGAAACTTCTGTTATGTATGTTTTTTTGTTTTGCCTGTGGTAACTTGTTCTGATTTGTTCTTGCTGAAAAAATCCTACTGATTTCTGTGGTTTTACTTTTGCTGAACCATCTAACTAGCTTATGGACCTATTTGGCTATCTCACTAGAGAGGCCAAGAATTAAATGGACGTGGAGACTAAATTGTCCTTGCTTCAGAGATTGTTCATTCTCTACATTTTACTAGATTAAAATTTAGGATTGAGATGCATTAGCTTGATGGTCTAGGGAATCTTGCAGAGATGCTTGTCTGAATCTGTTTCAGGGATATACAGGATTCCAGTCTCTATAGTTTTTCAGGCTAGTTTTGTCCATGTGCAGCAAATCCATCTTTTAGTAAAGGCAATCACCTTAGTATTTTCTTAACAGAGATGGTGGTGCAGTTCTGATTCTATTTGCTATTAAATTATTCAGTAGTAATTTAAAAATAGTTGGAAACTTTTCCCTCACTTTCAACTTTATCTTCCAGCAACTGCATTTCCCAATTTGAATCTTAGAGAAGAATGGTGATTCGTTGGTTAAGGCACTGGTCTAGGATCTGAGAAATCTGGGTTTGATTCCTGCTTTTCTTCAGATTGCACGACCCTGGGGAAAATCACTTAATTTCTCTCTTGTAATCCCCCAACCTGTAAAATGGTGATAAATAATACCTTTTCTCCCATCCTTTGATTGCTGTGTTCATTTAAATAGTAAGCTCTTTGGAACAAGGCCTGTCTCTTACTATTGCCCAGTCAATGCACAAAATTGCACTGGTTTAACTAAATCTGTTTAATATCGTGCTATTAGTTAAACTGGTGCATCTTTGTGTAGTCAAGCCTTGTGTATATCTACAACACCTGGTGGAAGAGGACAGTCTCTAGCCAATACTATAATACAAATTAATAACCATAAAAATACCCAGATATGCACACATTGGGCCAAATTCATCCCTACTATAACTCCATAGTTCCAGATTCTCTTAGTTACAGTGATGTAAATCTGGGGTAATTCCATTAAAGCCAGTGAATGTACTCCTGATTTATGATGACCTATTTGAACAGAGATTCTAGCCTCATGGAACTAGGCTGGGGATGAACTGTGCTCATTGAAAGGAAAATAGACCCCATTGTGAACAGAAGTGTGTAGTAACAAGGTATAATTTTACAGTTACAGTTCTGATCAGCAACACATTTTGACCCTGTTTTCAAATATTTGAAATAAAACATTAAAAGGGACACAACCAACTTAAAAATTATGAATTTTTCCAGAAATATTTACCTAATGTTACAAGTAACATATAAGGTTAGTAAAAATCAGTAGTTCTCACCCAGGGGTCCATATCCCCCTGGGAGTATGCAAAGGTCTTCCAGGGGAAACATCAACTCATGTAGGTATTTGCTTAGTTTTAAAACAGGCTACATAAGAAACACTAGCAAAGTCAGCACAAATTAAAGTTTCATTCAGACAATGACTTGTTTATACTGCTCTATATACTGTATACTGAAATGTAAGAACCAATATTTCTATTCCAATCAATTTATTTTATAATTAACTGGTAAAAATGTGAAAGTCAGCAATTTTTCAGTAATAGTATACTGGGATACTTTTGTATTTTTAAGTCTGATTTTATAAGCAAGTAGTTTTTAAGTGAGGTGAAACTTGGGGTACACAAGACAAATCAGACTACTAAAAGGAATACAATAGTCTGGAAAGGTTGAGAACCACTGGTATAAATTAGAGACAATGTTTTTCATTCCCACCCCCCTTTTATTTACTTTATGGATTTGCATCACTTAGTAGAGGCTGTTTTGCTGCTGCTATATAGTAATTAATTATTTAGTTTTATATTGTTTCAATGAGTCTTTCAAGAAGCAAGAGTGGGGACAAACACATTTAAAAAAAACAGGAACATTTGATTTCCAGACCACAGAAACTGGGAAGGAGACTCATGGGTAGGCATAGTACCTGAATTTACTTTTAACTCATTTTAAATTAACCAGATTTAAAGCTGACTGTCCCTTTATTGCTGTTGCAGCAAGTGTTACATGAATTTAGTGTATCACTGAATTCTAATTATGCTTAGAATTAATTTCTCAATCTGATTTGCTAAACTCAAGAGACAATGAAATTTTATTGTTCTGTTGGATTTTTTTTTTAAGAAAGGCTTCAGATCCTGTGGATATAACCTTAGACAGGGCTATAGGGAAATTTCCCAGGAAGCCCCAAGATTTGGGGCTTCCTGGGAAATTTCGCATTTCAGGTACCTTAGCTGGATGCTAAGAGACCCGAAATGCTTGCGGGTCCCTTAGCATCCAGCCCTGGAAAAGTAGTGGGAATTCGGCTTGGGCTGAGACTGGACATGGTCACTCTCTTTCCCTCTTCTGCTAGAATTTTGCATGTAGTTGAACTTTTGGGACAAATTTATTACAATTTAATGCAGAAGGAAAAGATACTCATTTCCTTAGATTTGGTTCATTTACTATGGAATTTTTAAAGAAAATGATATGTTCTCTTAGGAATACCATTCTATGATACATGTGGATGAAAGTCATTTGAGCCTTCATAGCTTGTGAACATACTATAAGGTAAATTAATGGCACAAAAGTAGAACTAATCTTTTAAAATGTAGTGGCATTTGTTTTTCTCTTTTACCCATTTGTTATAACAGATTTTCCTCTCCTGTTAATCTTTCTTTTGCATCTCAAAATATGTACCACATTACCTTGTTGATTGCTTGAGTTTGAATAACTTCTTTTTTTGTTGGCAGCTGTAAAAGGTGGTGGGGTTTAGAAACTATGAAGGTTCAAATGATTTTTAGCAACAAATCTCACTAGAAATTAACCAGAGATCAGAGGAATGATACTCCTCAGGACATAATTTTCCTGATATCATTTTCTTTAACAACTCATTTCCTTAGACTTAGGTCATTTCATGTCTTTTCTTTGTATATTAATAGACATCAGTTTGCCCCAAAAGATTGCCTATCTGTTTTGAAGTATAAAGGCCAGAACTCTGCTTAATGCATCTGAGAAGAGAAGAAAGTAAAGAGGAGCATACCTCAATCCTCAGGGCTGCTTTAATTTACACTGGCTTGTAATGGCATAGGGACCGTTACACTGGCAGGGAATGCTGGAGCTCAGTGAACTATGACCATTCCCCTTAAATTTCCAATAGTTTCCTACAAAGAGTGAGAGTACGGTGTTGAGATGGATATGCTGGCTTTCATAGAATCATAGAATATAAGGTTTGGAAGGGACCGCAGGAGGTCATCTAGTCCAACCCCCTGCTTAAAGCAAGACTAACCCCAACTAAATCATCCCAGTATTATGACACTGGGAATTCCTACATGTCAGGGGAATCTCCAGCTGCCCATTTAAGGCAGCTTTATTGTTTTAGGTCTTCAAAGGGGCCATAGTATAGAGTAGGATCTGGCCCATCATTCTTATCTAGTGTGTAAAGATTTATATCATTTTGCTAGTTTGGGGAATGTGTCAGCATAGCAATTCTGACAATTTGTTATATAAAAAAGTGAGATTTTTTTAAATGGAACTGCTGAATTAAATATGAATAAATCTAATGGTTTTTCATAACATCAGTAAAATGTGTTAATATAACAAGTCTGAGAATTTGCTAAATTATATAAAAAAGTCAGATTTTATAATGGAACTGTTGAATGAAATCTGGGTCTATATCTGATGGCTATATCTGATGGCCTTTCGTAACGTGAGTAATAAAAAGAAAAAAAAGTTTGGTATTTTTTTCCTAAGATGATTAAAAAAATCCTGTTGACTGTGTGACAAGTATGAAAAAATTAACGCACTGATTCAGTATCACCATGCTGTCATGACCCAAATGTAGGTTTCCAGTGTGAAATTATGCTTCAGAATCAGGCACAGAAGAGAAGCAGTCATGAAGGAAGTTTAAGATTTAGTAAGATTAATTTCTTTAACATTTTCTATAGTTTCAGTCTCTTGATTCATTATTTTCATGTAAATAAATCGTTAATCGACATCACATTTTTATAAGGAGTTGTACTAAATATATGTGAAAAAAGGGATATTCCCACAGGAGAGACAATTCAGAAGTATGTCGAGTACCAAGTTCAGAACTCTGTGTACTGTATTTCTCAAGTTTCAGTTTTCCTTTCCAGTTCACCAGAAGAGGGAATTGCTTATCTCTTCATTTTAAAGAATGACCCTCATTTATTGCATTTTTGATCCATTGATTTCTGTAAGTTTATTACATATTCTTTATAGTTTGATCAAGCATTCTGAGAGCCAGACATGAAAGGTTGTAAAGTGACATTACATTTTTCTATGACACCTTATTTTTAGAAATTGTTCAGTATTTGAAAGATGTGACTTCTGAAATTTTTAAATGGTTGCAATGTCTCTTCAAATTATGCATGACATATTTTCTTTTGAAAATATTGGTAGCAATAGAAATATGCACGTCATGCATCTTCTCCCTTTACATTTTTGTTTTTGTTTTTTTTTGCTTTTGGCAATTGTACCTAAACATTAAATAACTCTTATCAAGCCAAAAATGTAACTGAAAAATTATTAAAAATTGGGCTGACATTGGCTAAAGGAATGACATTTTAGCCAATTCTTACCTTTCCATTTTTTGAAGATGTTGCAGATGTTATGCAAATCTAATTTTGTGTGAATTTTGCATTTGACGTCTGCAAAAGAGACAAAAAGTCAAAAATAGGAACGGTCATTGGTAGATCAATAACTTACAGAGTATCTGTTTGCAGAATTGCATAACCAGCTGTCAAATGCAGCTCCTAAGGTAACACTGCATTGCTGAAAAACTTTCACTTCCTTGTCACCTCTAAATACAGCATACCACAAAGAGCTGCGTCATTCATTAGTAAGTCCTTGACAAGACAAAACCAAAATAAATGTAAAAACCAAAAACTAAAAAATCCCCAAACAAACAAACAGACCCCCACCAACCCTCATTCCTGTCTCTGGAGTTTCATGTAGACTACTTAGCATTCTTCTCACACTCAAATGTGTGCACTGGCATGAAACAACCCTGCACAAAGCCATACCCCCTCAGGACTGTGGGGGGCCTGATAACTGAGGTAGCTCTCCACAGGGTTTCTCCCTGGCAACAGAATGCAGGTTGCTGGGAAACAGCATTACTTAAGGAGTAGAAACTTTACCCAACTGGTAGCCTCTTGAATGCAGATAAGGCTTGAAGGAGATTCAGACCGCAGAAACCCGAATTTTATAAAATAAAAAAGAATTCAAAAGGATCTTTATTCAGAGGATTCTTTATATATGTTGCTCTGAAGATTTATTCCAAATTGTGAATAAAGGGAGATAATTATTTCTAGTGAAAGGTAGTGGCTTGATAAGCAAGATTAAATAGTTGCTTGCGACAGGGGTTTTGGAAAGACATGTATCTAACATGTAAGGGCCAAAAACTTGCATTGATAAACATAACCTGTCAGGATGAGAAGTAAACCCAGGAATTACATTTACATAGGATTTTTTATTTCAAAGGATAATATTTCATATTAGTATCTAATAGACCTGGGATGAATATGGTTCATTTTGCTGATGGTTTTAACTCTATTTCGCCTTCAAAGAAGTTATAGTGATGAATTTGACCCTACATTTATTTAGATAAGTCTGTGGGTGTAACAGACTCTGAGAAAGAAAAAAAAAAATAGTGGAGAAGCTGAGTGTCTCCACTTGCTGTAACTTAAGCCCTGTTGTGCCTAACTACTGCAGGACATTTGGAGCCCAATTATACTTTCACTTATAAGCCTGTAGCTCAATTTACGTTACTGACATTGTACAAGGGTAGATTAGGTGAGAATCTGGACCATAGTACATAAATCACCCACTATCTGGCAACTCCTTCAGTGGAATGCCTTAAATAGAATAGAGTCTGATTCTCCACTGCATCAGTTTATAGCACCAGAGCCACTCCACTGACTTCACTAGAATCATATGTGCATACAACTGTTGTGATGTAGTTGAGGATCAGGCCTACCAATGTATACAAGTTAATATGATGGCCTATTACAAATACATAAGTACTAGTGAGTGCTGACACAGTAAAGGAAAACTACATTATCGGTTAAATTGTATCCTTGTTAGCATGGCAGTACAGGGGTCCTATACCTCTGTGTTGGCAATCCATATCACAGGTAACAGCATAGGAGAGAAAGTAGGCTCCACATCTTCGTACATTTTTTCTAGGTAGGTGGGGATGGGGAGCAGGTCTGACCCCTCCACCTCAAATGTACTGGGCAACAAATATGGTGGTGGGTATAGACCTAATACAGTTTGTTCTTTTTTCAAAACAGGGTATAGAGAGGGAGATTGTGACTCAGTCTAGTAATAATTGTGACTGAATTCAGGCTACTTCTACACTTAAGCTGCTACAGCGGCACATCTTCAGCTGTGCTGCTGTAGCATTTCAGTGTAAGCACTCACTATCATGATGGGAGGTGTTCTCCTGCCACTGTAGTTAATCCACCTCCCTAGGAGTTCGTAGCTAGGTTGATGGAAGAATTCTTCCATCGACCCAGCATTGTCTGCACCAGGGGCTAGGTTGGCATATATACAGCTATTACGGGGGTAGATTTTTCACACCCATGAGAGACATAGCTATGCCAATGTATGATTTCAGTATAGACCAGCCCTCACTCTTCTTTGGTTACTTCTGGGACAGAGCAACAACATGCTGCCTCTGATTTAGGGCAGATCATTATCTCACAATTTAGTACAGTACTATGCTTTGCATTCAGTGTCAGGGCTTGAAAAGTTTGTGTGACATCTTCTAGCCCAAGGACTAACTTGTCGAGGTCCAAAGTAGCTGTTTCTCCACTGCTTCCCCTAACAAGACTAAGCTCCCTGCAATTTAAGGCCCTGATCCTGCAATGTATTTAAGAATGTGCCTAACTTTTAGCCCATGAACTAGCCTTTTAGTTCCTTTAAAAAAATCAATGCTGAATCGGAGTAAAAGAAATGAAGCAGTTGTGTACTATTTGTGTTTAACTGTAGTGTTGCCAATCAACTGTTGTTTTGTTTATATTTCGGAATTGTTCAGAATGTACTTGATGCTATCCTAGCAGAGAGGGGAACACAGTTTTTGTTCTGAAGAGCATCAGTGTTTTTAATGTATTAAAAAAAATAACTTACTGCTAGGACTGGTCAAATAGGAAAAATATAAACTGAGTATAATTTTTCACTCATTTTTCTCTGGTGTTAGCTGAATAACATATTCAGCAATACTATCTGACCAGTTAATTGAATACCACCATAAGTATATTAAATAGATTATTAAATGAATACTGGAGAAATTAATCAAATCATACATTCCTCAAATACTATTTAACCAATCTACAACTCTCTTACTTTTGTCATATCTTCTTTTTCTTACTGTTTTTACTGAGCTTTTCTTTCTTTCCTGTAATACACATGATGTTAATTTTCCCAAGCTGTCTTCAGAGGGGTGTTCCCTCTTTTTTTCTTTCTCTGTCCCTCATATCTTCTCTTTCTTTCCTTCTCCCTACATTGTGTTTGCTACTGTCTCTCCTATATTTTTTTCCTCTCTCCTTTCCCCCCTCACTTCTTTCCCAGAAATCTTTCTATTTATTTTGTTTTCTAACTTATCCCATTAGTATCTTGTGCTTTCTCTCTCTAAGAAGGAATATCGGGGTTTCTGCATAGTAAACTGTGTAGAACCATTTTTAGAAATATGATGGAAGTTCTGGTTATGGCTCCCAAGTTAAGGTTACACTGAGTTTTGTGCTTAAAACTGGAATTGAACCACTTTATCATCTTTGGGTTTAATGTTCGTGTATGAAAAGTGTAGTAAAAAATTCACAGATAAAAGCTATTTTAAATTGAAGTTAAGGTTCTGTACATAGAAGCAGCTTAAGGGTAAAAACATTGCAGTTATGTTATAATTACCCCATAACGAGCATAACAAACCCAGGAGATTTAGAGTTAGGTTAAACTTCAAGAAATTCAAACATGCTAAGTTATGGCAATGCATTGTTAAGGGACCTAAACATTAACAACAGGAGCAAAATGAAATAAAATAAAAGTGATGTGTCTTTAAAAAATCAATGTAATCAATCTGGGACTGCAAACACTTATGCTCTAATAATAGTTGTATGGTCACAGTATGGTGTTACTGCAGAGAAGAGTTGAGGTTCTTTGAGTGTTTTAACCTGCATTTCCATACCTTATCTTGTTCAGATTGCTGTGTCATTTAACCTGAACTCTGAATTTCTTGGGTTTGTAATACTTGTTTTGGGGTTAATGACAACATTTCTTGTCATAATTTTAACATCATGTTCCAGATATGTACTCAGCCTTAATGCCTGTTTCATGTAGTCTTGCCTAGGAATGTATAGTATCTTGGAAAAACCTGTTTGGCTTGATGAGGTATGTGATGGGGTACACAAACCCCACACTTGGCCCAAAAGGGTTAAAAGGCAATACTGGGGCCAGATAGGCCTGCCCTACAGGTCTGCCCTACAGGTCTGCTCAGCTGGAGGAGTGTGTTAAATGTCGCTCAGAAGCTCAGGCAAGGAGTGCTGGACAGGCTGCTGGAGAAAAAAATCCTTTGGCAGGAAACCAGACAAAAGGTGAAGCCTGAGAGGGGACCACAGAGTGACTAAGGCCCCCAGGGAGTGTCTTCTCTATCCCTCATCCATTTGCAGGACCAGGTGGAGAGAGAGGGCCTGGGTCCTTGGGGTCAGGAATTAGGCACTGCTACTGCTTCCTCCCTGACAATGCGATAAGGGATTGGCAGTCAGGTGCACTAACCACTAGCCTACCCAAACCTCCAAGCTCCCATCACAGGGTATATGTTGAACAATGGTAAAGTGTGAATATTAACAGGTTTTCTGCAGCGTATACAAAAGTATTATTGTCTTGAGCTGTCATTTTATTTATGTATAGAATTACAGTGCTATACGTTTGCACCTCTTAACCCCTATTGATTTTTTCAAACCTTTATTATTATATAGGAACTTGCGTTTAAATTTCCACTTTGAATGAAATCCTAAGCATAAATAATTCCTTGTTTAAAATGAGGTAAAACAAGAGACTGTATAATAATATATATTCCAATTATACAGTTTCTGATTTATTAGTTGCAATTCACCCCTTGCGTAAACATTGGCCAATAGTTTTAAATTTGAGGTCTTATTTTCCAGTTCAGCAGTGCAGGCAAGGTAGTATGAGATAATGTACCTTTATAGTTTTTCACTGAATATTGAAAAAGAAAATTGTGTATTCTGTAATACAAGCACATTTGTGCCCCCAACAAATAGATATACAAATATGCCCTGCATATCTTCGAATATCAGCTAGAGAATGTGTGTGCCCAAGTGGCTGATTTCCCAGCTCATGTACACCAAGTAATCACAGGGCAAGACTCAGTCCTACATGTGTTTAATATTTGCATTAGGAATTGGATTTTACAAACATGTAGTAAACAACATTCATCTGTGAATGAAATGGCTGTGTGTCACAGAGGAAAATATCTTAAAAGGATCTGTGGTTATCTGCAGTTTCCCAAAGGTTGTGTTATCATTTAAAAATAAATAAATAAAAAGTGTGTTTCATGTTCTGAAATCAATGGATGATTTTCTGATATGGCTTAACAAACTACACTAAGAGCTTTTTTTAAGTTTATCAGAAGCAAAATATGTACATTATAATGTTATCTCTCGTGCAGTTAGTCTGCAGGGGTTATTGGGTTTGCTTCTTTCATTTATATTCTCTTGTGGGTGCCTCCTCCTATCTAGTACACAATTGTAGAAACTCCTATTACAGTTATCAGTGCTGACCTGATATGTGGGGCTGTGACTGGAACTGCACCCTGTTCTGAAAAAAAACTTCACTCAAACAATTTTTAAAGTAAGTTAAACTGCTGATAAACAGATATTTTTAATTGTAAACATGCTTTCTGTAATAGTGGTCAGGATGATGAACAAGCAGTTAATATGCAATGCAATTAAATCAAAACCAAAAGAATAACATTTAAAATCTAAATAGCATTGTTAATTGGCTTTCTACACGGTCTTTCGCTTTATAGTCAGGAAATTTAAGGAACATAGGGTGATTATAATATGGTTACACACATTCAGTTAAGTGAGTCAGCAGTTTTATATATATATATTTTTATTGGTTGCCAGAATTGGTGTTTGGGCTTTCTTTGATGGGCAGCTTTAGCCTTTATGACTTTATAAATGTCAAGGCTATCCTCAATCTTAATTTTAAATACAAATATGTTGTGATGAATAATAAACTTAAAAGCAATAACTCTGATTTAGCTTTGAGAAATGTCTAAAAAAACAAACAGGAAGATGTAAAACAGTCACTAGGATTGAAAGTACGCTAGAGCACTACTTCTAAGTCATATATTATTCATAATACCCTCTTCTGTAGTTGACTGAATGCTAGTTTTTGGCCCCATGAAACCCCATAGCTTTGAATCTCTCAGTTTTGGAGGGGGCAGGATCTCAGATATCTGTGTGGCACTATGGGTGCCACAAACTCTGTCCTGGTGATTGGCTAGCTGCTTACAATTCAGCTGGCTTCTCTGCTGGTACCTGGATAAGTGGGGACTTGAAGGAAAAGAAATCCCTTTGAAACAATAACCTTTATCCATGAGCAAGATTTCCATCTTTCCAGACTTGAAAATTGGGCATGTTTGGCTCATGCAGTCATCAGTGTCATCCCAATAGGGAGTGGAGATTGAGTTATTGAGGTCCAGAGAGGAAGAGGTGTATAGCTGATGCTGTATTTAGAAGTGATCTTGACATGTGGTTTTATATACATTGAACAAAATATATAGGAGATAAGCTTGGGAGAAGCTGCATTTCACATTTCTCAATGTTGATGCTCAATTCTTCATCCTTATCCAGTTTGAATGCTGCATTTACATATTCTAGAAGGAAATGAAGGGATTTTTCAGACACAACAGTAGTCTCATAATTGCTGAAGCAGCAAGCCATAGTCAATAGTCTTAAAAACTTACTAGAGAGTAGAGAGGTGTAGCATCACCAAAATGGTTAATTAAACCAGCTAAAAATTGCTCATGATCTCTTCTAACATGGTTCAAAGCCCAAAAGTAAGCTAGAATTCTCAGAGGAGACTCCCAGGATATCATAGGTGTTAAAGAGCTGCTGAAGATGAAAGGCTAACACTTTCTAAATTACTGTCCACAAAAAGGGAAGGCTCAAGACAGAGAAGAAACTGGCAAGCAATCTGTCAGAATAGGATTTCTTATGTAAAACACATTAAGGAGTCTTAAGGGCAAATTCAGCGAGGATACCCATAGACTTACTTTACATCTGATTTTACTTGTAGATCTTATTTTCAAAATTCACCTGACATGGTTCTTTTCTTCATTCACCAAAGGACTTTATGGCTCTTCTCCATTTTCCCTGTTATTTTACTCTTGAATACTTTAATAGGGAAAGGAAGTTGGCTGTAATCCTTCTGGAGCCCACTGATGCCACTTCTTCAGGTGACCAGAAGGATCACTGAACATCTGTGCAGATAGTTCCCTTCCTCACAGGCTAAATATGCTGCTTCTGAAAAGAATTCATCCTCCGCTCTGTAGGATGAAGGAGACTGTTTGGGACCTGAATTTAGATCCCTTGCATGATACTGTATCTGGCTGCTTTTAGATTAGAGATTTGGTTTTGAGTTATAATTGCATTTCAAGTCATTCGAAATCCCACGGCTTCTATTATTTTTGCCTGTTTCTAACTTATATCTGCCCAAACTGATCTGAAACAAATTTGGCAGTATTAAAAGCAGTTCACTCATGGATTTAGATTTTGTATTGCCAAGTTTTAACTTGCAATGCCAGTGTGTGGTTTTTATGACCAAGTTGTAATGCTTTGAAAGATGGAGCTCTCATGTAACAGCTGACTGACCTTCGTAGTGCTGCCTATAGGACTTCTTTAGTATCGTAGCTGATGGGCAACAAAACAAAGTAAGGAGAATAAAAGTCTGATTTTTATGGATGATGCTTTAAAAAAAAAGTTGTTCTGTGTGGCTATTTTGTAACTTGAAAAGGCATCACAGATCATTTAGGCCTGGGATTGGCAATGTATGCCATGTGGCCCATTAGGGAAATCTGCTGGCGGGCCAGGCTGGTGTGTTTACCTGCAGCGTCCACAGGTTTGGCTGATCGCAGCTTCATCTGCCTGCGGTTCGCCGTTCCAGGCCAGTGGGGGCTGCGGGAAGCAGTGGTCAGCACATCCCTCAACCCACACTGCTTCCCCAGCTCCCATTGGCCTGAAACAGCGAACTGTGGCCAGTGGGAGCTGCGATCAGCTGAATCTGCGGACAGTGCAGCTAAACAAACCGTCCTGGCCCACCAGTGGATTTTCCTGATGGCTGCATGCCAAAGGTTGCCAATCCCTGGTCTAGGCAATACTTCTTCAGCTGGTTTCTGACTACTCTGTGCATTAGTGCATATCTTATGTCTTCATAAGATATGCACCTATAAATCGGTTCCACTGTGCCTAGCCAATGCTACCTCAAGTGATATACATATGTTTCCCAAAGTGTACAGTATAATAAAGTTTCTCTGAATAAGAGCCATGAAAGTCTGCGAATTTTAGTTACTAAAACACTATTCTTTTCAGGTAGCTATATTTTGCCCTCAAGAACTGGTAGGAAAGTGAATTGATTTTCAGAAAAGGTTCTAATAAGGACTGGGCAGGCAGATAGGGAAAACCTCTCGGCATAATCAAGCTAGCTCTGTTTGAGTCAGCCAAGCAAAACCTGACCATCAAGAGAATCAAATGTAGCACACATGTTGTCAAAATGTTTATGTTGTAACATCACATTGTGGTGTCAAATCAGAAGAACACAAGTTTTTGAAGTATATCCCAATGATGGATGGCATAGGAAAGGACCAACTGCTTCCCTCTGTAGCAGCCCCTCTCTTGTATTTGGCTGCAGTTAAGCGACAGAGAACTCCACTTGACTGATGTCCAGACATGCTGACTTTAAAAGCCTTTAGCTATGACAGTTCAGATTTGCATTCAGCAGACTTAGCAGCTTTTATCTGAACTGGACTTTCATTGGAACTTCCAACTTCCAGTGCTAATCATTTCCAACAGTATTACATGACTAGTTCAGCCTCCTCAGACAATGACTAGATGATATCTAGGTGCACAAATGAAATCTTAAAACAGAGAAGTTGAATAGACCAATATTATTGGAAAAGTCGTGATTGAAAATAAAATACTTATTTTTATAAATTACAACTGAGATGTCCATAATTATTCATATATTTTAGCCTCATTCACTTATTTAAGCATTTTTACAGCATCATCATGACATTTGGGTGCCTAACAATAAATTAAAATAAGACAAATATGTGATCTGAGTCTCCCTTTATCCTCCCGAATGTGAGTGCCTCTAACTATTGCTGACTTTTCCCTCCCACTTCAAGGACCTATACCCAGTAATAAAAGAAATCTCTAAAATGAATAGTTCAAAAAACAAGCTCCCAAACAAGCTTTGGCAAGCTCTTAGAAGCAGTAGGTTCCATAGGTGGGTGCTATTTGCTATGAATGCTAAGAACTAACAGGAATGTAGGTGAGAGGCTGCTAAACTTAACCTCAAAATGACAAAACATGTCAAGATAGTAAAATTTCTTAAGAATAAACAGAATGTTCTTGTCTGAGCAATAGTCCCATAACACTGCTCTACAACCAAAATGCTTCTGAAATAAATGTAGTCAAACTTTACTAATTCTGGGTCACTAAGAACGAAAATGATGCTTAAAATTGTTGATTGGCTCTAGTTTTCAAGCTATGCTATTGGGTCAGTATATACGACCCTTGACATGGGAATGGCGGAGGATAAGTGAGTTATAAAGGGAAGGGATCTCGACTTAAACCAGAAATGACTAAAATACATCTTTGACTGGATCTATGAATAAATCTATGACTGGGTTTGGACAGTACTTGCTTTTTAGGCAAAACAATGAAGGATGCAATCTGAAGCTGGTATTGCGTCATACATGATATGAATTGCATCATGTTATTCCTAGAAGTCATGGATGATGCAATCATAACGAAGCTTACATCACTCTGCTGAACAAATTGCCCTATATCAGCTCTAGAAATCATACAGTGTCGTGCTCTCTTATTTCTCAGTGTTTGATTTTGCACAGGGACATATTTCTGTTTAGCCAAAGTGAGCAGAGATGCCTCGTACTTGTGTGAACAGTGCAGATAACTTCTGCTATGTTTGTGGTGAAGTGACTTTTGCATCACAAAAGCGCAGTATAACCACTATGGTTAAGAAAGCCTGTCACCTTTATTTTGGCTGCAAAACTGGAGATCAGGCCAAGAGGTGGGCCCCACACATATGCTGCAACACTTGTGCAACAAATCTTCGCCAGTGGTTGAACAGGAAAAGGAAATCTATGCCTTTTGCAGTGCCAATGATTTGGAGAGAGCCAACAGATCATACCAGCAATTGTTACTTCTGCATGGTGCCTCCAGTTGGGAAAGGTGTGTCAAAGAAGAAAAAGTGGACTGTGCATTATCCAAACATTCCATCAGCTATACGCCCAGTACCCACAGAGAAGGACTGCCGGTTCCTGATGCACCAGAATCATTCTCACTTGAGTCAGAAGAGGAAGAGGATGAAACTTCTGGTCTTGAACCATCAATGTCACAGGACCCACATTTTCTCACATACTCCTCCTCTGAACCACACCTCCTAACACAAGCTGAACTGAATGACCTTGTCAGGGATTTGGAACTAGCCAAGAGTAAGGCAGAGCTGTTGGGCTCCAGACTACAGCAGTGCAATCCCCTGGCAAGTGATGTTAGGGTTTCCATGTTCTGTGACCGTCAAAAGGATCTTGTCCCATTCTTCTTCATGGAAGGTGATCTTGTAGCCTGCAACAACATCGATGGTGTGATGGCAGCCCTCAACATCGTTCACGATCCAGATGAGTGGAGACTCTTCATTGATTCATCGAAGACGAGTCTTAAAGCTGTTTTGCTGCATAATGGCAATGTTTTGCCATCAATTCCAGTTGGTCATGCAGTCCATATGAAGGAAACCTATGACAACATGAAACAACTTTTGAGGTGCGTAAACTATGACCAACATCAGTGGCAGCTTTGTGGCGATTTGAAGGTTGTTGCTCTCTTGCTTGGTCTGCACACTGGATACACACAGTACTGCTGTTTTCTCTGCGAATGGGGTAGTCGTGCAAGAGATTCCCACTATATCAAGAAAGATTGGCCACTCCGACAGTCATTGGAGACTGGCAGGAAAAGTGTTCAGCATCCACCACATGTTGAATCAAGGAAGATTTTGTTACCACCCTTACACATCAAGCTGGGTCTGATGAAGAACTTTGTCAAGGCCCTTGACAAAACACAAGCAGCTTTCAAGTACCTCCGTGGAAAATTTCCAAGGTTAAGTGAAGCTAAGATAAAGGAAGGTGTCTTTGTTGGTCCTCAGATTCGTGAACTTCTTCGAGATGATGCATTTGACCATGCACTGCGTGGCAAGGAAAAGACATCATGGAAAGCCTTCCAGTCAGTGGCAATACATTTTCTCGGAAACAACAAGGCAGACAACTACAGGTTGTTGGTGGAAAACCTCCTCAAGGCATACAAAAACCTTAGTTGCAACATGTCACTAAAGATACATTTTTTGCACTCTCATCTAGATTTTTTTCCACTGAACTGCGGAGCAGTGAGCGACGAGCACGGCGAGCGATTTCACCAGGACATTGCAACAATGGAGAAACGCTATCAGGGCAAATGGAGCCCATCAATGCTTGCAGACTCTTGCTGGACAGTGACAAGAGATGCTCCATTTAATGAATACAAGAGACAAGCCAAGAAGCGCCGAGTAGACACTGAATAGGACTAAACTATGTACATAATAGTTTTTTTGCCTTTTGTTTCATAATACATTTTATTTATATAACCCTTTTGATGATTTTTAAAGTGTTACATAAACAGGACAGGTGAAATATTATCATGTAAAGCAACCATAAACACATGAAAAGACCTAGGTTTACAATTTATGATTAAAACTCTACTATCTACACAATATACATAGACATAAAATGTAAAAACTTAAATATCTTAGAAACAGTAGCCAATCAGTTGTTTTAATGGTCATATTTGAATTCAGCACATCAAAATACATAATAAATATCACATTTTATCTCTGAAGCAGACGACTTCAAAAAAATTGTAGACCAGTGTAATCAAACATCCAAAATAAAGTGATTCATTATTTTAATGGATTTGTGTTATGTAAGAACTTTTTAAGGCATACAAGAAGAAAAATGAGGAACATGCTAGGCATGGCAGAGGGAAAATAGAGGGGAAAGCTATTTAGAAAAGCTGGACATGCACACGTCCATGGACCGGATACAATGCATCTGAGGGTGCTGCGGGAGTTGGCTGATGTGATTGCAGGCCCATTGGCCAATATCTTTGAAAACTCGTGGTGATCAGGGGAGGTTCTGGATGATTGGAAAAAGGCAAATATAGTGCTCATCTTCGAAAAAGGGAAGAAGGAGAATCTGGTCTCTGGAAAAATCATGGAGTAGATCCTCAAGGAATGCATTTTGAAGCATTTGGAGGAGAGGAAGGTGATCAGGAACAGTCAAAGAACAGTCAACATGGATTCACCAAGGGCATGTCATGCCTGACCAACCTGATTGCCTTCTAAGATGAGATAACTGGCTCTGTGGCTATGGGGAAAGTGGTGGACATGTTATTCCTTGACTTTAGCAAAGCTTTTGATAGAGTTTCCTACAGTATGCTTGCGAGCAAGTAAAAAAAGTATGGATTGTATGAATGGACTATAAGATGGACAGAAAGATGGCTAGATCGTCAGGCTAAATGGGTAGTGATAAACAGCTCAATGTCTAGTTGGCAGCCGGTATCAAGTGGAGTGTCTCAGGGGTTAGTACTGGAGCCAGTCTTGTTCAACTTCTTCATTAATGATCTGGTTGATAGGCTGGATTGCAATTTCGCAGATGACATTAAATGGGGGTGGGGGTGGAGGGAGGAAGGTAGATATGCTGGAGGGTAGGAATAGGGTCCAGAGTGACCTAGACAAATTGGAGGATTGGATCAAAAGAAATTTGATGATGTTCAAGAAGGACAAGTGCAGAGTCCTGCACCTAGGACAGAAGAATCCCGTTTTCCGCTACAGGCTGGGGACTGAGTGGCTAAGTGGCAGTTCTGCAGAAAAGTATGTGGGGATTACAGTGGATGAGAAGCTGGATATGAGTCAACAGTGTGCCCTTATTGCCAAGAAGGATAATGGCATATAGGGCTGCATTAGTAGGAGCATTGCCAGCAGATCGAGTGAAGTGATTATTCTCCTCTATTCGGCACTGGTGAGGCCACATTCTGGAGTATTGTGTCTGGTTTTGGACTCCCCACTACAGAAAGGATGTGCACAAATTGGAGAGAGTCCAGTGGAGGGCAACAGAAATGATTAGGGGGCTGGGGCACATGACTTGTGAGGAGAGGCTGAGGGAACTGGGGTTATTTAGTATGCAGAAGAGTGTGGGGGCGTTGATAGCCTTCAACTGAACCCTGAAGGGGGGCTCCAAATAGGATGGAGCTCGGCTATTCTTAGTGGTGGCAGATGGCAGAACAAGGAGCAATGGGGGAGCTCTCAAGTTGCAGTGGGGGAGGTCTAAGTTGGATATTAGGAAAACTATTTCACTAGGAGGGTGGTGAAGCACTGGAATGGGTTACCTAGGGAAGTGGTGGAATCTCCATCCTGAGACATTTTTAAGGCCTGGCTTGACAAAGCCCTAGCTGGGATGATTTATTTGGTGTTGGTCCTGCTTTGAGGAAAAGGTTGGACTAGATCACCCCCTGAGGTCTCTTCCACCCCTAATCTTCTATGATCTAATTGCCATCGTAGATGTCTGTATGCTAATGCAAGAAGTATGGGAATAAACAGGAAGAACTAGAAATACTACTGGATAATCACAAACACAGTAGGCATCGGAGACTTAGTGGGATAACCACCAATCTCTTCTGGGCAGATACGAATTTAACTTTTGGGGTTTGCTGCCCAAATTTGAGGTCTTCCTCCAGGAGCGTGACAAAAAAGAGTTTAAGGTGCTGGTAGAGGAGGGTGCTGCTGCTGCCAACACGGCGCTACAGGTGGCGTCGGACATGGCTGCTGGATCATGGCCTCAGCAGAGGGCGTCATGGTTCCTGCTGTCTGGGCTGTCCAGTGAGGCCCAGTCAATCATGCAGGATCTCCCATCTGATGGCAAGGCTTTGGTCACTGAACAAATGGATATGAGGCTGCATGGCACGAAAGACTCCTGCACGACCCTGCAGACCCTGGGCCTTTACGTTCCGCCGGCCAAAACTTAAGTTTAAGCCTCAGCAGGCCCCTGCTCAGGCTTCTCATCCTAAATATGAGGCAGCCTACAAGAGGTCTAGGGACCATAAGAGGCACCCTCAGCGGCAGTCGTGACCTGCCCCACAGCTGGAGTCCTCCAGGGGCAAGCAGATGGGGGAAGAGATGCTTTTGATGGGACGCCAGGGGGTACCCGGACACTTCCCGTAACATCTCCCCCATCAATAAAGCTTTCCTTCTGCAACCGCTTGTGTGCTTTCCTTCCGGGGTGGTTGTGACTAACCTCAGACCGTTGGGTCCTCAAATCCATTTTTCGGGGCTACACACTGCAATTTATTTTGCTCCCGCCCAACCACCCCCCATCCCTGTGCAGTTTGGGGGATCCAGGGCATGCAGACCTGCTGGAGCAGGAGGTGGGGCAGCTCCTTAGCCTGGGAGTGGTGGAAATGGTGCCCGGGGAATTCCAGGGCAAGGAGTTTTACTCCTGTTATTTTCTTATCCCGAAGGCAAAAGGGGGTCTCAGGCCCTTCCTGGATCTGCGGGACCTAAACCAATTCATGGTCAAGCTCAAATTCCACATGGTCTCCCTGGCCTCCATCATACCCTCCCTGGACCCCTGGAATTGGTATGTGGCCCTGGACCTGCAGGATGCGTATTTCAACATTCATATATTCAAGGGGCACAGCCGTTTCCTCCATTTCCTGTTGGGGCAGAATCACTACCAGTTCACGGTCCTCCCATTTGGCCTATCCACTGCCCCCAGGGTGTTCACGAAATGTATGTCAGTGGTGGCTGCCTATCTCAGGCGCTGTGGGGTCCACATCTTTCCCTACCTGGATGATTGGCTGGTCAAGGGCAGCTCCCGATTGCAGTTGTGGGATCACTTGATGCTCCCTTTGTCCATGTGTGCCAACCTGAGTCTATTGGTGAATGAAGCCAAATCCACATTAGTCCCCGTCCAGCACATAGAGTTCATTGGGGCACTCCTAGATGCCTCGATGGCCATGGCCTCCCTCCTGCCAGACAGGTTCGAGACCCTGAAAGGGCTCATTGATTTGGTCATGAGATTCACCGTGACAACGGCCAGAGCATGCCTCCAGCTCCTGGGTAATATGTTGGCATGCACGTATGTGGAGCATGCCAGGCTCCGAATGAGGCCCCTCCAGCTTTGGTTGGTATTGGAGTTCTCCCAGGCCTGGGACAGCATGGACAAAGGCCTCACTGTACCCGACCCAGTGATCGCCTTCCTGCAGTGGTGGTCCTCCCTGAGCAATATGCTGCAGGGGGTCCCCTTCCAGGACTTGGCCCCATCATTGGAGCTCGTGTCCGATGCATTGTACTTGGGTTGGGGGGCCTTTGTGGGGACTGTTCAGACCCAAGGGCTGTGGTCGGCTGCGGAGTTGTCCCTACACATAAATGTTGGGGAACTCAGGGTGGAATGCCTGGTGTGTGTGGCCTTCTGATCTCACTCACAGGGCAGGGTAATCAGGTTCTTCACGGACAACACCGCCTTGCTGTTCTACATCAATAGGCAGGGCGGGACCCGGTCGGCCCTCTGCCAAGAAGCCCTCAAGCTATGGGATTTCTATATAGTCCATAGCATCTCCCTGAAGGCCTTCCACCTGCCAGGCACCTGCAACACGCGGGCTGATCATTTGAACAGGGACTTCTCCCAACACGAGTGGTCTCTCCGTCTGTGTGACGTCTGTGTAGAGTGGTCTGTTGTAAAGGCGCACTCGACACAGGCTCAGGCCTCGTCTGCTGCCTTCGTGGCCCATGTCCCAATCCAGGACATCTGTAGGGCACCTACCTGGTCTTCAGTTCACATGTTTACCTCGCACTATGCAATTGTCTCCCATGCCAGGGATGACGCCGGGTTTGGTAGGGCAGTCCTCCATCCCAGGAATCTGTGAGCTCCTACCCATCTCCTTCATATATAGCTTGGAATCACCTGCTATGGAATACACATGAGAAATCACTTGAAGAAGAAAAGACAGTTACCTTTTGTAACTGGTGTTCTTCGAGATGTGTTGCTTATGTCTATTCTACATCCCATCCTCCTTCCCCTCCGTCAGAGTTGTCCAGCAAGTAGGAACTGAGGGTGGGGGGAGCATGCAGCTCCCCTTATACCGTGCATGGAGGCACCACTCCAGGGGTCTCAGCAGTGCTCCCCCTACGGGTACTGCTAGGGAAAAATCTTCCAGCACCAGTGCACGTGGTGAGCATGCACACCTATTGTGGAATAGACATGAGCAACACATCTTGAAGAACGCTAGTTACGAAAGGTAACTGTCTTTTCCCTAAAATATCCCTTAAAATAAAACTATCCCTTATTTTTCATGTGGTTTCCCCCTATTTCCCTCCCACAAAGGCAGTCATCCTTCATACTGTGGCATTGCTCAAAGTGGGCAGAGTTCAGCTTACGTGGGTGTATATCTTAACTCTTTATTGCCTGGTTTTCAGAACATTGTTTTGCTCAACTGGACATCCTGGAAGAGCAGGAGATGTCACTGGGCAACCGTAACTTTGCCTTAATGAAGTTTTTTGTTAGTGAACAGAAACAGAATAATGTTTTTGGTAGGATTTAGTGATAATTTATTCCAGAAGTTCTCAAACTGTGGTCTGTGGACCTCCAGTGGTCCGCATGCTCCATTTGAGTTGTCCGTGGATAGTTCCCTCTAAGGTGTGCACAAGTGCAACTGCACACTAGAGACAGAAGGGCTACCCACCTAATTAGTGGAGCCGCGTAGGCATGGCTCCACTAATTAGGTGCCTGGACCCTGAAGAAGACACACATGTAAGGTGAGGTGGTAGCCTTGGGGGGAATAGGATATAAGTGGGAGGGGGCATTGGGGTGAGAACAGGAGGTGGGGAGAATTTGGGATCTGCTGGGCTGCGGCAGCCAGAGAAAGAGATGACTTTACCTGACTCCAGGACTGTGGCTGCCGGGGAGAGACCCCTCTCCTTCACAGCCCAAGCTCAGGGGCTGCTGCGGCAGAGGAGAGAGTGCATGTCCATCTTCTTAGAAATGTAAAACTACTGTGACAAAGCTCCAAGTTTGTACTCGTGGGTCCTGCGCTTCCTGGCAGATTTAGGGGCCTCAGAAACTCATCTAGGCCCCAGAGTGACCTCCCTTTCTCAGTATAATTGGCAAGAGTCACCACCTAGTGAGTTACCTTCATCACAGGCCAGTATGGAAGGTGGAAAGGGGGAGGGGGAGCCCAGGCCCGCCCTCTACTCCGGGCTCCAGCCCAGGGACCCTAATAGTATCAGCTAAGATGGCTGACCTTTTATCCACAAAACACAATACAATTCCCTGGGCTACTTCCCCACAACAGTCCCTGCTTCTTCAAACTCCACTTCACCCTTACCTCAGGGCCTCCTTCCTTCTGTACGATATGTTGTCCAACACTCAGTCTCACCAACAGCATAACTTCCTTCCACAGCTCCTGACACCCACGGCCACCTGACTAACTGGGAGGTTTTTATCTGGATTCAGGCAGTCCCTGATTGGCTTCAGGTGTCCCAATTAGGCTAGCTGTTTCTACGCCTTTCTAGAAGGTTCTTAATTGGCCCCAGGTGTCTTGATTGGTCTGGAGTAGCCTTTGTTTGGCTATCGAGGGAACAAGGACCTGCACATCCTGAGACTAATATACCGGCCTTCCAGCACTCTCCTATATCCTTCTGGTCTGACTCCGTCACACTACTGATATGAAAATATGAGTTATGTGCTCTTATCTGTAAAACAAAAAGTTAATTATTATTAAGGGGTTTTTTATATAGCGCTTTTATCCAAAGTGCTTTACAGTAGTCAGCTAATGGTACAAACAACATTTGGAAAGATCATTAAGTGGTCCGCCGAGAACCTCAGCAATTTTCAAGTGGTCCACGGGAAAAAAAGTTTGAGAATCACTGATTTAGGCAGTTGTCGTTACAATGTATGTGGGTAGTTGAGATGTTGTTGTGATCAGATGATGAGAATACCCGTCTCTTACATAGTGCTTTTCCTCAGTGGGTCTCAAAGAACTTTATCAAGGAGGGAAACTGGCACAGAGAAATGAAGAGACTTGGTCAGAGTCACTCAGTAGGCTGGTAGGTGAGCAGGTAATAAGCTCAGGTTTTCTGAGTCCCAGTCTGCTATTTTCTCTACTACAGGCCTGCACAACTCGGAATGCAGCGAGGGCCATATTACTGCAAAAAAACCAGCTGTGGGCCGAAAAGCCCCACCCCCATCTGCTTCCTCCCAGCCCACCACTTGGCTTGCCCCACCCCTACTCACTCCCCGCAGGCCGCACAGTGAGCCCATGTGGGCCGCGTGTGACCCCCGGGTCGCATGTTGTGCAGGCCTGCTCTACTAGGCCACATGGTGGCTATGCAGTTTATAAGTGCTCTCCCCCTCCCACCCTTTCTCCTCCCCACTTCGTTACTTAGGAATGAGAATAATGGTCATGCTTTGAAATGTTTAGTGTGTGTAGTTGCTAATAGGACCAGTGAGAGAAATCTCAGACATGACCTGTGTCCCAATCATTTGACAGTTTTATTACATATTGGTTACAATAATGTATGCATGTGAGAGAAGACTGGTGTGTGTCTCTCCTTCTCTGCACCTCCCACATCATCCTCTGCAACATATAGCTCCCTATCACTACCATTTTCACCTCACCCTCTCCTTTCGGTCCCACTAACCATCAGCAATTTAGAAGCCACATGTGTGCAAAAAGGTTGATAGACTCTGAACTAATAAGAAAAGCTGGGGAGATGCTGTATCTTGGGAACCTGTTGCTCAAATGAGCACCTTTGGCTCACTAACCCTGTCGCCCCATGAGGAACAGCAAATTTCACAACAATCTGATGGATTTTAGAGTACTTTGAAAAATCTATCTGTAGACAGCAAAGTATTTTCAATTTTAACTGTAGCAGAGCTGGTGCTCCACTATAACGTTGTATGAAATTAATCATCAGCACCTCCTTTGTTATAACCAGATCCTCAGCACAGAACAACCCTGAAAGTACAGGAAGCTCTGAGAGGTGTGAAGTAGCCCACTCAACTCAAGATGATTTTCTCAACTGAATGAGGACACCCCACAGAGAAGAATACAGCCTGAAACATAGCTGTGAGACACGTGAACTGCTCAGATTCATTTCAGTGGGTGTTCTCAGCTCCTCTTGCAAGCCCCAGCAGTGTGTTCTTTGTGCTCGCTCCCAGCATGCCTGTTCTTAGCTCCCCACCCAGAAGAGCAGGTCTTCCCTAGATCCTGGTTCACATGGGGAACAGGGTGGGAGAAGGCCTGGCACATGCACAGGATGAGGGGGCAGGGAGTGGGGCTCAGACACCCCTAGGGAGACAGGCCCACCCTGATCACATGCAGGGGGGCAGGAAGAGGGGCTCAGACAGCCCCTGTGAGTCAGTTCCCCCCCAGATCTGGCACACTCATGAGAGAGGAGAATGTGAGACGGACAGATGTCCCCTGCTCCCAGTCTCTCCGTTTTGCCCTTCCACCCACCTCCAGGTCAACCCTCCAGAATACAATCCCTCCATTCACTCTAATTCCTACCACATCCCTCTGACCTGAGTCATCGTCTGCTCTCCCATGCCATCTATCCTTTCTTCTTGCTGCTGCTCCAACCTCTCTCCTCTTGTTTCCCCACTAAGTTCCCCTCCCTTCCCAGGAAAGATTCCGCTTTTTATTTTATTTTATTTTTAGAAAAAGATTTGAATGCCTTCTGAATTTCCTGCTCTACTCAGATTTCATTTCCCTAAAATAAAATAAAAATCACTGTTGACAGAGGCAGACTGTAGCAATATGTCTGTTTCATTTTCAGCTTTCTGTCAAGGGTTCAAATGTATGATGCCTTGGTGTTGCTCAGGTTCAATGGCTATAACTCTTCCCCATGAACTATGCAGGTTCTAAGAGACATGGCTGGTGAGCACCTCTCTTGAGCACTCTGTCTGCACTTGCACAGTTTGATCTGTTTGGCTTGTGAGCATTAGGCACACAACAATCTAGAGAGCCAGACTCTCTTTATGAATATTGTTTTCAACTGCGCTTGTTGTTACAAGGAGGAGGGAGAAAAATTGTTCTCCATAACCTCTGACGACAGGACAAGAAGCATTGGGCTTAAACTTCAGCAAGAGGGTGTAGGTTGGACATTAGGAAAAATTTCCTGTCAGGGTGGTTGAGCACTGGAATAAATTGCCTAGGGAGCTTGTGGAATCTTCATCATAGGAAAATTTTAAGAGCAGGTTAGACAAACACCTGTCAGGAATGGTCTAGATAATAGTTAATCCTACCATGTGTGACAAAGCTCTGTCCTTATCTTCGTGGATCCTGCGTTTCCTGGCAGATTTTCACTAGCCTCAGAGGCTCACTGTGACCCTCCACGTAGCCCTTCTCTCTCTAGGGACAAGGTCACAGCCTATTGAGCCATTTTCATCATAAGGTAGTGAGGAGAAGCTATCCTTCCTAGCACAGTCTCGGTTGTCTCCCAATCTCAGTGATTAATTAGGAGAGGTAGAAAGGGGGGACCCTGTGCCCATCCTCTACTCCGGGCTCCAGCCCAGGGACCCTAATAGTATCAGCTAAGATGGCTGACCTTTTAGCCACAAAACATAATACAATTCCCTGGGCTACTTCCCCACAGCAGTCCCCACTTCTTCAAACTCCACTTCACCCTTACCTCAGGGCTTCCTTCCTTGCATATGATATGTCTATCACTCAGTCTCACCAACAGCACAACTTCTTCCCACAGCTCCTAACATCCACCCCCACCTGACTAACTGGAAGGCTTTTAATTGGTTTCAGCCAGTCCCTGACTGGCTTCAGGTGTCCCAATCAGGCTAGCTGGTTCTACGGATTTCTAGAAGGTTCCAGTGGTACCAGGGATTTGTTTAGCCTGAGACTCACATATCTGTTCTTCAGCACTTTCCTATAGCCATCTGGCCTTGCCCCATCACATATGGATTCAGGGGACTGGACTAGATGACTTCCTGAGGTCCTTTCCAGTCCTATGATACTATGATTCCCCCAAAGGATGAATGAGTGCCATGCACTAGCTGGGGATAAATTGGGGCATGATCAGAGCTATGATTGGATCCCTAGGTCTGTGCAAAAAAGAGTTGATAGAATCTGTCAGCCTTAATACTTGCTGTTTTATGGGTGCTGTATCTTAAGAATCCCTTGCTGAAATGACTCCAAATTAGGACCACTAGCCTTATCTGCACCCAACAAGTAGAGCCCTGTGCGGATACACAATTTGTATTGGCAACCAATCCACAATCTGCAAAAATGGTCCACAGATATCTGCATTCATCGATGCAGATATCTGCGGATCTGAAGCAGATAGATATTGCAGGATTCTACCCATGAGTCGCATCAAATTTCAAAGCAATACAACTAAGTATGTGAATTTTAGATCACTTAGAAGAGTCGACCTTCTAACAGAAAGGAATTCTCAAACTTAACTGTAGCAGAGCTAGTGCTCCACAATAAGGCAAAGGTGGGAATGCAATAAGCATCAATTTTCTTTTCTTTGTCTAGCTCAAAATATAGTACTCACTAATCTTTTGGGCCTGATTTTCTGAAGAACCTCAACTTGATTCCTTTTGCATGTGTACTTTTTAAAAAATTAATCCCTGTACACACAGGATATTGGAATCAGTTATCATTTGCTTGCAATAGGACCTGTTGCTTGAAAACTACGTGTGAAAATTTGTGCATCTATAAAAAGAACTGACGTTTGCAGACTATGTCCATCACATTTATTGCAATTCATGTTTGGATATAAAATACTACAATAAAAGCCAGAGATAGTCTTTTAGCCAACAGAGCAAGGAGCATAGAGTAACATTTTAGCAAAGCATTTGTCTGCTAAGTTATACACTTAGAGGACTTTTCCTTGCTTTCCTTTCAGAAAGCATAATAAAGCATAGAATTGTTAATCTCTGCTATGAAATATTAATTTGTAACATGCACATGAAAAGTATGTTGTCAGTTTGAATTTTTTGAAATTGACTACTTAAAACACATCCGTTTCTAATGGAGCATCCTTTAAGTAGTATGACCTTTTAAAAATAATTCCATTAGCAGTTTTTTATGAGAGATCCTTTTTACTCTCTGATGATATTTCTGAGGGTCTTTGCAGCAAGGGGAAAACTGACTGACTATATATGCAAAGTGCTATCAAGTTCACGAAATAAAATAGGAAAGAAAAATATATTTTTTCTAACTTGTTCCAGTTTTAGTGATCTTAGGTGTTACTTGTAATCATAGGATGTACAAAATTTCCACATAGAAATGTATTTTAAAGTTGTGGGAGAGGCTGTTTGGAAAAGCACTGGGAAGTTCTACTATTCCTCTTCAAATCTTGGCCTGGCCTCTACATGTATTAAATGCTGATAGTTAAACATTTGTTGCTTATATAAGCTACATTGCCTGACTTGTTGATATATAAGGGACATAATTTTTTAGCACTATCAATTTCTTCATTGCAAACTTGAAGCTTATCTTCTATAAAAGAAAAGGCCAAGAGATCTGGGAGATATTTTCAGGAAACTGATCTCTTAATATTGTTTTAGTTACTGTATAATTTTATTTTTCCCACTGGAGATTCCAAATAGTATTTTATTATTACTTAGTGTTACTTCTTTATACTTTATAACTTCATTCTCAAGTTAATATTGTTTGTTATTATGGTTGCACCTGGAGGATCTGATCAGTAGATCTCTGTGCTGGGTGCTGTACACCCATACAATAAAAATAATTCCTCTCCAAAAGATCTTACAACCTCTGCATACAAGGAGATGAGAACTGGTGGATAAGACATAAATGGTGGGCAAGGAGGATAACCTAAACAACAAAATCCCAATTAGTTAAATAAGTAGAAGTGTCGGCACACCAATTGGCCTACCCCTAACAAGATAAGTAAAAGGCAACAAGAAGAGAGTCTTTAAATATTTAGGAGCAGGAGAAAGACAAAGGAAAGTATAGGTCCCCTACTTAATGGGGAGGGAGATACATCAAGATTGCTGAGGTGTTTAATGCCTATTTTGCTTCATTCTTCACTAGACGGGTTGATTGTGACAAGATACTCAACACAATAAATATTAAATATAAGGGGGAAGGTACACAAGCCACAATAAGGATAGAACAAATTAAAGAATATTTAGATAAGTTAGATGTATTCAATTCAGCAGGGCCTGATGAAATTCATCCTGGGATACTTAAAACAGTAGCTGAAGCAATCTTGAATGCATCAGCAACTACCTTTTTGAACTCTTGGAGGACAGGCATGGTCTCAGATAACTGGAGAAGGGCAGTTGTAGTACATATCTTTAAAAAGGGGAACAGAGAGGACCGAAGGAATTATAGATCAGTCAGTCTAATTTTGATGCCTGGAAAAATACTGGAACAAATTATTAAACAATCAGTTTGTAAGCACCTGGAGAAGGATAGGATTATAAACAGCTATCATGGATTTGTCAAGAACAAATTATGCCAATCCAAAATAATTCCCTTCTTTGCCAGGGTTTCTGGCCTAGCGAATAGGGGGGAAATAGATGATGTGATAGATTTTGATTTTAGTAAAGCTTTTGACAGTCCTACATGGCATTCTCATAAGTAAACTAGGAAATGTGGTCTAGATGAAATTACTATAAAGTGAGTTAACAACTGGTTGAAAGACCATACTCAGAGTAGTTATCAATAGTTCTCTGTCAAACTGGGAAGGCGTATCTAGTGGGTTTCCTCAGAGATCAGTGCTGGGCCTGGTACTATTCAGTATTTTCATCAGTGACTTGGTAATGGAGTAGAGAGGATGCTTATTAAATTTACAGGTGACACCAACCTGGAAGAGGTTGTTAGCACTTGGAAGGACAAGATTAGAATTTAAAACCACCTTGACACATTGGATGAATGATGTGGAATCAACAAAGTTTAAATTCAGTAACAATAGCAAGGAAAAATCAAATGCACAACTACAAAATAGAAAATAACTGACTAGATGTGTAATACTGCTGAAAAGGATCTAGGGGTTTTAGTGGGTCATAAATTGAATTTGTTTCAGTGTGATGCAGTTGTAAAAAAGTCTAATATCTTTCTGGGGTATTGTAGCAGGGTGCTGGTGCAGGGGTACCTAATCAGCCCCTGCTCAGCCAGCCCCAATCAGGGGAGATAGATTGGGGCTGGGGAAAACCGGATGCCTGGCCTGTGGATTGGCTACACCTGCTGGCCTGAGGGCTATAAAGGCTGGAAGGAGCCAGAAGGAAGGGGGGAATGGCTAGAGCAAGGTCAATCTCCTGGCTGAGGGCTGCTGCCTTTGTGAGAAGCCAAACAAGCCTCTAAGTTGTATATAGTTTAACATAGGTGGTGGGCACTGCACTGTAAGCTAATAAAGACACAGATGTTGCACAGTGAAAGCCTCTCTAAGCTTTATTTGGGCAGCCAGTAGGCTGCAGGAAGAGGGGGCCAGCAGGCCCTGTTACAGGTATATAAACAGAAGTGTTGTATGTAACACAGGGGAGGTAACTGTTCCACTCTGGAGGCTTCATCTGGAGTATTGTGTCCAATTTTTGGTGCCACACTTTAGGAAAGATGTGGACAAAGTGGAGAGAATCCAGAGGAGAGCCACAAAAATTATAGAGTTTTAAAGAAAATCAGACTTAAGAGGAATTGTTAAAGAAACTTGGACTGTTTAATCTTGAGAAAAGAAGCCTAAGAGGGGACCTGATAAAAATAATCAAATACTAAGTGCTGTTATAAAGAGCATGAGGATCAGTTGTTCTCGGTGTCCAGTGAAGGTAGAAGTAGTAACTGGATTAATCTGCAGCCAGAGAGATTTAGATTAGATATTAGCAGAAGCTTTTTAACCATAAGGATAGTTACGTTTGGGAATAATCTTCTAAGGGAGATTGTGGAACCCCCACTGTTGGAGATTTTTTATGAAAAGTCTGGACAAACACCTGTCAGGGAAGGTCTAGGTTTACTTGGACCTGCCTCAGGATGCTAGATTTGATGACCTCTTGAGGTCCCTCCAGTCCTACATTTCTAAGATTCTATGATCTGTCTTGTTTTGGAGCTTCACAAATGTAAAAATAAAAAAATCTGGTACAATGTTCTAAAAAGTTGCACATGAAGTTACCTTGTAAAACTTCCACCTCAGTCCTCCACATCCATCTCATCAGCCCATCAACCTACCCTCTCCCAAAAGGTCTGAGCGGAGATAAGCTATGCAACGTGGCTGAAAGATTAAAGAAATCTAGATTTTGGAAAACTAAGGGCATGTCTACACTGAAGTTGGGAATTAGTCTCCCAGTGGAGGTAGACAGACTTGCACCAGAGAGGCTCAAGGTAGTGTGCTAAAATAGCAATATGGATGCTGTGACTTGGGCAGAAGCTCAGTCTCTCAAGCCCACCCAATCTCCTTAGGATTCAGAGCCCAAGCAGGAATATCTGTCTACCTGGGCTGTGAGGCTCATTCCCAGCTGCAGTGTAGACATAACCTTGGAACCTGCTTTGTCCCTTAGAGTGAATGGCCTCAGAGGCTAATGTCCTGTCATCAAATCTTTCCTTTTTGAACCAAAGAGTCTCCTTTTGATGTGCCTCCACTAATCACAGCTTTGGAAATATTGCATGAGGAGTGAGCTTTCTCAAGTAACTAGGTCACAAAATGTTTAGGACTTGAGACTGGCACTCTTTCTTAGGAGAAAGTTGCATCCATTGAGCTAGTGAGCATAGTTTATTGTTTATACATTTAGGAAAGCATATTTTCTGCATAAATTTACTGTGTTCATTAAAAAAAAGTTAGGTTATAAATGAAAGAGGAGATGATCCTTGTGATTTTTCTCAAGTAAACAAACACCTATTGTTTATAGCTCCTAATGGAACTTTGTTAAATTTTTAAAGGGATTGCAATATATGGATAAATTTTCCATTCAAATGAACTTTGAATACTCAGTAATTTTTCCTATGAATCCTTTCATAGGAACTTAAAGTTTTAAGTTAAAAAGGTACTCCTCTCCCCCAGTCTTGAAATGTGTGCATTTAGCTAAACCTTATTGTCCTGCAGCAGATAATTGGGAACAGATTTAATTTTAATTTTCAACTGATTCCTAAAAATGAGTGTACTGGTAAGAGCCACTAGCTTTCAAAGTGAAATTTTAGAAAGTTAAAATGTAAGTGACTTGCGCACACAGGTCTTATTTTAAATCTATATGCTCCTGTTCTTGAAATCTCCCCATGATTCTCGGTAGTAGAAAAGGAAAGCCCAAGAAGTATTTGGCACTTACTGAAAATGTGCAAACACCCTCCTTCAAATAATCTTGATTTACTGCAGGTTGTTCATGTGTCGCATGCAGACATTTTTAGAGAACAGATTTCTTATCACTGAACGGTGAATGGCTTCCAGTACTCCACGATCACTGAGTAGAAATGTTTATAACCATTGTAAAAGGTAGGAAACCATGAAATCTATAAGGCGATTTGGCAGATGAAGTGGTTGCTGATGCCAGGATTTGGCTACTGATCCACAGTTTCCTGTTTTTAAATATATGAATTGATCTGCAAAGGGCATCTTTTGGAAATAAGAACTGAGACAGACTGGCACAAGCTGGAGCGCCGCCAAGGCTGCTTGGGAAGGTTGCCATGCTGAGAGCGAGCGAGAGCGAGAGCTGAGGAAAGAAAAATAAGGCAAGACTTGGCACAGCTCAGTCAAATCAGCTTCTTTTGTCTGCTTTCTCGGCTTGAGCTTCAAGAAAGGAGACCGTCCTGGGGTACAGAAAAACTCAGAAGTTTCTGGTTTTCAAACTCAGAAGGCTTTTTAAGTCTGTTGGGCTATTTGAAAGTGGTGGTACATTAAATGACGTTCAGTCACCAGTGTTATGGGAAATAAAAGACTTTTTTAATGATGCCTTCACAGTGTCTGTCCATACATATGGGAAATATGGTATCTGATTTTTGTATGTAGGATTAAATTGTAAGAGATATAGGAGTAATTTGGAAGATTATAAGAGGAATTTCTAAATAAAAGGGATCATTTTTAATTTTTTGCAAAAAAGTTGTCATGAACATAAATCTGTTTTAAAACCAAATCTGACCTCCTTTGGAATTCATTCAGAATGGAAATTTCAGCCTTTTTCATATACGCTACAGACATTAACTTTTAAAGGAGCCTTCTTTAAGATTTCATCTGACCCAGCAGTGAAGTAAGAGTAGAGACAAAGTTGTTTTATCTTAGTGTAAAAGAAAATGTGCTCTTAAAGCAACAGCATTCATTTCTGCTGCTTCATGCTGTCCTAACTACATCTCCCAGCAATTAGTGACAACACTGAAGACCAGCAGGGCAAGCTGAAGACACCCAGACTACTCCTGAAGGGCAAGCAAGAAGTGTGAGCATGGTCATTTTGTTGTCGCTCTAAACATTTTAGTGTATATTAATAAAGGATGTGCGAGATTAGTGAATTCTCTACATGAGGAAGAAATGATAAAAGATGGAGAAGAATTCACTTCTGTTGTTTGAGGATGATAGAGAATTGAATTCGAATTGATTACACTGGATAAGCAAACTCTGGTTTGTAGTAAAAATACCTATGTTTGATAACTTGTGAAAAAAATCAGTCCTTTTTTTATGATCGGATTAAACAATTCATTGATGACTGAAGCTGGGATCCCATACGATTTCAATAAATTTAAAGACTTGAAAATCATTTGTTTGTTCTCTCATAAAGTATCTGGATTTTCAGTGAGACAGACACCTTTTTATAATTTCATAGCAACAAATTCTTGATATATTGCCTATTAGGCCTGGACCTGGTTGGATTATACTACTTCTACTCTGACAATCAGCATTGTTTCAGAGAGTAACTGTAAACCATAGATTTTTATGGATCATCTTCATTTATAGTAAGTATTTTGCTGTCTTTAAAGAAAGATTGTTCAATCCGTAAGATTCACATATTCTGACATTCTATAAGAGTAATTTTCCCTTTTCTTTGTATGTATGGGGGGGCGGGGGGGAAGTAAAAATCCAAAAGCCACATTCATATGAGCACTAGACACTGCAATCTCTGTGAAAGATTTTAACAGGATCTGTGCTTTTTGTTTTAAAGGTACATTTGGGCTTGTGAATTTGAGATGCTGAAAATTAGATTTTATATATATAGAAGAAGTTAAGTTATTGACTAGTACATTAAAAATGATTTCATAGCAAGATGTGTCAGGACTTTTGTTTCATAAATTGATCTTATTAAAAGATATTAAAGATAAACAACAATTAGATGCTGGTATAATTAAAATACGTTTTAAGGACCCCTTTTACTTTGTATACTAATGTTCTTCTAAATAAGTATTTCCATCAATTGGTTTATTGGGATTATAAAAACAGCAACTTTGCCATTATAGATTATTAAAACATGTTATACTCAATAGATATTTATTGAAATGGGTGTCCGGCCATAGACGACAAACTGATATTCATTAGAAAGGAAATGTTTGTATGAATTCTGTTTTGCTTGTGGTGCTGTTTAAGCCAGTACATTGTTCATTCCTGTCAAACAGTAACATGTGATGTGATTATGGAAACAAAGATGTCTCAGCATGTAACTTTACAACTGGAGAAACACCTTACGTTTAACTATCATACATCATATACTGACCTACTTTTCTCATTGTATTTCTTAGAAATAGTATGCAGTCTCAAATATTGTCGTGTTTCCTCATTTATTGTATTTTAAAATGTATATGATTTTTTTTTAAAAAAAGAACCCTTCTATCAGTTTTTTCAGAGGAAGCGCTGAGTATTAGAAGAATAACCTTGTTCAACTTCTAAATGCTTATACGCTTTCACAAATGGATACTTCAGGCCTTACAGCATGATCATTAGGTGGTCTTGTCACAATCCATTTAAAATAGTTTTGCAAAGGTTAACATTTATTAATAAGCTGGTTATACTTTTTTAAAGTTTTGCTCTAGTTTGGAAAACAGTATTCATCTTTATGATCTTTAGTAAATACATTTGTGTTTCCAAAGTGAGAGGTGCGCCATTGTAGCTTTCTTATGGTCTACCTAAGTTTTTCATTTAAAAAATGGGAAATTTTGTCTCATGTAAAAATATATTTTTCTCTAAAGACTTTTATAAGTTCTTGTAAGAACAAAACACAAACAACCTGCTCCCCCATCCATAACTTGATCAGCCTAACTTACAAGCGATACAAAGAAGGAAATGGCTTTCTTGTAAAATTGATGGTTTTGCGTGAAAATTAAAATTGTGGTAGGAGTTTGACATGCTTCATCACTATTAGATTTTATTTTAATTCTACACCATAATTTAGAACCTTCTGTATAATTTCATTGTAGTAGTAGATTTCTAAAACCTCTTATTTAATTATTAGTTGTATGTCTTTTAATAACTTGATTTTAAATTAACAGCTTGTATTTAATTTGCCTCTCTCAATATATATTGTATCTTGAACTGCATAATTCCTCAAAGTAAAACTCTTAAGGGATGGAGGTGAGAATTAGGGTTTAAGTAGGATTTGATTCCTGTTATTAAATTACAAGCAGAGACACTCAGTATTCCATACAACATAGTCACCTGTTATCCTGTAAAGGGCATGAGTCTGATCTCACTTATGTATACTAGTGTAAACCAAGAGTAACTCCTTTGAAGTCAATGGAACTGCCTTAGAGTAAAAGTGGTATGAGAGCAAAATTGGGCCGTAAAAGCCTGATTCTAATTTTTTTAAAAATTTACAAATGCATGTGCCATTTTTACACTGATAAAAACATAAGAGTGGCCTTATTGGGTCGGACGAAAGGTCCATCTAGCCCTGTTTCCTGTCTACCAACAGTGGGCAATGCCAGGTGCCCAGAGGGAATGAACAGAACAGGTTATCATTAAGTGATCCATCTCCTGTCGCCCATTCCCAGCTTCTGGCAAACAGAGGCTAAGGACACAATCCCTGCCCATCCTGGCCATTGATGGACCTATCTTCCATGAATTTATCTAGTTCTTTTTTAAACCCTGTGATAGTCTTGGCCTTTGCAACATCCTCTGGCAAAGAATTCCACAGACTGATTGTGTGTTGTGTGAAGAAATACTTCCTTTTGATTGTTTTAAACTTGCTGCCTATTTAATTTCATTTGGTGACCCCTAGTTCAGGGGTGGGCAAACTATGGCTTGGGGGCCACATCTGGCCTTCCTTTTTTTTTTTTTTTTTAATCTAGACCTCAAGCTCCCTCTGGGGAGCTGGGTCCGGGGCTTGCCCCATTCTGCATGTGCCGTGGCTCCATGCAGCTCCTGGAAGAAGTGGCATGTCCCCCATCCTTCTCCTACATGGAAGGGCACACAGGGGGCTCCACATGCTGCCTCTGCTCCAAGTGCTTCCCCCGCAACTCCCATTAGCTGGGTGCCAAGGCCAATGGGAGCTGCAGGGATGGCACCTGCAGACAGAGCAGTGTGCAGAGCTGCTTGGCTGCACCTCCACGTAGGAGCTGGAGAGGGACATACCCCAAACAGCTCCTGGAAGCAGCGGCAAGTGCTGCTTGGAGCCTGCACTCCTGACCCCTTCCTGTGCTCCAACCCCTTCTCACAACCCTGATCCCCCTCCTGTCCTCCAAACCCCTCGGTCCCAGCCCAGAGCATCCTCCTGCACCCCCAACCCCTCATGCCTAGCCCCACCTCAGAGCCCGCCCCCCACAGCTGGAGCCCTCACCCATCCACCCCTTTGCCCCAGCCTGGAGCCCCCTCTCACACCTTGAATTCCTCATTACTGGTTCCACCTCAGAGCTCGTACCCCCAGATGGAGCTCTCATCCCCTCCCAAACCCTAACCCCCAATTTTTTGAGCATTCGGGGCCTGCCATACAATTTTCAAACCCGGATGTGGCCCCTGTCCTAGTTCTTGTGTTATGTGAAAGAGTAAATAACACTTCCTCCTTTGACATGAACAAGCAATTCCGATCAGGGGTGTATGTGTGCGCGTGTGCATGGCAGCCAGAAGATTTTCCCCCTAGCAGTATCTGTCGGGTGGGTGTGGGCACCCCCTGGAGTGGCGCCTTTATGGCGCTCTATATAGGACCCTGCTGACCCACCATCCCCTTAGTTCTTTCTTACCGCCAGTGACAGTTAGCTGGAACTTCCCCTTTCTGTTGTCTTGACAAGCGCATTTGGCAGTCTGTATGCAGGAACTCATTAGTCTTTTTTGTAGTTGTAATGTTAGCTAAGTAGTTAGTAGGTACTCAGGATTAGTTTTTAAGTTTTGTTTGCGGGGTGGAGGGGGTGTGGATTTCCCCCTCCAGCGCTCGCCCGATAACCAGGGCTTCGAAGTCTGTGGCAAGTCTGCGATCCTCGCACTTCATGTTTGAAGAGGTTGGGAGAGAGACATTAAAAGGACCTCTGTAGGATCTGCATGGGGTTTCGCCCCAGGACATTAAAAGATGGGGATCGGTGCCTGAAGATCCTACTAATGGAAACTGCACTCTACCTCCAGTCCAACCCCGAGTTGGCGGACTCTGCGCCGAGTACCTCCTCCTCAGTATGAAGTGTCCTGGCACCGTTGGCACAGGGATCAGTGCCGAGTAAAGACTTGACCAAGGACTCTCAGCGCTGTCTTGGCTCCACTTGCAGCTCACATGCTGCAGGCAGGCCCTGGTCTCAATCGCTGGTGCCAGAGAAGAAGAGGCTGGAGAGGGGTCGTTCTCCCCCAGCTAGGTCCAAGGAGCCAGCTATTGTGAGACCCAAGTCGGGCCACACTAGCTCGACCTGATGTTTGCATCAACTCCTGCCCTTGTGGAAGGGCGGTCGAGTCCAGACCATAGTTTCTCTCTGAGGCCGAGTTGAGAGCTGCACCTCCCATTGACCCTGGAGGTGTTCAAGACAGCCCAGGACCTGCTTCATCTCCTGGCACTGTTCTTCCCACCTAGATGGGATAGGTTGGTGGTACCAGTCATTACCCTGACACTGTCAAGGGGAAAGCCTGCAATGATGCCCTGGCAGTCTCCATCCCCAGAGTGCCACTCTCTGTCACCAGAAAAGATCCAGCAGCCACTCAGTTCCCAAGCCCTCAGTGCGGACTGTTGGCACTTTGATGTACTGCTCCTTCATGGGCCTCCTTTTCAGAAACCTCAGAGTCAGACTCCTATCAGACTCGTAGGAGCAGGAGTAGACAGTCTAGATCAACATGAGACTGGCACCCTTACCAGGCAGCGTGGCCTGCGCAATGGCAGCCCCTGGCACAGTGGCCTTTTTGGACACCTTGGCCTTTTCACGAAAGCCAAGGGTGGTGCCAAGGGTCTCATTCCAGAGCGATGTGGGTGGCCTCAGCCACATTCATATCCCTTCCAGTCCATCAGCAGGATCGGGGGTAGCTCCATCACTCCCCGCTGTCGCCATCCCAATGCTTGCGGCACTGGCGCCGTCTACACAGGCCCCAATGGTATAATCACTGATGACCTCAGCACCTTCATCACTGGCACCGACAACCTTGGCACCGAGGGGCACAGCACCAGCCAGGAATCCCAGGTGCCGCGGGACTCCTTGGTCATGGAGGGAAGGGAGCAGCCACTCCTTATGGGGCTCTCTTCCTCTCTAGATGAGGCGCTTGTGGGCACTTTGGCACCCCCAGCTCTGGAGGACAACAGGGTTCTACAGCAATTGCTGTGGCAGGTTGCCCTGGACCTCGGCATTCAGGCAGAGGAGATAGTGGAGGACACGGATCCTCACCTCCTCCAGACCTGCATGTATTACCCTGCCTCTCAAAAAAATCCTTTGCAGACATCACAAAAACTTTATGATTGACTCCAGCCTTATTACCTACTACAGCTAAGCGCAATGAAAGACGTTATTTTGTACTGTCCAGGGATTATGCACACTTATATACCCACCCTCCACCAGATTCCCTGGTTGTGGATGCTGCCAACCAGCGTGAGTGCCAGAGTTACGAGGGTCCCTCCCCAAAGAATCAGGAGGCTAAATGACTCAACCTTTTCAGGAGAAAGGTCTATCCCACCGGTGGCTTGCAGCTCCGCATTTCTAATCAGCAGTCCATTGTCAGCAGGTACTGCTATAATTCGTGCGGGGCTATGGCTAAATTTCTCAGGACTCCCGTGCTGAGTTTTCAGCCCTAGTGGAGGAGGGCAAGCTAATTTCCCAAGCTTCACTTCAAGGCCGCGCTGGACAGAGCTGATGCAGCTACTTGTGTTATGGCTATGGGGATAGCCGTGAGAAGGGGCTACTGGCTACAGGTCTCTGGTCTGCCATACAAAGTTCAGTAGACTATTCAGGACCTCCCCTTTGAGGGTTTGGCTCTCTTTTCTGAAAAGACAGATAAAAGGCTACATAGCTTAAAAGACTTGAGAGCCATCCTCAAGTCGTTGGGCCTCCATACTCTTTCTGTACAGTGGAAGCACTTCAGAGTTCAACCTCCTCTGCGGTTCTACTAACCACAGAACTGACAGGACAGTTCCTGGAGGAGGAACAGGAGCGTCTGGAAGAGACTGCACCTGTACTCAGACCAGGGTTCTGACCAATATAAGTCGTTTTCAGGCCAGAAGCATTTATGCCCTATGGGATGACATGACCCCATCCCAGACTCCTTGCTTAAGGAACAAAGTAAGCAGCTAAGACTCTGGTCTCCAAGGGTCATACACTTGCTAGATGCTCTATAAGAATGTCTTCTTTCAATCTACTGTCTCTGGTTCCTTAAAGACATGGTAAATGTGTTTCTCTGCATCATGGAGTACCTGCTATCAAGGAATCTAAATCTTGGCATAACTAAGCTGATGAATCCTCCTTATGAGCCATTTTTTCTAGCCTCTTTAAAGCATCTGTTGATCAAAATGGCCATCCTGATAGCAATTATATTTTCAAGGAAAGTAAGTAAGCCTGGGTGCTTTGATGTCCATTCCATTTTATATTGTGGTGTACACAGAGAAGGTAACCATGGGTCACCCTCCCAGCTTCATGCCTAAATGTGGTCTTAGATTTCCACTTTTCCTCAGTGTACTTACCTCCCTGTGTTCTTCTCAAGACCTCACTCCCAGCTTGGAAAAGCGCATCTCCATACTCTAGATGCTTTTACTCAGAAAATACCAAGGTCTTTAGAAAACCTATTAGATTATTTACATGGCAAAAATGGCAGGAAGAAACCATTACCAGACAGAGACTTTGACACTGAATTAGATGTTTAAAATATTGAGTGAGAAAGCCAATACCTCCAGGTTTAGAGACTCATGTTAAGAGATCTACTGCAGTATCAGTGATGTGCCTTAAACAGGTTCCCCTGATGGAGATATGCAAATCAGCGACTTGGAGATTGGTGGACACTTTTACCAGATACTACTCCCTGGAATTAGCATTGTGCTGTCATGCCCAGTCGAGGAGACTGGTGCTATGCAATCCATATTTACCTAAGAACTCCTTGCCTACCATCCACATGCTGGAACACCGCTTTCTAATCTCCCTCAAGTGAGAATGCCATTAGGCCCTCAAAGAAGAAAGTAACTGTCTGAGATTCACCCTGTGCAATCGCACTACCTGCCCAACTTCCTCTCTACCATTGAGTTCTGTTTAACATGAGGCAACTGCAATGTGGGAGAAGGAACTGAGGTGGTTGAAGTGTGATGCATTTCCTTATATAGAATAGGATGATTCAGTCTCATGCAAAACCTTTTGTGCACTCCAAAATGGACAAGGCTTTTCAAGACAGTTCAACAGTTCGACATTAGTGTCATATTGCACAAGTGTGAATGCAGAGCTGTGATTCTCCAAGAATAACAGTTACTGGCACTGGTAGTAAGCTATCAGGTTGGTTTGACACAATTTATTCTAGACAAATCCATTCTGACTGACACTTTCTACGTTATTGTCTTCTTGATGTTTGCAAACTGATTGCTTAATTATTTACACCATTATCTTTCTGGGTACTGAAGTTAAACTAACTGGATTGTAATTCCCTGAGTTGTCCTTATTCTGCTTTTTATAGATTAGCACTATATTTGCCCTCTTCCAGTCCCATAGAATCTCTCTCCTCTTCCATGACTTTTCTAAAATAATCACTAATGACTCCGATATCTGTTCAGTCAGCTCCTCACTAGGTTAGCCAGTCTGTATCCAAAGATGCTCTTCCCCTTCCTTGATAGGTGGACCCCATATCTGCTTAGCAGTCCTTCTTCCAGGAATAACATCCCATTGTCAAGGAAGTTGAACCCCTACTTATGACACCATCCTCATAGCCAGGCATTCACCTCCAGGATGCATCTGTCTCTGCCCCTACCTTTGACTGAAAGGATTAAAGAGAACACCACCTATGCCTTCACCATTACTCCCCTAGCCCTTTAGTCACTTCTGATCTGCTCAGGGTCATACTTCGCAGTATCATTAGTTCCCAAATTGTTGAGTAGCATGAGGTAGTAGTCTGAGGGCCGGATGATCCTCCAGAATCCCTCCATAACATCTTGGATATGGGCCCATGCCAGGAAGTATACCTCTTGGTATGCCAGGTCAGGCCAACAGATGAGTGCCTCTGTTTCCCAGTATGCTGGATTGTTCTTGTTTAAGTAGTTTGAGATCTTCCTTCATAGTGTTATTTAATCTTATGATTCCTCCCTGTCCCCAGTAGTTTGAGGATGATAATAAGGATAGGATTTCTATGATTTTCTTTGGGAAACTATTTCCTATTCTAACAGATCTCACTGTAGGAAATATTTCCTAATATTCTGCCTAAAATTTATTTTCATTTACCTGCTTTCACCCTAGTGCTCCTAGTTGTACTATCTTTCAAACATGGTGATTATATAGTATTCATAAAATTATTACATATTGGTAATACATATTATTACATATTACATATTGGTAGTCTTAGATTATTACATAATACTTCCACATCCTTCACATTGGCCTTATGTAAATGAGATGTGAGTGGTTCTAAGGAAATTTGTGTTCTGCTATTTTATCCCAAATCTAAATTTATAAAAAAAAGTTTGAAAAATGCTGTGAAGGTAACAGTTGTGGAAGCTCTCCCTCAGGCAGCTGGAATGCATTGCCTATCCAACCAGGGATTGGGGAAGAAGGCAGATGGGGTCTGGCACTGGAAGGATCCCAGGGAGGTAACATCCCAGGATTAGAGCAGCTCTTTGATGCTTATGGAAGCTTCCTTTCAGGCAGCTGGAGTGAATCATCTCACCAAGGAGTGGAGGAAGAAAGTGGCTAAGATCTGCCACTGAAGGATCTGAAGTGGGGACATCCCATGACAGGAGAAGCTCTACCTGAGCTTCTCTCCTCTTCTCCGTCGTGATCTTCCTGCTCTTCTCACCAGCACAAATCCAGATCGCACACCACACCCTCATCTGTTTCTTCCTTCGCCTCCTCACTTTTGGTGACATTTTCTTCAATGCTGGCCCTCCCTCCATTCTCCCCCTCCCACTTGCCACCACCTCTACCTGTCTCTTGCCACCATTCCTAACCTCATGCCCATCCCCGTCCTTTCTCCCTTCCTCCTCCTCTTCCTTTGCTGTCTCTGGAATGTCCATATCATCCCTAAAAAGATGTCAACCATCCACAACCTCTTCATATCTTGTTCCCTCTGACTCCTGGCTCTAAGAGAGATCTGGACCTTTTCATCTGACACTGCCTACGCAGCTGTCCCCCCTTACAGAGGCCTCTCCTTCTCCCGCAGTTCCCACACTGGTTCAGACTATGGTCCATGATTAAGGTTTGGTAGGTGCTAATGGCAATAGAATAATAAATAATAATCACAATAATTAAAAATAAAGAGACGCAGAGGGTACCAGTGGGCTGAATTTCAGACAAATGAAATGAGGCAAAGGAAGAGAACAGTTATTAGAGGAAAAGCAATTGACAGAGGAAGGATTGGAGGAATCCTCAGCATTATTTCTCACCCACCTTCTCTCTCTTAAGCAAAGTAAGCTGTCATGGGATAAGAGGGGAGGTCCTCTCATGGATCAGTAACTGGTTAAAAGACAGGAAACAAAGGGTAGGAATAAATAGTTTTCACAGTGTAGAGAGATAAATGGCGGGGTCCCCTAGAAATCTGTACTGGGACCAGTGCAGTTCAGCATATTCATAAATGACCTGGGAAGAGGGGGTAAATAGTGAGGTGGCAAAGTTTGCAGATGATACAAAATTACTCAAGATAGTTAAGTTCAAAACAGACTGTGAAGAGTTACAAAGGGATCTCAATAAACTGGGTTACTTAGCAACAACATGGCAGATGAAATTTAATGCTGATAAATGCCAAATAATCTTCTTCTTAGCATATGTGCAACATGTCTCAAGTGGCATGTGACCAGGATTCTTCAACAAATGTGGTCCTCTGGTTGGATCCTTAGGTTCCCGGGCCAAGGCCAGGTACTGACGGGGAGCATAATGTAAACACAGATCCATTCCTCTTAATGCAAAGTAATACAAGTTTGGAAAACATAGTTGAGATTATCCATGCAAAATGATGGGGCCTAAATTAGCTGTTACCACTCAAGAAAGAGATCTTGGGGTCACTGTAGATAATTGTCTGAAAACATCCACTCCATGTGCAGCGGCAGTTGAAAAAGCTAACAGAATGTTAGGAATCATCAGGAAAGGAATAGATAACAAAATAGACGATCATAATGCCACTATATAAATCCATGGTATGCCCACACCTTGAATACTGCATTCAGCTTTGGTTGCCCCATCTCAAAAAAGATATATTAGAATTGGAAAAGGTACCAAGAAGGGCAACAAAATGATATAGGGATTTGGAACAGCTTCCATATGAGGCAAGATTAAAAAGACTGGAATTGTTCAGATGGAAAAAAGGCAACTAAGGGGGGATATGACAGAGGTCTATAAAATCATGACTGGTATAGAGAAAGTGAATATGGAAGTTTACATGCCCCTTCACAAAACACAAAAACCAGGGGTTACCCAATGAAATTAATATGCAGCAGGTTTAAAACGAACAAAAGTAAGTACTACCTCAGACAATGCACAATCAACCTGTGGAGCTCATTGCCAGGGGATGAAGGCCAAAAGTATAACTGGGTTCAAAAAAGAATTAGATAAGGTTAATGCAGGATAGGTCTATCAATGACTATTAGCCATTGGACATGCTCTGAGTGACCCTAGCCTCTGTTTGCGAGAAGCTGGAAGTGGACAACAGCGGATGGATCACTCAATGATTGCCTATTCTGTTCTTTCCTTCTGGGGCACCTGGCATTGGCCACAGTTGGAAGACAGGATACGGAGCTAGCTGGACCATTGGTCTGACCTAGTGTGACTATTCTTATGTTCTTAGGTCAGTGCATTCACAGGTACGACTGTTCCCCGTCCCTGCTGCCACACATGGTGCTCTGTACATGCACAAGGACCAGGTAGGGGGATGCTGGGAAAACGTAATCTCTGAGTTGTCAGTGCCTGTACAGCTATGGCAATTACCCATCCCCACCGCCGCACGATGCGATCTGTCTGTGCATGCCCATGGATTGGATAGAAGGGAGTCAGTGAAGTTTTGCATAGGGCAGCAGATTGCCTTTAACAGCCTCTGCATGGCTGTAAGTGAGATTAATATTTGGCCCCACGACTACAACCTTTCCCTCATGGATAGAATAGGCGTTGTTATGTAGTGAAGGCCTGAACAAAGAAGTGAGTCTTACATTTTGCCTTGAAGGTGACAAGAAAGGTGTGATCTCCAGACATGGGGAGTTTTTTAGCTGCTGACCTTCCACTGAAAATGCCACATTCTTGGATCCTAAGAAATTTTTTCAGCTTCTGTAATTTCACTAATCATAGCTGGTACGATGGGCTGCTGAAAGACAGGCAGTCTCTGAGATAGCTATGGCTTCACCCCTTTTTTGGGAGTTAGTGAAATCTGGGAAGCACCAGTCTGATGACAAAGATGTAATAAATTTGATTTAACAGGGTTATAAAAGATTCTAGCTAAGCAGGAGGAAAGAGACTATGCTAGGTTTCAGAGCTAGTACAATAAAAGGAGAAAGCCGCAAGTGCGGAGAGGAAACAAGGGTGAGATGAATGAGACGGTGTAGTCTATTAGTACACTAGTTATTAATAGGATTTATTATTAATACTTATAATAAACCTGGTTGAAGAAGCATTCCATTTAAAATGTCAAAGTCTCTTTACGTTTTTCAAGAAGGTGGCAGAAACTAAGTGTGTTTCCTTCTCCCCCATATTCTCTTTTCCCTTTTTCTGCTCTGCTGCTTGTTAAGTTTTAAACATTTATGGGGACATATCATTTTAAAAGGGCTTATAGCACAAAGGTAATAATCAGAGTGCCATGCTGTTTTATGAGGCAATAATCTAGTTCCTTTGTTTGAATAAACTGCTTGGCCTTCAGTCTCCTAGTCTTTACCTTAGGGAACTGGGTTGGATTATTGCCTTGTAAAATAGTGCGGTATTCTTTTTGTTGATTAATTATAAATCTTTGCCTATCACTAGTCATCCAACCCTTGTCATTCCACAGCATTTCTATATTTTTCATACCTATGGTGCTGTGCTGGAATCAGACAGTTTCCAAATAGAAACGGTAGTCACAACTGGCTTGTGGTATGCTCATTGTTCCATTTTCAGAGTTTCTGTATAAGTGTGTGTCACATTCTGAGGTGCAGTCCAGAGAGTGAGAGGTTGTGTCACTCCCTGCCTTGCAACCTTGGGTGTCTCACAATGCTTTGCTGTTGTAACACCCAACCTGGGCCATTCACAAACAGCTTACCAAGCTTGTAAATGACACCCTGAATGTCTGTGCAAAGCAGCAGTCCTGGTCCAGCAGCTCTGAACCCACGAGCCTGGCTTCCACCAAGCCTTAGTTACTCCTTGTGACCCCAACACACTCCCAGTCCCGAATTTCCCCCCAAATGCATGTTCTGCACGGAACAGCTCTCTCCTGGACAGTTCAGATTTTAAGATCTATTGCTCCTGTAAGGAGTCAAATTTAACAGTTTGCTTTCAATTGGAGTTACCAAACAGTTCAGTTTAACCATACTGGATTAGTTTGCATAAAAATAAATGTTTATTTACAATGGAAGATAGTATTTTATGTGCTTTCAAGTATAAGAGAGAAAGTTAGAAGTGGTTCCAAGAAAATACTAGTAAAAACACGCATCTAAAAGTCTAAAACTTAATCTAGCAAGTTTTGATTCAAGGTTTTGTTTAAGATGACCTTTCACCAACAGTCTTCCAGCAAAATGGTGACTGTCCCTTTCCTTGGTCAGGATCTCTGCTGGTGCCCTTGTCATCTCTCTTTCACCTAAGAGAACTTGGGGATTTTTGCCCCTTTCTTTGATAACAGTGAAATTTTGAAGTGGATTCTTCTGAAGATTACTCCTCAAAGCGAAGTTTATTCAAACAGAGGCTCCATGCTCTTTCTCCCCCCTCACCTAGTGTTTGCTGAAATGCAAATTTGCGCAGTCTCCTGGTCTCTTCTGCCTGCTGTCCTTGCTGACCCTGTATACTACTTTTATGTAAACCGAGGAAAACACATTCCTTTGTTTAGGACAGACCTGTTTGACAACTTTTATCTAAGCAGGGCTGTGTGGTTTTGTACATGTGCTAATAACATCACACAGGGGGATTTGATAACTTTACATATAATGTTATACATTTCTCCATGATATTATTGACAAGTGAATTATTAGTTTTCAGATGATACCTCACAAGGCATATTTTGTTCAAAGATTATTACAGTAGTGTGTAGGGTGTGAATACACGGGTGCCTTCAGTTGAAGCAAGCAATCTACTAATTCTCTTCAGATGGAAATAGATCCAATTATCATCAACACAAGCTCCTAACTTAAATCCTTGGAACTGTACAAAGCAACAATGTCAAATCCAGTCTTTACTCAGTCAAAACTCCTATTGACTTTACTAGGAGTTTAGACTGAGAGAGTTTTACTATTAGATGGTTTTAATAAGATGAGTATTACTGTGGTGCCCAGGGACCCGCATCCGAATTGTGGCCCCATTCTCTTAGGCATATACACAGTAAAAGGGAGACCCTTCCTTGGACATCTTACAAATGAATTAAGGCAAGATGTAACAGGTGGCTGTTACACCTCTGGAAGATGGGTAAAGGGGGAAGATGAGGGTAACTATAATAACAATACATAGTCTTTCGTTCTTTCTTCTCCATTCCCCAGTGATAAGAGAGAATTATTGACTCTATAACTTTTCCACTATATAGCCATCGTTTTTTGGCAGATTAGTGGGCTTGAAAACTATTTTGAAGATGGCATTCCATATATAAGGAGCAGCATGGATGGAAAGCAATTATGTTACTTGTGCAGGAAGAAGACAAAGGAATGATTGAGCCTGGCCACACTGATGGAGAAGAGAGTTTGGGATCTCGACATGGTAAGATAAGAGTGGATAGATGAAGTGGAATTGAGTTCTGAAGTGGTCCCAACATTTGTGTTTGATGCTGTGTAAAAGGGCGTGTTGGTGGAGAGACTCAGAGAGGGGTGAGGTGGTGAAAGTGACAGGCCAGGAAGATGATTTTAGCAGCAGCAACTCAGCATGTGGTAATGATTATAAATGCTAATGTCAATGGAATGAAATTTTATAGAATAATGATTTCATTATATTTGTTAGATCCTCAGACTAATTCTCAAAGAAGATGTGGAGCCTGAGTGATAACATTCTTTGATTTATTTCTGAAATTATTAGAGAAGTGCATGGGGTGTGTGTGTCTGTGAGTGATTTGGCACTAAACTGACTTTAATAGGCTCTCTTTATGACTTCATCTGGTCCTTAGCCATGGTTCTCTTCCTGGGACTCTCTAGGGGTGGGGAGAAATGTCCCATATATGTCTGCAATTTCAACAGACCAGACACCTACCCACAGTGAGGAAGATACCTACTGGGCACAATTGCTCGGCATGAAGTTTTCTGAAAAGCAGAGAATCTGGCAGGGGAAATGAGGCTGGGATCACTGGCTATTGAGGTTGCAAGTTGGAGGGAAGGGCACACTTGACAAATTATGGAACTTTAACATCACTTGTACTTTGAGTTCCAAAGAAGAGTTCTGAGTAGCATGACATTTGTTCTTGTTGCATATTTATTATTTGGATTCATACATGTTCTTACAAATGATGTAATCATTATTTTCAGATGGATGTTGCCATGTTTCCTCACTGTACAATTACTGAATGGGTGTATTCTGACATGCTTTTTATCATTTGTGCTTGGCAAAAAGGTTGGGAGCTGTTCTTTCTGATAAGACGAGGAAGACTTTGTAGCACCTTTTGTAGCGTCCGATGAAGTGGGCTATAGCCCACGAAAGCTTATGCTGAAATAAACTGGTTAGTCTCTAAGGTGCTACAAAGTTTTCCTTGTCTTATTTACGGATACAGACTAACACGGCTGCTAATCTTAAACCTGTTCTTTCTGATGTGTACCTTGCCATACCGTATTCTTATCAACTTGAGTTTTGATTACTGCAATAAGCTTCATATAGGGCTACACCTTAAGACCATGTGGAAATTGATGCTAAGGTAGAGTGCAGTTGCTAATTGGTGTTTCACTCAGAGAGCACATTACACATTTGCTTGATGATGCATAGTGGCTACCAGTTGATTTCTAGATAAATGTTAAGGTGTTGATTTTAACCCATTTTTTAAAGACTTAAACGATTTGGATTCTTATTGCATGAGAGTCTGTTTCTCTCTTTGTTTGAAATAGTAACGATTGTGATCAGCCAAGCCACTTGAAGTTCACAGTTTTCCGTTTTAGATGAGTGGGGCACAGAAGGCTGGCACTCTAAGAGAAGAATTGGGTAAATAATAAAATCGCACTGTGACTCTGTTTATCCATTTGTATAATTGATAGCATACTAACTACTTTACAAGGATATTTTATTATATGTAAAATCCTCCCATAAACAACACAAAATAAAGTATTTTATTCTTATTTTAATATGATTATTAATAAATGACTATCTATATGGAAATATACATCTTTACTTTTATCCTGTGTGGGAGGTAGGACTAAAATGGAAAAATATATTTCAATGTGAAACATAGATTATGTAGCAACATGCACGGGACTTGGGGAATGAAACACAGGTTGCAGGAGAGAAGAGTTTAGAGGATATGCAAGGAAGCCATGTCTGTGCCCAGGGCTGGAATTCTAGCTGCACTCTCAGCACCTCTCTTAATAAAGAGTCAGCTGAAATTTAGAAACATGGAGTACTTTGATGTTATATTACCCAGCACATTGTTCGTGAAACAAATTAATAAACAATTTTCCCTAGCTTGGACTCAAAAGATACTCTATTGATTTGTTTATATTTTTAAGAAATAAAGCATCTTTTGAGTTGATTTTGCACAAATGAAATCACAGCAGAAGTGCATTTTAATTCTACCTCCAGCTGCATTATTGCTGTGCTATGTGATCCCTCTAAATAGGCTCAAGTTTTCAGCTCGTTTGACTCTCCTTCAGTTCTGATGCTGCCCTAGTGAACTGTAGCTTTTGCTCTTGCAATGTAGCTGTCTTTGAAGAGGCAGGATTGCCTGTGGCAGTGAAAGAAAAATCAGAGGAAAATTAAATGATTAATTAATGTAATCTAGTCTCTGTTTTACCAAAGGCTTTTCAGGGACTTATTTAGCTCAATTAATGAGAGAAAATTCCAACAGCAGGTTTTTAGTGTAGTTTTTGAAGAGTGTAAAGTGACATATTATAGCTGTTGTATGGAAAATGATCTTATGGCTCTTTACACTGAGCCCTCACTGAACTACTTCCTAGGAGGAATGTATTTTAGAGCTTTTATCGTTTGGGGTCTTTTTTGTTTTTAATCAAGCTACTGCAAAGTGTCAGTGAGAGTCTGAAGGACACAGTGAGCAAAACCACAGAAGCAACTATTACTTGAATCCATCCCAACTACATGTGTGCTATGGTTACATCAGTTTTTCATTTACCAACCGGACTACTACAACATGTGTAGATTTGGAGCCAAAGCTGATCCTAGAAGACCATTTGAGTACTAAACTGTCTCTGTGTTGGACATCTACAGAGGATGTTCAGGAGAATCTGAGCAGCAGTATTTCCTGAAGCTGTAACAGTCAAAAGGGAAGTTTTACAGGTTGTTCTGTGACTAAGTGGCCCTGCCCCCAATTTCTTAGTCCACAGGAGATCTGTGCCCCCTCTGGAGGCTTCCCACAACATCCTGCCCCAACCACCTATAGTGGAACTACAGCACACCAGTTCAACTACATTCAGGATATTCTGTGCCTATGGAGGGAAATGTAACAACCTTTAACATATTTGAAGACTATTCTCAGGTCCCTCCTCAGTCTTTAGTCTTTTCTCAAGACTAAACATGCCCAGTTTTTTAAACTCTTTTCTCATAGATCATGTTTTCTAAACCTTTTTTTAAAAATTTTTTTGCTCTCCTCTGGACTTTCTCCAATTTGTTCACATCTTCCCTAAGTGCGGTGCCCACAGTAGGACACAGTATTCCAGCTGAGGTCTCAACAGTGCTGAGTAGATTGGGACAGCTACATCCTATGTCTTACATTGGACACCCCTGTTAATATATCCGAGAATAATATTAGCCTTGTCAACTGCGTTATATTGTGAACTTATATTCTGTTTCTGATCCACTATAATCCCCAGATCCTTTTCAGCAGTTCTACCACCTTGCTAGTTATTCCTCATTTTTTAGTTATACATTTGATTTTTCCTTCCTAAATGAGGTACTTTGCTCTTGTATTTACTTCATTTTATCTTGTTGAATTCAGACCAATTCTCTAATTTGTCAATGTGGTTTTGAATTCTAATCTTGTCCCCCAAAATGCTTACAACCCCTCCCATCTTGGAGTCATCTGCAAATTTTAGAAGTATACTCTCCACTCCATTATCCAAGTCATTAACAAAAATATTGAAAAGTACCAGATCTAGGACTGACTCGTGAGGGACCTCACTATATATGCCCTCCACTGTGACAGCAAATGATTGATAACTAGTCTTTGTGTACAGTCTTTCAACCAATTGTGCAACCACATTATACAGTATATACATCTAAACCATATTTCCCTAGTTTGCTAATCAGAATGTCATGTGGGATCATGTAAAAAGTTATGTTAAAAGCAAGATATATCACATATACTGTTTCCCCCATCCACAAGACCAGTAACCCTGTCAAAGAAGGAAATTAGGGTGGTTTAGTATGCTTTCTTCTTGACTTGTTGGCTATTTTTAATATCTATTATACTCTAGGGTGCTTACAAATTGATGGTTTAATAATTTGTTCCAGTATCTTTCCAGGTATTAAAATTAGACTGACTGGGCTTTAATTCCCTGAGTCCTCTTTATTTCCCTTTTTGAAGATAGGTGCTATGTTTGCTCTTCACCTGTCTGCTGGAACCTCACCAGTCCTCCATGAGTTCTCAGATATAACTGCTAGCTGCTCCAAGATTGCTTAAGGTAGTTCCATAAGTAATCTAGAATGAATTTCGTCAGGCCCTGATGACTTGAATACACGTAATTTATCTAAATATTCTTTAATTTGACCTTTCCCTATTTTGGCTGGTGTTCCTTCTCCCTTGTTGTTAAAATTAATTGTGTTGAGTACCAGGTCACCACTGACCTTTTCATAATGTGAGTTAGCAAAACCCTGTGGTCTACTATGTCAAAAGATGCAGAGAGGTCCAAATAGTTTCAAAATTGAGGTCTTCACTGGTCCATGGTCATAAGGAGGCCCTTTTTTAGGTCCCCCAGGGCTCTGCTGTAGTCTGGTCTGAACCCTAACTCTGATGCATCCAGAATGGTGGCTAATGTTGCATGTTGATGGATGTTGTTTACTCCTTTCTCAGTTGTTTCCCGGCCTATGCTCCTCAAGACTTTGACAGCAGCTGCCTTTACTCCTCCTTCGCTGCCAAAATCACTTTTCTCTCCTACCTCTTCCATAAAACCTTTGGCCCAGTCATTCATTCCCTCCAAAATCCCCTCATTCTCTCACTGTACGGAAAACACTCACAGTCCTCCTTCCGCTCATTTTTCCTACCTTTCCTCTAAACTGTGGGGATTATATTTGAGTGTACTTGCAGGAAAAGTCATGTAACTGGCTGTTTTTTAAAGTTTTGTCCTAAGTTTTCTAATAGGAAGAGTTTTAATTGTGTTCAAGTATTGTTTTCCTTCTACAGATTTAAAATATTCAGGCAATGGGGGTGGGAAAAATCACTTGAAGCTATTTTGTACTTATTTATAAACCTTTCTGAGAAAGAAATATGATTAAGATAGCAATCCTGAAAGAGGATTATTTATTCTAGCTCATAGTCAAACAATTCCTCTCTGCATGCTGGCATCTTTATGGTCCTGTTCAAACCAAAAGGAAAACAGAGGTTTGACAATGTGAGTGCATTACTGCAGTTTTTACCCACCTCATGTGAACTGCATGAGAGAGATTTTCTGTTCAATGAATATAGCAGTTGGTAAATACTAACCCCCACTTTTTGAAAGTCTTACAAAGGGATTTAGCTACAAAACTGCCATTGACTTAAATGATAGTTACGTGCATAAGTCCCTGTGCAACTCTCTGAAAATTTAAAGCTAAAGATTCAACTGTGCCTTATGATACACAGCATTTCTTGGCTAATATTTTAGATTTTCAGGTATTGTGGGGACGTGCACTATGTGATTTGTATTAGATAGCAAAAGGACCTAGCAATGAAAGAATGGTTTCTCTGTCCAACTCTTTTGGTAACAACCTGGTGTATAGTCCCAAAAGGGCAGATAATATAGAATTACAAACCTTCCAACATCTGACAAAAGATAGAGTGCAAATTTTCATACATTTATATATATTTGCGTAATATTTTTTAAAGAAATGCAAATTTAAAATGTTCTTACTATACTGTCCTTGTTATATTTCCAATATTGTTTGTTTCTTTTATGGTGACAGGTCATGAGAAGATGGAGGGGGAAGGGTACTCACTAGTGTTACTTTTAACTTAATTATCTGTAATTATCCACAAAAATATAAGAAAATGCAGAAAGTTAAGCCATTTAAAACAGTTTTGTACTGGTAGAGAATTAAGAACATAAGAGCGAAAGAAAGGCCATACTGGGTCAAACCAAATGTCCATCCAGCGCACTATCCAGTCTACCGACAGTGGTCAATGCCAGGTGCACAAGAATGAGTAAACCTAAAAGGTAATGATCAAGTCATCTCTCTCCTGCCATCCTTCACCCCCCTCTGACAAACAGAGCCTAGGGACACCATTCCTTACTCATCCTGGCTAATAGCCATTAATGGATTTAAATTCATGGAGGTTACCCAGTTGTCTTTTAAACCCTGTTATATTCCTAACCTTCACAACCTCTTTAGGCAAGGAGTTCCACAGGTTGACTGTGCACTGTGTGAAGAAGAACTTCCTTTTATTTGTTTTAAACCTGCTGCCCATTAATTTCATTTGGTGTCCCCTAGTTCTTCTATTATGGGAACAAGTAAATAACTTTTCCTTATTCACTTTCTCCACACCACTCATAATTTTATATACCTCTATCATATCCCCCTTTAGTCTCCTCTTTTGCAAGCTGAAAAGTCCTAGCCTCTTTAATCTCTCCTCATATGGGACCTATTTGCCACCTGAGGAACCAAGCATATAGGATCTGCCCCCACCTATCAGGTCAGGATGCTGTTGGCATATTTTCTCCAATTCCAGTTCATGTTGCTCCTTTTTTGGGGGGGGCAAGGGGGAAGAGGACTATTCTTTTTAGCTCCTGGTCAGCAGGTTGTGTGGCTTCCAAGTGCAGCTTTTCTCTTTCAAACTGCGTTTTTTCCTCAGTCTGCAGCCTCTCCAGTGCCAACTGCTGTTGAAATGGTGAACTCAGGTCTGGATGGAGCCCAGTTGCTGCTTCCTCTTTTCCATTCCTCTTAAGGAGGTTGTTCCTGAGATCTCTCAGTCCTGCTGGTGCTTTTCTGGCCTCTGTCACCCTTGACCTCTCATATCCCAACTTTCAACGTGGATACTCTTCTCAAATCTCCTCATGGCTCTGGAACAGTAGGTTTTTTTTTCTGATCCGTAGAGAGAGCAAATTAAGCTGCTGTGCCTTTGTTAGCTTTTGAGAATTTAGTTCTCTTTCTCTGAATAGCTCCATCTGCTGACTTTTCTTTAGCTGCTCATAATTAATGTTTTTTGTCTTTTCTTATACATTCCCAAAAGGATTATGAGACACTTTTTCTCTTGCTTTTTCCTTCTATAATACTTGTTTTTACTGCTGTTGGCACTTATTGGAGATTAATCACTGTCACCATTCCACCATGCTGCCGCCAAATATGTTACGGTTACCGGGCTCACTGCACCATTGAACACCTCAGATCTCAGACCTCAAGCTGTTACTTCTCTCCTGGGGTGAAATCACATTATTCTCCCATGCTCAGACCAGGCCCTGGGCTGCAGTCCCCTGTGATTACTTCAGCAGGCATGACTTATCTTCAATAATGCAAGAGCTATGACAGTAATATTCAACAACCAAATAGCCTACTTAAAGCAGAGGATTATTTGTTTAGAACAAAACCGTTTAAGAGAAAACATATCTTAAAACATATACGCAGTAAAAGTATATGCACATACTGTCTTACCAGGGATCTACCCATCATCCACCTACGGCCCTGGGTAGGTCTCAGCTTCCTATAGGACCTCCGAGGCCCATAGGTCTGTTCTCTTAACTCAAAGAGTATTCCCCCACTCCAGCACTTGCTTTACAGTGAGCCCACTCTGAAAACTGTTCAGTCTTTTTGATCACCTTCCTTCCCAGACCTTTTTTTGTTGTTGTTGTTGTTTTTGTTTACTGTTTATAGCCCTTTGATCGGTTAGTTCCCAGCATTGCCCAAACAGCCATGTCACTTGGGGTTAGAGAAAGGATATAGATAGGATCCTTGAAGCTAATAGCTTCTCCCAGTGCTGTTCAAATGTGTGCTGAGATGTTGTTATCTGGGGTCCCATTGTATTGCCTTCCTGTTTGTTCCTCCCACAGCTTCCATTGAATTAAAGCAAAATATGTATTTAATAAATATTCCACTATCCCAATATGTTATATAGTCTATTCAGTAACTAGATTACATACAGGGTTCATAATATTATTACATCTCAGTATTCTCAGATTATTATATAGCAATTCCCCATCTGTCACAGAGGCAATATTTTAAAGAGACTAAAGAGGTGCCTCAGACCCAGGCAAAATAATGCAAAGGCTGATAAAAGAATGCACTAAAGAATGAAAGGAGGGTAGCACAATTAATGCCAAGCAGTATGCCTTTTGGAAAACAGATCCTGTCACACATATTAGATATCATTTTCATAATATACTTAGACTTCTGCAAGGCAGTTAGCTTAGTACTGCACAAATCACATATCCCAGCTTGTGCCCCTGTCGGCCACTTACTAAGTTGCTGTTCAGGGATCTAGCCCCTGCCCCAGTTGTTGGGGTCCCTAGGCATTCTCTCGGGGTGCAGATCCCGCCTCTAGCACTTTGTCCTGACAGCTGGAGACCACTGTCTAACTGCCTAGAACCCTAGGCTCAGTGCTGACTTTCAGACTCCTCCATTGACGAAACACACCCAAGGCCTTCTGGGTTACTGTTTAAATCTCTGAGGAGGCATTTGATAGTTGTGAAGCATATAACACACACTGATATTTTGCACATATTCTAACTCCATCACTCTTTTTACTTAACTGATAAGGCACGAGAGAGTACAGGTCATATAAAACACAACAAACATCCTAACATGCCCCACACTAGCTCACTCATTGCTTGGAAGTCCTTGGGGGACCATCTGTGTTCAAGAAGGTAGGCTGGGTCCCCTGCTGGATCAGTCATAAGCTCTTGGTTTGCTTCTTCCTCTTGGGGTTTGTCTACAATGCAATAAAATACCCACGGCTGGCCCGTGTCAACACACGTGGGCTTGCAGGGCATGGGCTATGGGGATATAAAATTGCAGTGTAGATGTTTGCGCCTAAATGAGAGAGCCTGCTCTTTTTCAGGGCTGAACATTCATAAAAGCTGAATAGAGTTTTAAGAAGTTTTACATATAAATGTCCTCCTGGACTGAGACTAAGCCTGAGAAATTGGAGTCTCAAGACATTTTTGAGAAAGTTATGAGTGATTGGGAATAGGCATCTGGATTGAAAGTCCCTTATGAAATGTTGGTCGTTTTTCTACTTATATATGTATTTAGAATTCAGCTTGCTATTTCTTAGGTCCAATTAATTTAATTTTACTTCAGTCCAATAAAGTAATGAAAAATACCAAATGTTAAAACCTTGTGCCTGAGTATATTTAAAAGGGAAAAGATGTTTAAGAAGTATTCTGAATAGCCTTTTATAACAATCTGTGGGTAACAATGTCCCAGAATTCCTCAGGTCTGAGGACTCACTTTATGCCAATATGGACTGGTCATTTACCTGTGGCATATGTATGGGCAGAGACCATGATCCCCCATTTCCCTTCTTAGAGCTTGAATACCTCTGGACCAGAGGTTGGCAATGTTACAGAAGTGGTGTGCCGAATCTTCATTTATTCACTCTAATTTACGGTTTCACATGCCAGTAATACATTTTAACATTTTTAGAAGGTCTCTTTCTATAATTCTATAATATATAACTAAACTATTGTTGTATGTAAGTAAATAAGATTTTAAAAATGTTTAAAAACCTTCACTTAAAAGTAAATTAAAATGCAGAGCCCCCCAGGCCAGTGGCCAGGACCCGGGCAGTGTGAGTGGCACTGAAAATCAGCTCTTGTGCCGCCTTTGGCATCCGTGCCATAGGTTGCCTATCCCTGCTCTGGACCAACTAGTCCTACCAGTTTATCTTGTTCCCTTGGTGATACAGATTCTCTTAACTGGACAACATTAACAATAAAAACTAAATTGAACTTGTACTTAAACCAAATACAGCTTTAGGATTAGATAGGGAAAAAAATATGAAAACAATGAAGAGCATTTACATTTTGTCATCTAGATGTAGGTTATGAAAAGTCATGCTAGTATGGACTATAGGCTAGGAGACTTAATTAAAAGGTTAAAGGCTGATACTGTAGCTGTAATCTCCGTTTATTAGTAGCAGTATCATGGTCTCACAGGCTGTTACAACAGACTATGCTTGGCACTGAGTCTCATCACCAGTAGGTCATTCTGTAGTTCACAGCCTACGGGTGGGTGATTTAAATGAGCTTCCAATGTCAATCTTCTTTTTTCTGTGCAGATTTTTCTGCACGAAGGACTTCTGTTCTGCTTGTCAATGAGGCCCCCCCAGAGCGAGGGGGCAAAATTTTCATTAGCATTTTGGGCCATGACTGTAATTAGTACATGAAGGGATATGACAGAGGTCTATAAAATCATGACAGGTGTGGAGAAAGTAAATAAGGACGTGTTATTTACTCCTCATAACACAGGAACTAGGGATCACCAAATTAAATTAATAGGCAGCAGGTTTAAAACAAACAAAAGGAAGTATTTTTTCACACAGCACATAGCCTGTGGAACTCCATACCAGAGGATGTTGTGAAGGCCAAGACTATAACAGGTTCAAAAAAGAACTAGATATGTTCATGGAGGATAAGTCCGTCAATGGCTATTAGCCAGGATGGGTAGGGATGGTATCCCTAGCCTTTGTTTGCCAAAAGCTGAGAATGGGCAACAGGATGAATCACTTGATGATTACCTGTTCTGTTCATTCCCTCTGAATCCCCTGGCATTGGCCCATGTCAGAAGTCAGGATACTGGGCTAGTTGGACCTTTGGTCTGACCAAGTATGGCCATTCTTATGTTCTTATAAATGCATTTGTACAAATACAGATGGCCTGATTCTCCTCTGTAAATTAATGTATGTACTGGCATAAATCAAGAGTAATTGCAGTGAAGTCAACTGAGCTATACTATTACAAATCTGGGGTAAGTGATAGAAGACTCAGTCTTTCAATTCCTCCTATTTATATGAGCATTTCAGAAGTCTTTCATCTGCTTCAAAAGGAGCAATGTGAGTCATTTGAAAGAATCCTTCCCTATTCCCATGGGCTTCTGGGTTAACATCTTTGTTGGAGCAAGTTGCTTTAGCGTGCTAATGAATTCTCAGCCCTGGGGGCCTTTCTGCAAAGTTACCTCACATCAAATTTCACACAGTTAAAAACACACAAGAATATTGAACCCACAAAACAGGCACAATCATCTACCATGCTGCTGCATCACGGAGTTTACATGACATGCACAGTGTGAAGAGATGATCAGCCTAGAGAACAGCATGTCCTGTGTAAAGCAGAGCATGCTAATCCATAATATTATTCTGTCTGGGGTGCTGTAGGCATGGCCCTGTACATAATGCAATTATACAGTCATGTAACTTGCTGTATGATTGTCCTTTCTGAATTTTCCACATAATTGTGCTCCAGAATCTGATTTTATTAAAAAAAAATAAAGATCTTGTCCATATGGTTGTCAAAGCATGATTTTAAAATGTGAATCAAACATAACTAATGCAATGATGTCTGCCTAAGTCTGCAGACAGCATAAAACAATAGCCTTGAGAAGTTAGAAGTGCTTTCAATGGGATATTAAGTCTGAAGCCTAAAAATGCTACTATAAATGTAAACAGGATGCTTTAAAATTGCTCACTATATAACTGATCATTTTAGTTGAAGGAGTATGAAGGAATACTGTACTGGTTGTATTACACTGGCCAATGTGTGGGTGCAAACTGGGATGGGGAGAGGACCTCGGAGGTGGAGGAATGAGTACAATACCGCATAAGTCTTCTTCGAGTGCTTGCTCATGCCCATTCCATATTAGGTGTGTGTGCTTGTCACAGGCATTGGTGCTGGACATTTTTCCCTCAGTGGTATCTGTAGGGGACCGACTCTCGTGCCCCCTGGAGTGGCCCACACATGCTGCTGTATAAAGGCACCACCGGTTCCCGCCCACTCTCAGTTCCTTCTTGCTGCCAGTGATGATGCTGGAACATTTGCTGCTTTGGCTAGCCTTTTTAACTTTGTTCAGTGTTACGAACCTTTATTGTAAAGTACATAGTTCCTTGTAGTGTTTTAATGTTAGTGTGTTTTACTTGCTTAGTCCCTAATGGGACTTAGTCTAGGGACAGGGCATGCTTTAAGTCGGGGTCTCAAACATCCAGCCTGTGAAGCCCTTCCCTGCGGCCCACCAAGCTCCCTGGTTCCCCCCGAACCCCATAGCAGTTTCCGGGAGGGAGGGGCCAGAAGCGGAGGCTTCTCTGCTCCCTGGCTGGGCCGCTGCCGATCCCCAGCTACCAGGCACTGCTGCTGCGGCTTCAATGAATGAGCTGGGGTGGCGCTTCGCAGGAGCCCTCTGCAGTGGTGGCCAGGAGTGGTAAGCCTCCCGCAGAGGGAGGCGGGAGGGTGGCAGAGAGCCTGACTTACTGCTCCTGGGCGCTGCTGCAGAGGGCTCCTGCGAAGCGCCACCCCAGCTCATTCGTTGAAGCCACAGCAGCAGTGACTGGAAACCAGGGCTCAGCAGCGGCCCAGCCAGGCAGCAGAAAAGCCTCTCCACCCCTGGGTGGGCGTCACTGCCCTGCGAGCAGCCAGAGGTGAGTGCCATTCCACGGCTCTCTGGCCGGATGCAGCTGCCTGGGCTTGCTGCGCCACCCCCTGCCCACTATGCCCCACTACCGGTATCCCCTGCAGAGAGTGCTGGGCTCGGGCAAGGGGTGGCGGGGAGGAGAGTCCGGTAAAGCTGAAAGGAGATGGAGAGAGGACACAGGGGGACAGGAAGGGGCAGCTTAGGGGGGCTATTGAAACTGGAGGTTTGGTGGGAGATTTGGGGAACAAGGAGCAGGGGTGGGGGGAGATTTGGGGACAGGGCGCTGGGTTACGAGGATAAGTGGGGGGACATTTGGAGATGAGAACAGGGTTATGGGAGGTGAGTGGGGTGAGATTTAGGGATGAGGTACAGGGAGCTGAGTTACAGGGGTGAGTGGATGGAGATTTGGGTACAGGGAGCTGGGTAATAGGGGTGAGTGAGTGGAGATTTGGGGATGGGGCACAGGGAGCTGGGTTATGGGGGTAAGTGGGAATGGGGAACAAGGTTATGAGGATCAGTTTGGGAGAGGGAGACTTTATAAAATTATAATTGATATTAGGCTGAGATGGGCTGAAATTTCTGTCAGATTTATCAGCATATTACATTTGGAAAAAGCTTGAATCATCTGAGGCTGGTAATTTCTTGTTAAATTAGATTTGTTTGCTTTTGTTTCCAGCTCTGGACTTCCTATATTGTTCTTGCTTTGTTTGCCAAACAGCTGTTGGCGGTGCCTAGCGCTTTCCAGGAGGGAAAGGGGAGCTGCGTGCTCAGAGGAGGTGGCGGGGCAGGTGCGGGACTTCATGGAAGGGGTGGAGTGGGGGGCGGGGCCGGGGGCAGCGAGGCGGGGCGTGTCAGTGATGCGGCCCTCGGGCCGGTGCACTAGTCCTCATGCGGCCCTCCTGGTCATTTGAGTTTGAGACTCCTGCTTTAAGCCCTGCAATAGCTGCAAAAAAACAATGCCCATCAAGCGATCTGCACAACAGTTGTTTAAGGTATCCAGGCGAGTCGCATATAAGCAACAAGTGCCTTATCTGCAAGTCCTTCAAACCTCAGATAAAGAAGGAGCGAGACATCAGTCTCAAACCGCTCCTAATGGATTCGGTTCTAACTCTGGCGCCAGAGCAGTTGAGGTCCGACTCTGCCCTGAGCACCACAGTTTTGGTGCGAAGCATTCCACTGGCATTAATCCCTTCTCCATCACCTGCCAAGGGGCAAAAGAAGACTGGGAGAGGAAGATCTCCTACATCCTGCAAGGGGAAGGAGAGGGTAGGAGGAGAGTCAAGGCCCAAGGAGGATGGCTTGGTACCTCCAACTGGGAGTTGGGCTCCAGTTCAGATTGCGCGGTCTAGCCCACCTTGATCCATGTCTGCAACACCAGACAGAGACATGGGCCTTCGTCAGTTAGCGGTCCTGTTGATGCATGAGGCCCTGCAGACAGTGCGTGATATCCTAGCGCTACTGGTGCCATGCACACCAGCTACAGCGGTACCCTGATCCAAGGGTAAACCTGCTATGGGACTTTTTTGTAAGTCCCCGTCTCAGTAGTACCTCTCCTTGTGAGGGACGTCCTGCCAGCACTTGGCCGCACAGAGCCACCAGGCTTGAATGCAGGATGCTACGCTCAGCGAAACCCTTGTCGGTCTCTGAACTCAGGTCACCACCTGCATGGCTTGAGACATGCCTCACCGGTGCCTGGAACAGGCCTGTAGAGGTGTGCCCTTCCTGGCATCAACACCACCAAGACTGTCTCAGTGCTTCACCCAGAATCTGGCACCAATCGCAGAACTGACACAGTTGATCCCAGGGTCGGAGTCACAGTTCGTTGGTTACTGGTACACGCTGCCGCAACATGGATCCCTTAGGTTGTGAAGAAGGTCTTCATGGCGACCAACCTGCTCCAGCTCCCAGATCCTGCTCCAGATCCTGGTACTGGTCAAGCAGCATGAGGCGTAAATCACCGGAATGCCGTCACCGATCCACCATACACTGCCAGTCTTTGAGGTCCTGCAGAGGGGACTCATCTCAAGCGGAAATCTCCCCATCAAGGCACAGCGATCAGCACCGCAGCAAACGATCTCCAGTCTACCCACTCATGGGCGCCTGAGAGCAAACACTTGTCCTTGAGCTTTGGCACCGGGCGGAAGTCATTGCTGGTGGGCCAAGCCCCGACACTGGTGGTACCACCGATGTCAGTGGTACTGCCTATTGCTCCATGGCCTAGGGCCAGTGGCTGGCTGCCAGGAACGCTTGAAGGCTCTGGGGCTTTTCCCAGCCTTCACAAGAGCTTAAGTCGGTGACAGGGCCCTCGGACTAACTATTGGCCTTGGTATCCCACCCTCCTCTGGAGGCAGATGTCCTTGAAGGGAGTACACTTCAGGCTCACGCAGACCCCAGGGAACAGCTGGTTGGACCACGAGTAGATGTGGCAGATCCAATGGCGTCGGCTTCTTCCTCATCTTCGCTTGATGAGGAGATTGCAGGTCCCCCTCACCCAGTTCCTCAGGATGATGCCAAGGCTCATCAGGAGCTGTTGAAAAGAGTTGACTCTAACTTAAGACTCCAGGCGGAGAAGCTAGAGGAACTGTCGGACTCTCTATTTGATGTCCTCTGTTTGATGGCAGCAATCTGGGTGGCACTGCCCCATGTATGAGGGGGTGTCAGAGATGACAAACCCCCTGTGGCAGAGTCCTTCATCCATGCCCCCTATCTCCAAGAGGGCAGAAAGAAAGTACTTTGTGCTGGCTAAGGGTCATGAGTACCTCTATACACATCCAGCCCCAAACTCCCTGGTAGTAGCAGTCGTTAATGAGCAGGAGAGGCAAGGTCAACTGGGAGCTACACCTAAGAATAAAGACTCAAAGAGGCTCAGAGACTCAAATAAGACACAAAATTTATTCATCCTCCAGCTGAGGGTGACTAACCACCAAAACCTCCTTGACCGCTATGACTTCAATATGTGGCAAGCTATGGCCAAGTTTGAGGATTTGCTTCCTGTGAACACCAGGGAGGAGTTCCTAGCTATCTTTGATGAGGGAAGGGCTGCTGCCAGGGTGGCCCTTCAAGCAGCCTCAGACACGGCGAACTCTGCACCATGGCCTCGGCTATCTCCATGTGGCAGGAGTCCTAGCTCCTTCTCTCGGACTTATCGATGGAAGCTCAGCAGTAGATACAGGACTTCCTTTGTGGCCAGGTGCTGTTTGCTGAGCAGACAGACAATAAATTACTCAAGTTGAAGGACTCCCATACTACTCTGAAAACTCTAGGGCTCTGTGTCTTGGGTCTGGCCCGTAAACGGTTCAAGCCACGACAGTCACAGGCTCAAGGGAGAAAAACTAGGCAGGAGACAGCTCATAAGAAGAGCAGAGGCTACAAACATCGCCAGAGCCTCCAACCTCCACCTTCTACTCAATCGGGTGGGGGTGGCAAGCAGGCGTTTTGAGGATGTGACCAAGGGCGACCTACAGACTGTACCCTGGATCCATCCTCCCTATGTTTCTCCCACTGCTTTTCTTTTTTTCTTCCTGCATGGACCATAAAAACTTCAGACCATTGGGTCCTCAATATAGTGGACCAGGGCTATACCCTTCAGTTTCTTTCTACCAGGAGCAAACATTTGAAATATAGATCTATATATAGCCCTATAGAATATATAGATCTATATATTCATAACTTCAGATATAGTGATGATACATGCTTATAAACAGGATAATCATACTTAGCAATCATAACTTTTCCATTGACACCATACAAGATACATTTTGTAAAAGATTTGTTGCAGATGTCTGACAGTGGCAATACTGATTATCTAAATAGTCATGTTTCAATCACATAGCATCACACATGTGAAAATGAATTCTGGGTGGAAGATCATGTCCCCTGGTATAAATGTGAAACTATATAATGAAATTAAAAAGGGAGGAGAGCTAAACATATTCATTTTAGCAAATTAATATATATGTGATAAATGGGGCAAACATTTCTAAATATTTATGGATGGGTCTTAAGATTAAAAAAATGGGAGATCGGGGATAGCATTCTGTGTCCCACAACGTGGAATAAAAAATCCATAAGACTATCAAATTTGTATCTGTCATGACAGCCAAACTAGTAGGAATAATGTTGGCTTTATGTTGGATGTTCGACCTACCTCTGTGGCCATCTGATTCACTATTGGAATCTGGTTATCAAAATGAGAAATAATGACAGAATCATACAGATGGGAGTAAACACTGGAATAGCATGGATCCCAGTACATGTTGGGATAGCAGAAAACAAAATGGCTGAAAAAGTAGCAAAATGCTGTAAAAATGAAAAAAATTGACAGAGATCACACTAAGTAAACAGGAATTTAAAAATCTAATTAAAACAGAAGTAATTAAAACTGAGGCCTGGCAAGAATGTGATGCATTGCTGTTATTCTGTCAATAAGTGATGTTAGACAGAGTAGAATAATGCTAAGTAAGATGTACCCTCGCCCAGGAAGCAACTCTTTATGCAGGACATCCTTAGAATTTATGGGGCCCTACACAGTATTATTAAATGGGTGCCCCTGTGCCCGACATGCTCTTAGCAACACAAACATAAGTTTACAGCATTGAAAAACTTGCCACATGCACTTTATTAAAAACAGTTTAAACAAATTAAGCAGACTATAATGCTGATGGACTTGCACTAAAGAAGTAGCACTTGCAGCTCGGAGTTGTGGGGAGAGATGAGGCAGTAAAGGACACCAAGCCGCCTGATCTGCCTCATGGCGGTAGAGAGTTACAATTCCCTGCAGAGACCTCCGTACCATCTCCCTTACACAGAATGTACCAGCGCATGAATACGGCCTCTGCCTAAGGACACTGCAGCGTATGCTGGGTTATAGGAGCTGACCACTCTTACCTGCTGTGACAGTGGTGCCCCAAATTTTCAGATGCCCTGCACAGCCGCCTATACTACATATGCCTAAGGATGGCCCTGCCTTTAAGAAGAGAGCAGCAAATATTGGACCTTAGGGGTTGCCTAAAAGGTCTCCGCGACTGATGGAACAAATAAGACTTGGTCCTCTAGTGGCTAGCAGGGTTGGGAGTGGGTAGCAGCCAATCAGGAAACAGCAGGTCACATAAAAAAGGCTGCCTGCCTGTCTTAAATAGCAGTTTCTGGGCAAAGTGGGTGGAGGCAGAGAGACAGGCTTGCTCTTCCCTCTACCATAACCCAAGAAGCTAGGCCTGGTCATGATCTATTGCTGACCACACTTTGTGTTTATGTCACTGAGAGACCTTTTGAGTTACTTTGTGTGAGTGTAAGGCCGAGGCAGGCCAATCTGAGTTAGACATTGGTTGAACTGTTGAAAACTAGGTGAGCTGACTCGTGAGACACCCCCACTCAGGCAAGCTGGTGACAGTGTCTTTGTTTCTATTTGTGACAAGGTGCTCTTTACAGAGAGTGACGCAGAATTTCTCTGGTGCCGTTATACTCACAGTGCACCACTTCTGACTGACAAAACAAATTAACGAATCTTTTTTTACTGTGTCACATAGTTAAAGGTGATGTTCGGGTTTATATTTAGAAATAAATGGGAAGTTTGAAATAAAAAATAATGTAAAAGGTATCTGGAATGTCAGCAAGCCAGGGGGTTCCAACCACAAGATATTTTTTTAATACCACCCAGCCCTGGTATATCTTTAAAAAGCACCATTTCTCTAATCTTCATTGCTCTTTGAAATGTGGCTTCTTTATGTCGAAAAAGAGTGTTTACTGATTATTTTTTAATTTTTTTTTTTTAAGGAAAGCTGTATTATACAGGTCCAGATCCTTTTGCTTCGTACACACAATACATTATCTATACAACTCCATTCACTGTCTTGGGCACAATGCTACAGGACCTGTTCAGGCAAAAGTTCTAATAACTTCAGTGGAAGTTTTGCCTGAATAAGGATGACAAGTTTGGTTGCCCAGGGTCTTATTGAAGTCAATGAAAGTTGTGGGACTGAGCCTTCAAATAAGATGGTTAGTCTCCGGATGATTACAAGTGCAACCCAAAGATGTATTTCTTGATGGACTTCTAAAATCTACAATCATGTTTCAAAAATGTGTGAAGGAGTTGAAAAGAGAGCAACCCAGCTCAGAAGGGAGGAGGCTGGGGAGGAGGACAGACCTAAGAACATATAAGAACATAAGAAAGGCCGTACTGGGTCAGACCAAAGGTCCATCTAGCCCAGTATCCTGTCTACCGACAGTGGCCAATGCCAGGTGCCCTGAAGTGAGTGAACCTAACAGGTAATGATCAAGTGATCTCTCTCCTGCCATCCATCACCCCCCTCTGACAAACAGAGGCTAGGGACACCGTTCCTTACCCATCCTGGCAAATAGCCATTAATGGACTTAACCTCCATGAATTTATCCTGTTCTCTTTTAAACCTTGTTATAGTCCTAGCTTTCACAGCCTCCTCAGACAAGGAGTTCCACAGGTTGACTGTGCGCTGTGTGAAGAAGAACTTCCTATCTACCCTGGAGACTCCTGACAAGAGTGCTGGAGATTCCCTGAGGGAATCAGCCTATATGCTGAGCCTGATTAGGGCTGAGTGGGTGGGCCTAGGCTTCCCTGCCATTGCCCCCATGACAGGAGGGACTTGAATTACCAGTCTACCTCACCACATCTTTGATTAGAGGAGGACCAAGACAGTCAGATCAACATGCCAGGAGACGGTACAAGGTGTGCTAACCACTAGGCCACCTAGCCCACCAAGGACACTATTACACAGGCTGAAGGGTATTTCACTTCTTTGGGCTGATCTGAGTGCAGTTCACAAACAGTCCATTACCACCTGGCTTGCAGTGAACAAAGATTTATTTAACATATACAGCCAAAATCAGATAATGATATGAATGGTCTGCATAATATAAGAGTTTTAAACTCTATAAAAAGTAAATTTAGAAAGGTACCATTTGGTTTAGTTATAGGGAAAAAGCAAAGTCTTCCATTTCTACAGAACACATCATTCCCTTCCCCCGCCCCACTGCTTGTCCTGACTTATTGACAGGGTTGTGTGTTGTAGATATTATCTGGTATCCTTTTGCCTGCTTCTTATCTCCTTGGGGTCCCTTGGTTATACTTTTATATTTATTTTCTCTCTCCTCCAACAATGTCTTGCCACAAAGATATTTTCCTAAATGTACCGCTCCAGGAAGATGAGACATTCTCTTATGAAATGTCCATTGTATGTTTCCCAAATTCATTTGAACTGTACTTGCTGCGTTGGACAAATGGTTTGGTTTCTGTTTCTCCTGTCCTACCTTTACAGTGTAAAAGGGCTTTGGAAGGTGGATGCAGCCCAATTTCTTATCTTATTTCCAAATAAACATCCTCATCTCGAAGGACTATCTGCATGTTTTTCCAGCCTAACAAGCATGCTTTCTGCACATTAATTATCCTGATTGGAGGTGTCATCCTGAATACAGCTCATGGTTTGCCTTTAAAAAGACAGAACTCTTTTTTGTTTTTAATAATTCTTACTTAGCGTTATTCTATTCTAACACCACATATTGACAGAATAACATCAATAGATCACATTCTTGTATTCAGCTGGATACAAGAATTTTTTTTTAGGATATGTTGCATTCTTTAAAAAACAAAAACAAACTCAAACCCTTTTTGGATCAGATGTAATTTCAGCAAAGGTAAATTAATTAAATTGGACTCCATGAATAATTCATAACGTAATTCTGAGAAGTGGCAATGTAAAAATAAGGCAATAGATTTATGTGGTAGGAAAATATCATTTTTGTTATTTAGACAGGAAGTGAATATTTGTTTTGATACACCATTCACTACATGCTAAAATAGGCATAAACTAGCATTTGTAGTTTCTTTAAAAATGACAAGTTAATTTAAAAATCAACCCTGAGCTACAGGCAGGTACATCGCTGTGTAGCTTTTAAAACCACCTATCTTACAGCAATGCATAAACAGGCCTGTCTTACTCTGAGAGCTCACTATAGCAGCAGAAGCACTTTCTACCATCATACCAGGACAGGCAACTCCCACACAGCGCCATGCACAAATTGCTCAGGGAAGGAATCAAGGCCCAAATCACAATTTTGACCTGCAGTTCTCTCTCTGAGCTCCTGCTGTGGTGATGCAATTCTGAACCAGCCCTAGTGCAAGTCAGTGCCAAAATAGCATCATTTGGCCCTAGTTTTATGCATAGCTGGAAACTTCTTGAGCACCTGTGATGATTTGGAGAATCAGAATCTATGTACAGCGTATGAATTGCAGTTTGATTTTATGAACTGTCTGTGCTAAGGAGACAGAGCATGGACATAAAACCATAGAATCACAGAAGTGTAGGGCAGGAAGAGGGTCGAGAGGTCATTTAGTCCAGTCCCCCCTGTGCTGAGGCAGGACCACCCCTGACAGATGTTCATCTAACCTGTTCTTGAAAACGTCCTGTAATGGGGATTCCACAGCCTGCTTTGGAAGCCTGTTCCATAGCTTAGCTACCGTTATAGCTAGAGTTGATTAACGTGGTAGCTCAGAACTTGCATGGTTCCTGTTACCCCCTTTGTAGTCCCCTCAACTCCCCTGCATTGCCCCCTTGAGCTGTCTCTGAGCAGTATTTGCCCCTCTGTTCAGTAGGTCCCACCAGGGGTTTTACCTCTCAGTCTGCTAATATACATTGGCTATTGAGGAAAGAGAGGGATCCTACCTCTATCCTTTCTTTTTGGGACTTGTTTGAAGCATTACTGGACCAGTCTGGAGTATTGTTGGACCAGTCTGAGGCCTTACCAGTGCTGAGTAGGGGGAGGTAATTATCCTACTGTGTCTTACATACGATACTCCTATTTATACACTCCAGAATGATATTAGCTGGTTTTGCAGCTGCATCAGATTGTTTGGTCATGTTCAATTTGCAATCCACTATAGCCCCCAAATCCTTTTCAATAATACTACCACTTGACCAGTTATTCCCCATTTTATAGTTGGGAATTAGATTTTTCCTTCCTAGGGTAGTATTTAGCACTTGTCCTTACTGAATTTCATCTTGTGGATTTCAGACCAATTACCCAAGGTTTTTCTGAATTCTAATCCTGTTCTCCAAAGTGCTAGCAACCCCTTCCAACTAGGCATTATCTACACTCTCTACTCCATTATCAAAGTCATTAATGAAAATATTGACTAGTACTGCACCCAGGACAGACCCCTGTGGGACCCAAATACATATGTCCTCCCAGTTTGATAGCTGACATATCTATCTCTGAATTGGCTGATTGTTAAGAACTATCAGCACATCAATAGATTTTACCTGGGGAGAACAAAATAGTAATTGCATCCTAGGGGTAACCAGTTTTTTCCAACTTGTCTGGAGAAGTTAGGGTTTGGAAAGCAGATAGTCCCCAAACAGGAGGACAAAGAACCATGGTGCTGATGCTAGCCTTTAAACTATCAAGATAGACTGGTTAAGAAGACTCCTAGAGACATTCAGGAAGCATTGGTCAAGAAAGAAATAGCAAAGAGCCTGCTTTTGTAGCAGAGGGATCCTGTTTAACTGTGTGACCAGCTAACATCAAAGCCAGAGAGTCCATGATTCAAAGGAGATACCATGTGCAGAAGGGGAGTATCCTTGACTTCCCAGTGGACTGACATACACACTGAGAATGCTCCAGAGTAATGAGAAAACCTGTGCAGGGAAATGAATGTGGCTTTTATTACTACTATATCCATACATCTTCCCTGCTATCTAAATAAAGAGTAATTATGTTTAAAAACCTTTACAAAGCCTATATGTTTATCTATTTGCTTTATGTATCATTTACCTCTGAAAAGATAAAGTGGAAACCAAAAGTGCCCACAAGATTGGAGTTCTGGGAAAAGATTATTGTAAATTATCGTGAAAACTTGGAGTTTGTGAATTAGTGTAAACTTGTGAAAATGATTCTGGCCCTGAGGCAGAATGGCCCTGCATTATCTTATTTCTGTGAAAAGGTAGCAGACAGAGTCTATATCAAGGAAGTAAGCCAGAGAGGTCAAGAGGAGAGACAGCCTTGAGATCCAGGGAAGCTTAAGAGTACATGAATCTACCATGCTGGGATCCAACTCAGGGTCTACCATGTTGGGATCCAACACAGCAGCCTGGTGAGTGTCCAGCAGAGGGAGCTTTACGAGGGATGTGTGTGACAGCATATCACACAGCAAACACCCTCAGCAAACACCCTCTGCTACTTGCAGCTGAGTATTATTTTCTAATGCATACACCCCTGATAGCCCTAAATGCTATTTTGGGAATGCTCATTTCAAGACTGATGTAGTGGATGCCAGTCTTTAAAACATTACTTTTCTGCAGATTAGGTGGGAAACTGGACATTGGCATGCAAGAGCTAATGTACAGCTCTCCAGTAATGAGTTGTTGGACAATCCACAGCCGAGTGGCTTTGCTTCCTCTTACTAACATCATGGAAAATCCACTCACTCACTCTTCCACATGGAGTAGAAAGTTTTCCTGGGTAAGAGCCATCATCTTTTGCAGAAATTAAGCTCTTATTTTAACATAAGAATCTCTAGGCTTTATGGTTTCTAAGAAAAAATCTTTCAACTTTGAACTGAGGATAAGTCATGCAGGGCCAATTTCCAGGGGCAAGGTCAGATGGCTATAGGAAAGTGCTAAGGAACAGATATGTTAGTCTCAGGCTAAATCAGGGATCTCAAATTCAAATGACCACAAGGGCTGCATGAGGACCAGTTCATTGGCCTGAGGGCTGCGTCACTGACACCCCCCCCTCGTCACCCCTGCTCTCACCCCACCCCTTCCATGAGGTCCCACCCCTGCCCCACCTCCTCCCCTGAGCGCGCAGCTCCCCGCTCCTCCCCCCTCCCTCCTGGAAAGTGCTAAGCTCCTGGAGGTAGGCAGGGAGGAGGCGGGGGCGCGGGGAGCTTGGCGGCTGCAGGAAATTAAGTTGGGGGAGAGAAGGGGCATGGGGAGCTTGGCTGGCCACAGAAAATAACCCTGCGGGTCACGTGTTTGAGACCCCTGCCTTAGGAGAACTACTCCACCACCTACCAAATCTGAGCCTCATACTCAGCCTCAGTGTTACACATACAACGATACAAAAGTATAGTAAAAAATATTTTTCATGGTGCATCGAGTCGTAGTGCCGACGCACGTTATACTCCTTGGGAACAGCAATCGTTTGCTGACAAATAAGGCATTGAATTTTATCTTTTACCTCTGTGAAAAAATACAAATTCTCCCATTTGTCTTGGAAAACTCTCTTTTCTTCCATGGATGTTCTTTTTTTTGATGAAGTCATTTCCAAGCAGTTTTAATAAAATATATTCACTTAATAATGCACCTCACTCAAAGGACCAAACAGGAACTTAGATTTACTTCTATTACAGCACCCTCCTGGACTGGGCTGCACTCACACTCCACTCTTGCTCTGCCTCTTCCAACTCCTTCCCTGTCCCCTTCAAATCCCTTGCCTGTCCCCTCCAAACCCCTTCCACAAAGTTCCCACCCCAACTCCACCCCCTCCCTGCCCCTAGTCCAACCCCTTCCCCAATCCCTGTTCCTTTCTCCCCCTCCTCCCCTGTGCACGAGGCTTCCCACTCCTGGCCCCTCCCTCTCAGAAACCGCTAAGCCGCCAGAGAATTGCCTGGCGGTAAGTGGAGCAGCGGGAAGCAGCAGCGCGTGAGAGAAGCACGTGGGGGAGCGGGGGCGTGGGGAGCTTGGCGGGGGGGCGCAGGGAGCTTGAGGGAGGAGCGAGGGGGGCTGCGGGAGCTTGGCGGGGGACTGGGAGGGCCTTGAGAGTTTGGCCGGGGGCTGCGGGGGAGCTTGGCACGGTGTTGGAGGGGCATGGGGAGCATCGTGGGCCGCAGACAGGGTCTTGGTGCGCTGCATGTTTGAGACCCCTGGGCTAAACAAATCCCTGGTACCATTGGAACCTTCTAGAAAGCAGTAGAAATAGCTAGCCTGACTGGGACACCTGAAGCCAATCAGGAACTGGCTGAAACCAGTTAAAAACCTCCCATTTAATCAGGTGGGGGTGGATGTCAGGAGCTGTGGGAAGAAGTTGTGCTGTTAGTGAGACTGAGTGGTAGACATATCATAGGAAAGGAAGGAGGCCCTGAGGTAAGGGAGAAGTGGAGTTTCAAGAAGTGGGGACTGCTGGGGGGAAGTAGCCCAGGGAATTGTATTGTGTTTTGTGGCTAAAAGCTAAAATCTTAGCTGATACTATTAGGGTCTCTAGGCTGGAGCCCGGAGTAGAGGGCAGGCCCGGGCTCCCCTTTTTTCTACCTCCCCTAATTAATCACTGAGATTGGGAGACAGCAGAGACTGTGCTAGGAAGGATAGCTTCTCCTCACTGCCTTATGATGAAAATGGCTCGATAGGCTGTGACCTTGTCTCTAGAGAGAGAAGGGCTACGTGGAGGGTCACAGTGAACTTCTGAGGCTAGTGAAATCCTGCCAGGAAATGCAGGATCTGTGAAGATAAGGACAGAGCTTTGTCACACTAGTTACAAATAAATGTATCTTACAATAAACAGTACAACCCAGGTTTATTTTAATGGTAGGTCTATGTCTTAAACCTATGATCTGCTTTGAAAATCTCATCCAATGTGCAGCTGTGTATAGTATGTGAGAGGAGAATTAGCCCCAACATTTCTAGACTAAAATGACCCTGATATCTTTCATTGACTTCAGCTAATTTAACATTTTAACCAAGGGGAGGGTTCAGCACAAGCGATCTATTTAGAATTTTCTCTTTTTCTCTTGTTTTTCTATTTAAGACTCTCTTCTATTTGTCTGTAGTTTTACAAGTGTGGTTTCTATTATGGTTTCATAATGTTATTGAAATTTCAGTGTAGCGCCTGGACCAAAAGGAGTGGGCTACAGAAATAGTTTATTAATGAGATTATTGCAATTCATCTACTACATGATCCAAATCACTGGAAAAGATTTTTCCTCTGTCAATATCTTCACTATTCTCCTTAACATACACATTTTCTGTGACATGAATAGGATAGAAAAGTATTGGCAAATAATTTGTTTCTTTATTCCATAAAAGGCATCATTGGAATTGTCTTCACAGTAGTTTTGGCACCTTTTGTAACTTCATATTCTTCACAGAGTAGTGAATACTCATTCCATCAAAGTTACAGATGCAAATTTTTGTTGTGCTAATGCAAGCACCCTGAGGGTTCTCCATGATAGTATAAGAAGTTGTCATATTTTGACTTCTGCACCATTGGATTTTGTGTATCTTACCTGCAGAGCAGTGAAAAAATTGTTTCTTTTTGTTGTTATTGCTAGTTCTCTATGCCTTCAAAGGTTTTTCAAGACATTTTGCTGTATTTTTGTGGGTGCATTGATACCATGCTTTTAAAACTAGTGGAAGATTTTCTATGCTACTTTTGGAACTGACAGTTTTTCTTAGAGCTTTCAAAGGCATTGCAAGATATGTGTTTGTGTTGTTATCAGCACTGTCAGTTTCTTTCTGCAATAACAAAAGGGTTGTCCAATGATTCTCTGTAAAGGTATCAGCTTACTGTAGTCTTTTTGTGTGTGTTTAAAGAAGCCCTGACCAAGGTTTCTTTCTGTTCTTACTGGTGTGTCTGGTATCTGTACTATAACAAAAAATTATAACTAACACCTTTAAGAAGTCATGTTGCAGGGGCATGATAAAACAGACATTTCCTATACAGCAGTGCCAGTTCTAGGAAATTGTACATAGCGGTAGTTAAATGACACAAATCACTGCAAAGACTGAGTTCCTTTCTAAATGTTAAAATTTCTACAATATGCTATAATGGTTTCTCTGAGCTTCCTTTGAACTAAATGTAAAGATTCTTGGCATTGGAGTTTCAGTGGAATGATGTGTCATAAAACTGGAATAACGCAGCAGTGAATCAGGTTCTGTGTTTAATAGAAGAAAAGAGGCATCCGATCATCAGAGAAATTTTCACTAGAACGAGAAAAAGAATAAAGTTTTTGACCTGGTATTTAAAATGACAGTCAAGAAATGAAGAGAATTAAAAAAAGTGTTTCAAGAACATGGGATCAGAAGAGGAAACACAATATTTTGAAACAGCAATAGATGGATGAATTATTTAAAATTGACCTAACATGGCTAAATTCAACCTAACCTCGTAGTGTAGATCAGGGCCTAGGAAAAAAGTCATAGGTTACTGCTGTAATAAAAGCAGCTGAGTGCAGAATTTGGTCCTACATGTGTTTGCAGAGGTTTTGGACTTATTAGGCTGGTCAAAGAGAGGATTTTTAAAGACTAGCGCAGATAGTATGTTGATAGTTGTTGATAGTATGTTCATAACTTTAGTTAGTCTTTAAGGTGCCACAGGACTCTTTGTCACTTCTACACTGAAACTAAGCCTGGGTCTGTGAGACCTGAGGTCATAGACTCAGTGTTTCCCAGTCCATGCTTGAGTTAGTTAGTCTTTAAGGTGCCACAGGGCTCTTTGTCACTTCTGCAATTCCAGGTGCTTAGGTGCTAAGTTAGTTAGTCTTTAAGGTGCCACAGGACTCTTTGTCATTTCTGCAATTCCAGAGCAACACGGCTACCTCTCTGATTCCTTTCAGTGTAGACATATTCTTAAAGTCTGATTCTGCTCTTGCTTACACCAGTTGTAAACTCTTGTAGGTTTATAATACTAAATCTGAGGAAAAGTGACCTGTGATGAAATTTAGGCTACACTTGGAGCTGAGAGTATGATTCCCAACTTGAGGAGACATACTCAGGCTAGCTCTCATTAAGCTAGTATGCTATAAACAGTAGTGTAGTCACAGTAGCATAGGCCCTGGGCACTTCAGGTACATACCCATGGAGTCCAGGCGAGTTTGTACTTGGGGCATCTAGATCATGTAGCCTTTCACCACTGCCCTTGCTACTGCGACTATACTACTATTTTTAGTGCACTAGCTTGATGACAACTAGTATGAATATGCCGATGTAAGCAGAGTCAGGATGAGCTCTATCCTGACATCTGGTGGCAAGTTGTGGAAAAGAACTTAAGGGGCTGATCTTGTTTGCATAGGCACACCCACCCCGCCTAGCATGAGCCCACAGCAGCCCAAATGGTGACTTCGGCTGCTGTGGGATCCCCAGTTTCTCTGTTATTGGGGCAGGAATAATAAAGTGTTGTTACCCTGATTATGTGAATCAAGGACTTTGGAATTGTACTTGGCCTTTGTTATGATGAAGGGACTCGCCATGATCTAGGTAGCACTCTTTAGGCAAGGGACAGGGGTTCCAAAACCCAGTGAATTGAGAGAGGCTGAGGACAGGTATTTGTGCCTGATGGTGTGGGCCCTTTCTGAGGGCCTGAAACACCAGTTGCACCTACTCCTCTCTCCACTGTGGAACGTCACAGCTAATTTTGATTCCCTCATGAGTATAGTTACAGACTGCTGAGCTGAATTCACTTTGGGCCAATGGTGCATCTGCACTGAGGCTCCCCTGCTACAAGCTGAAATCACTAATGTGCTAAAATCTCTAAGAGCTGAAATCATTGTCACAGATTGAAGTGTCACTAGAGGAAGTTTTGGAACTAAATGATAAACTTAACTGTAACAAGTCACCGGGACCAGAGAGCATTCATGTAAGAGTTCTGAAAGAACTCAAATGTGAAATTGCGGAACTATTAACTAGGATTTGTAACCTGTCCTTTAAATCCACTTCTGTACTCAATGACTGGAAGATAACTAATGTAACGCCAATATTTAAAAAGGGCTCTAGGGGTGATCCTGGCAATTACAGACAGGTAAGTCTAACGTCCGTACCGGGAAAATTAGTTGAAACAATAGTAAAGAATAAAATTGTCAGGCACATAGAAGAACATAAATTTTTGGGCAAAGGTCCACATGGTTTCTGTAAAGGGAAATCATGTCTTACTAATCTATTAGAGTTCTTTGAAGGGGTCAACAAACATGTGGACAAGGGGGATCCAGTGGATGTAGTGTACTTAGATTTCCAGAAAGCCTTTGACAAGGTCCCTCACCAAAGGCTCTTACGTAAATTAAGTTGCCATGGGATAAGAGGGAAGATCCTTTCATGGACTGAGAACTGGTTAAAAGACAGGGAACAAAGGGTAGGAATAAATGCTAAATTTTCAGATTGGAGAGGGGTAACTAGTGGTGTTCCCCAAGGGTCAGTCCTAGGACCAATCCTATTCAACTTATTCCTAAATGATTTGGAGGAAGGGGTAAACAGTGAGGTGGCAAAGTTTGCAGATGATACTAAACTGCTCAAAATAGTTAAGACCCAAGCAGACTGTGAAGAACTTCAGAAAGATCTCACAAAGCTAAATGATTGGGCAGCAAAATGGCAAATGAAGTTTAATGTGGATAAATGTAAAGTAATGCACATTGGAAAAAATAACCCCAACTATACATACAATATGATGGGAGCTAATTTAGCTACAGCTACTCAGGAAAAAGATCTTGGAGTCATCGTGGATAGTTCTCTGAAGACGTCGATGCAGTGTGCAGCGGCAGTCAAAAAAGCAAACAGGATGTTAGGAATCATTAAAAAAGGGATAGAGAATAAGACAGAGAATATCTTATTGCCCTTATACAAAGCCATGGTGCACCCATATCTTGAATACTGTGTACAAATGTGGTCTCCTCATCTCAAAAAGGATATACTGGCATTAGAAAAGGTTCAGAGAAGGGCAACTAAAATGATTAGGGGATTGGAACGGGTCCCATATGAGGAGAGATTAAAGAGGCTAGGACTTTTTAGCTTGGAAAAGAGGTGACTAAGGGGGGATATGATAGAGGTATATAAAATTATGAGTAGTGTGGAGAAGGTGAATAAGGAAAAGTTATTTACTTGTTCCCATAATAGAAGAACTAGGGGACACCAAATGAAATTAATGGGCAGCAGGTTTAAAACAAATAAAAGGAAGTTCTTCTTTATACAGCGCACAGTCAACCTGTGGAACTCCTTGCCTGAGGAGGCTGTGAAGGCTAGGACTATAACAGAGTTTAAAAGAGAACTGGATAAATTCATGGAGGTTAAGTCCATTAATGGCTATTAGCCAGGCTGGGTAAGGAATGGTGTCCCTAGCCTCTGTTTGTCAGAGGCGGGTGATGGATGGCAGGAGAGAGATCACTTGATCATTACCTGTTAGGTTCACTCACTCCGGGGCACCTGGCCTTCGCCACTGTCAGTAGACAGGATTCTGGGCTAGATGGACCTTTGGTCTGACCCAGTATGGCCTTTCTTATGTTCTTATTCAGTGCTGTGTTAAGTAGTGGAGGGGCCTGAATATATATTGTGGAGTGGCTTGTGGGATGGCTGGTGGAGCAGAACCAGCTCGTGAGTAAGGCTGCAACAGAACCCCACGAAAAGGTGAGGCGGTTGGCTTTGGACCATGAAAGGTGCCCCTTAACACCTCCGACCCCGATTTCCACCCAGGCTGGGAGGTAAATCTCGCTGATAGACTTTTGAACTCTGGGGCTGCACTGATGAGGGACAGAGACTTTTGGGTTATTGGACTTTTGGGACTTTGGGTGATTTTTGGGTTGCTGGACTCAAAAACCAAAGGGAAAGGACATGGCCCAATTTGCTGGGGTGGGTTTTTGCTCATGGTTTGTTTTATGAACCTAAGTTGTGATGTTTTCCCAATTTAATACTGATGTTGTTTACCTCATAAAGATTTTGTGCTGCACCAAGACTCTGTGCTTGCGAGAGGGGAAGTATTGCCTCTTTGATGTACTCAGGGGTGTGTATAAGATTTTCCCAGGTCACTGGGTGAGGGTTCGAGCTGGTTTTGCATTGTGTTTTTGAGAGGGGACCCCTATGTACTGAACCCGGCCCTTGCTGCTGTCAACTCGGCCTGGCAGAAGGGTTACACCTACATAGGCTGGGAATCACACCCCTAGCTCCAAGTGAAGATGTAGCTATGGTATATCATATTATAGGATTTTGTTTTAATTCTGGGAAGATAATCTTGTGCCTTTTGTTAATAAGAGACCATAATTTTCTACTTCACTTTCTTGTGCATAGAAAATGTTCTCTATCTCTCAACTGCTTTTATAGTATTTCCTCTGCTCTTGGTTTTTTATCTTTCAGTTTTCAATATCTTTTAGAGATATAGATGTTTATAAAAGACCACATTTGTTTTTTAGTAAGAATTGCATTGCCTTTAACAGTAAACATGCCCTGTTTTGTTGCGTGCATGATTATCTCAGTTCTTCACTCCCGCAATCCTGTGAGGAATTTTTTATTTGGGAAATACCTTTTATGAAATAGACATCTTTAGGCAGCCTCTTTACTCATGGTGCTCTAAATTTTTTAATATTAACCTTTTGGTTTTTCTGCTGTTTATGCTATGGCAATGTAAGAAAAAGTAAATTTAAATGCCATATTGCAGCTTTCCATAACCAGGGCATGGTTAACCTGTACCACTCTCCTGTAAACTGACCTAGTGCAATTATGTTTTCTTCCGTGATGAGATGTGGTTACATCACCTTTCTTTTTGTGCTGTGCTTTTGTTTATTTTATCTAAATAATTGTGGGCAGCACAATGAATATGTTGTATATATGTGAAAAATTATATTATTTCATTGTAGGCATCTCTAGGCCAGGACTGTTATGTTCTCAACACTATTTTTTCACTTTCATTAAAAAAAACAATTAAATTAAACTCCTTATAAGATACTTAACCTTTGCTCTCAGCTACTCTGCACTGAATGTTAATTTTTGTTTCTCTGGAAACTATCTTTAAGAAGTAATTTTTTTTTCACTTTCAAGGGAAAATTCCTATTTTCCTCAGGGATTTTACATTATGTTGCACATTTTGAGAATTTGGTTACAAAACCCCTTTTCTAATATCGTCAATTTCCTTATTAATCCCATAGTCACATATGAATAAGAATGTGATCATATGGTATTGCATTTCTCATTTTAGTTGGATAGGCATTCAAATTCAGCAACTTTCTCCTCTCCAGCGTCAAGTGGGCATAAATATTCAACTATATCTATAAAGTTACCTGCTTTTTTTTTTTTTTTAACTCTGCCAGCTATAAATATTCACTTTTGGCCTCATCTTCTGCTTCACTGTGGTTTAGGACTTGCCCCCAAAGTCTCAGAATTATTGGTTTCTTAGTTCATAAGGTTTAAATTTGTTAACATTTCTTTTCTTTAAGAAATCCAGGTCCATCAGTGACTTAAACACGCCCAGTGACTTAAAAGGGACCAGGATAAATCCCTCTGATGATGATAGTGTTTATGACATTAAAAAAAATAAGTCTTAATGCTACTCTCACAAAGTCAATGTAAGTTTTGGTGCTTACTTCAATGGGAGCAGAATTCAACCTTTACCTTTTAGCCTCCTTTAAATATGGTAATTTAGGGATTTCAATTATTTAGTTGCATTAGTTGCTCAGCAAGTAGATGGACACGTGATTATAGCAGATTTATTAATTTTGCGAAGAGAGTGCTTTGGAGCCATAATAAAGTGGCCTTTTGACATGTGTTCTATTTTAAGTTGCATTAAGAGCATCAGGAGGGTGTGAATAGGTGCTCTTTTTCTTCTGTTTAAGTATTAATAAATAAGTATAAAGCTGTTTTGTGTTTCCTATGGGTGGTGATGGTGAAGATTTAGAAAAAAGGACTTGGGAATTGATTACTGCCACTGCATTGCCTAATGTGTACAGTTTTTATTTTCACTTTTAGTATTTTTATATAAAAAGTGTCAGACTTCTAAATAACTCCTATTTAGATTTTTGTTGAAGTAAATCATTTAAAGAACTGTTTGCAACTTGATGGTGATTTTTCACAGTCGAAGTCAAAGAAGAATATTTTCATTTGTTTCTGTGACTGTCATTGTCTGCAGCAACTGTATAATTCCAACCTAGAGGAGAAAAATTGAAATGCTGTAGTAAATTTGAGAAGAGCAAATTGTCTGAAAATTGTGGACAAATGGACACAGCTTAGTATCTTTGTAGAAACAGATTTCTCTCTTTCTAAGTCTTTCACAAGGTCCCTCACCAAAGGCTCTTAAGCAAAGTAAGCAGTAATTGGATAAAAGGGAAGATCCTCTCATGGACTGGTAACTGGTTGAAAGATAGGAAACTAAGGTTAGGAATAAATGGTCAGTTTTCAGAATGGCTAGCGGTAAATAGTGGTGTCCCCCAGGGGTCTGTACTGGGCCCAATTTTGTTCAGTATATTCATAAATGATCTGAAAAAAGGGATAAACAGTGTCGGGACAAAATTTGCAGAAGTTATAAACTATTCAAGATAATTAACTCCCAGGCTGACTGCGAAGAGCTACAAAAGGATGACTGGGCAACAAAATGGAAGATGAAATTCAATACTGATAAATGCAAGGTAATGCATATTGGAAAACATTATCCCAGCTATAGGTATAAAATGATGGGGTCTAAATTAGCTGTTACCACTCAAGAAAGAGATCTTGGAGTCATTGTGGATAGTTCTCTGAAAATATCCACTCAATGTGCAGCGGCAGTCAAAAAAAGCAGACAGAATGTTGGGAATCATTAAGAAAGGGATAGATAATAAGACAGAAAATATCATATTGCCCTTCTATAAATCCATGGTACACCCACATCTTGAATACTGCGTGTAGATGTGGTCACCCTATCTCAAAAAAGAGATATTGGAATTGGAAAGGTACAGAAAAGGGCAACAAAAATGATTAGTGGTATGGAATGGCTGCCATATGAGGAGCAATTAATAAACTGGGAGTTTTCAACTTGGAAAAGAGATGACTAAGGGAGGATATGATAGAGGTCTATAATCATGACTACTGTGGAGAAAGTAAATAAGGAAGTGTTATTTGCTTCTCATAACACAAGAACTAGGGATCACCAAATGAAATTAATATGCAGCAGGTTTATAACAAACAAAAGGCAGTATTTCTTCACACAACGCACCATCAGCCGTGGAACCCTTTGCCAGAGGATGTTGTGAAGGCGAAGACTGTAATGGTTCAAAAAAGAATTAGATAAATTCATGGAGAATAGGTTCGTCAATGACTATGAGCCAGGATGGGCAGTGATGGTGTCCCTAGCCTCTGTTTGCAAGAGGCTGGGAGTAAGTGACAGGGAATGGATCACTTGATGATTACCCATTCTGTTCATTCCCTCTGGGGCACCTGGCGTTGACCACTGTTGGTAGACAGGATACTGGGCTAGATGGACCTTTGGTCTGACCCAGTATGGCCATTCTTATGTTCTTTCTTCAAATGTCAGTTCTAAAATAATGTTCATAAGTGAATTGTTACTCTTTATTGGCATTTCTGTAGTACGCAAAATTTCCTACCTCGGTGGTGTTCATACATCAGAGAATAAATAATGTTTGTCCAAAAGGCCGTATGTTCTAATAAGCCAAGCAACAGACAAAGGATGATGGAGAAAGATAAAGAGGTAAAATGTGTATTGAATTTCTTGATTAGTTTTTATTTTTATTTCCCCCATGCTGCCCTTTTATCTAACCTTTAATAGTTGGCTAATTGCTTGTGAGCATTGTGACAGAAGTTGGTTTTAAGAAGGGATTTGAACACATAAAAGAACCTTAAGGACCAGTTGATGGGGGAAGCTCTACCTGTAAGGGTCAGCATGGAAGAAAGCTTAAAGAAGAGTATAGCAAAAACAAAAGAATGGAGGTATCAAGACTGGCAGTGAAGTGGTAGGACATCAGAATAAATGGATAAGGAAGGTGAGAAGTGTGAAGGGTGTTAAGGATGAGGATAGGAAGCTTGTCCTGATGTCTAAAGGGAAAGCCAATAATGGGATTCAGAGAGGAGTATAACATTGTCATAGTGATAGGCAAGTAGGTTTATCTCAGCAGCTATATTTTCCATGGGCTGGCAGGGAGTGATGTGTGTATCACAGAAGCCTGAAGCAGGGGTTACAGTAATCAAGGTAGGAGATGATGTGGGCCAGGTTGAGTGGTTAAGCTGTTGTCACATAAAGAATAGGTTAGATAATAGAAATGTGCTGGAGAAAGAGCACTAAGATGTGGACAAGGAAGGGCTGTGAAAGAGAGGGTGGGTAGGAGTTGAAGATAACCATGAAGTTGTGTGACTGAATGAAAGGCAGGTTGGTGTTATCTACACTGATACTGCATTCCCTTCTGTGTAAATGGGTCTTCAGACTCGTATTTTATTTCTCAGATACACCAGTATGATGGCAGGCTAAATTTTCAAAAAGGCAAGGCAGATCCTCAGCTGGTGTAAATCAGCCTACTAGCACTGAATTCAGTGATCTCTGAAGCAACTTTCTGAATGGACAAGATTGCAGTAGTCAAGACCCGAGAGAAGGATATTGCAGTAATTGAGACATGAGCTAATGAGAACTTGGATGAGAGTTTTAGCTGTGTGATTGAATATGAAAGGCTGTATCTTAGAGACAGACTAAATATTAGGACTTAGAGAGATGTCTGAATTTAAAATGATGCCCAGGTTATAGGCTAGCGTGACAGGCAGGATAGTGGTGTTGTCCACAGTGATCGAGAGAAGAAAAAGGGAGAGTTTTTTGGGGAAGATTAGGAACTCTCTCAGGCATGTTGAGCTGGAGCTGACAGCTAGATATCCATGAAGGGATGTCAGAGACAGGCTGCGATTTTTAGTTTGGACAGAAGACAGGTCTGAAATAGACAGGGAGAGATCTGAGAGTGGTCAGCATAGAGAGGGTAGTTGAATTTGTGTTTGTGGATGAGATTACATAGTGATACAAGTGTAGAGGGGGAATAAGAGGGGACTATAAGACCCCACAGGTCTAGGATCCCAGCCTGCAGAGCTACAAGGCATCTGACATCTCCATGCTGCCACCCAGCAGCACCTATAACTACCTTGTGCTCCACTGCCCACGACCCAGTGAACACAGAACATAGGAAGTCCTGCTTCAAGTGATCTGACAGGGAGCAGCCTCACGGTTTCTGATTGGCTTCCCACCCTATATAAACCCAAGGGACATTCCAGAAAGCATCCAGACAACTGTATGAGTCTCCTGTAGCTGCTATGATTTTTCCTGCTCCTGGCTTCAAACTCAGTTTGATTTGGACTTCACCTCTTGACCAGATCCTGAAATCCAACTCGTCCTCTGGCTCTTGATATCGACCCTGGCCTGGAAACTGGCTATGAACTCCTCCACTTACTTCCAGCCTTAGGTTTGACTCTGCTCTGACCCGTACCCAACTGTTAGGATCCTGACAGGGACTAAGGACAGAGCCCTGTGGAATACCCACAGAAATTTGGAGGGTGGATGAGAGGAGCATCCTCTGAGGAAGCAATTAGAAAAGTAGGAGGAGAACCAGGAGAGGACAGAACCACAGAAGCCCAGGGAGGACAAAATGTCAAGAAGAGCCTGTTTGATAGTGTCAATGAAGGCTGGCAGGTCAAGGATGAGGATGGAGTACTGATTTTGAGTTTTAATTAGAAAGAGGTCATTAGAGACTTTGGCAAGAGCGGTTTCAGTGGAGTGCAAGAGGTGGAAGTCAGACTGGAGAGGGAGTAGGATGGAGTTGCAGGAGATGAACTCCTGACAGCGATTGTAGACAACACATTCCATGTCCTTAGAGATCAAAGGGAGATGTAGTAGTAATTGAAGGCAAGTTGGGTCAAAAGTAGGTATTTTTAAAGATGGGAGAGAAAAAGCACACTTGTATTGTGAAGGGAAGGAGCCAGAGGAGAGTGAGGGATTAAGGAGAAGAGTAAGGGAGAATATGAAAGTGGTCAAAATGGAGATCAGGAGATAGGATGGGATGGGATCACTGGGGCAGGTAGAGGGTTTAGAAAAGGAGAACAGATGTGAAACACTTGTATCTGTGACAAGGGGAGAAGGGGTGAGAGTTATAGGAGGGAAAGGCAGAAGGGAAGATGAGCCCAGGGGAGTGAGAATGGTGTTTTGTAAAATAATTTTTCTCTTGGGAGAAAATTGATAAGATCTTGTGCAGAGAGGGAAGTGGAAGCAGGAATGGAGGGTTTAATGAGTGAGTTGAAGGTAGTGAAAAGGCAGCTGGGATGGTGGGCATGGGTTTCAGTCAAGTTTAGAAGTAGAGTTATTCAGCAAGGAAGATGGCAGACTTGAGGGAGTAGAGAATGAACACATAGTTGAAGAAGACAGCCTGATTATGCGATTTCTACCAAAGTCGCTCCATAGTGTGAGAGCAAGAGTGGAGGAAGTGGATGTTGAAGGTGAACCAGGGTTGGAGACAGGCAGGGTGGACCTTGTAATGGGAGAAAGGGGCAAAATAGTCAAGAGTGGAGGCAACTGAAGCATGACTAAATCTCATGAGACTCACATACTCTCCTAGGGCAAATGTTTTTGGCTTCAACAAGGACATTTTTCATAGAGTGGCAAGTAAACTAATGTGAATTATGTTGTTGTATCCCACATCTATGTTTATCTGAATTACTAACTTCATAGCGTACAAAAGCTTATGCTGAAATAAATTTGTTAGTCTCTAAGTTACCACAAATACTCCTGTTCTTTTTAACTTCATAGAGTTTACTCACTTGATTTGTATTAGGAAAAATGAAGAGAAGATAATACTCTGCTACATCCTGGTCTTTGAATTGAAGTCTGTTTTGTTGAAACTCTATGCCATGGCTTTCAAGATGATTCTCACTAAACTAATGAACACTTCCTTTGGACTACCTGTGAGTACATATGTGTTCCAAGGTTTTGGAGAGATTTAGTCCTTTTAATAATAAGCTTGCACAGTGGACCGAGGGAGTTTCAGATCCAGATACTGATCCTCAAAATGGGATACAATAAAAACATTTCTCCTGCACAAGTTTCCCTCTCACACTCAGACCCATTCTGTGAGCCCATACAACTTTATTGGACAAGTCTTAAGTCTTTTTATCTCAAGAAGATTAAGGATGTGTCTACACAGCAACTAGACACCTGCAACTGGCCTGTTCAATCTGACTTGGACTCGTGAGGCTTAGGCTGAAGGGCTGTTTCATTGCTATATAGACTTCCGGGTTTGCAGTGGAGCCCATGCTCTGGAACCCTCCCACCTTGCAGGATCCTAGAACCTAGAAAAAAATCTTTCACTGATTCTGCCTCAGAGAACTATTTCGCAACAAAGATGACACCACCCACAACTACCACACACCCCTGAACAGTCATACAAAAAAAAATTATTTGACTGGATGCCACACAGTGGATGAAACCACACACTTGATCATTACATCAAGATTATTATGTCACTGAGGCCAGCTGACAATTCTCTGACATCACTTACTATGAAGAAGTCAAAGAAGACCCCACACCATAATTCACATCCAGGAATGTAAACAACTCTGAGAGAAATGGTACAACCTCACCCCTACAACTCTCCTCATGGAGCTTCTACATGCTTCCCAAGATACACTAACAAGGGAACTGAGGCAGTCCCATCATGTCTGGCCATGGCACTCCTACTGAAGGAATACTGGGACTTTTAGAAACCATCCACCAGAGAAAGGGCCAATTTCCTCCTTGTCACCATAGATGCCACCTCTCTATACACCAGGATCCCTCATGATGATATTGATGCATGCCTCAAATATCTACGAGACAATGGACAACAGTTAGATATCCACCTCAAACACATTGCCAGACTCATCCATTTCATCCTCACCCATAACAACTTTACATTCAAGAGCCAACACTTTGTCCAAATCATGCCAACCTTCTCATGGGCCACCTTGAGAGAGAATTTCTGGACAAATGCAAGATGAAATCAGTGATATACATCCCTTAGACAAATGCCCTAAACTCCTTCACAGATTTCCACCAGGACCCACCAACTCAAAGTGGCAGCAGACCCTGCCATGACCACAAATGCAAAACCTTTTAGACATCTCTTCAGTAGCACAGTGATCAATATCCCCCACAACACATCTTTCAAGATACATGGGGCCTACACATTCCTGTAACAATATATGAGGTACCTCATCCAGTGCACTAAATGCCCCATTAACAACTAGGTGGGTGAAACAAGACGATTAATATGGTTTTGACTGAACTCAGAAAAATGATAAAAGTCAGAAACATCATATCACCTGTGGATAAACACTGTTCACAAAATGATCAGTCTGTATCTGACCTCTCAGTCCTTGTCCTTAAAGGAAACCTTCCCAACACCTTCTAAAGATGAGCTTGGCAGCTTAAAATCATAACTGTTATACACCAAAAATCATGAATTCAGTAAGGACACTGGATTTATGACTCTTTACAACAATCTGTATAATCTAGTAACTCTCTCCTTTGTCCTATGACTGCAGATGTGTTAGCTGACCACTTCACCTTGAATGGACTTGTACGACAAGTTAACTCCGTATGCTAAACAATCTGTTCTACCTTGTATGCAGCTTTGAAACTGAGTACCTTTCCCAGACTTGAAGAAAAGCTCTGTGTAAGCTTTCATCAACATACATAGGTACAATAAAAGATATTACTTCATCCACTCCTCCTTCTTTTTAAATATAAAAGGTAGAAGAAAGCCAAATAGTTTCCAAAAAGGGACATTTCATGGAATAATTTATCTGATGTGGTATTGCCATTTGTTGTATAATTTCAGTCTTGTTGCTATGGGAACCCATTTTACTGTTGCAGTGACTGTTAATCAGAATTTGTAGTTATACCACTTTCATCAGAAGACCCTATATCCTTATGAATTAAGTAATGGCTCTCATCAAGAGTGGTATAGATCAAACATTATTGGCAGAAATAAAATCCTGCCCACTGTCCTGTCATTTTTCTCACCATTACCAGAATCAGGGAACACAAGCTTAAGTTTAACTTCTATAGGAACTCAAGGGTCCTGCAAAATTCCAGGAAAGAAAGGAAAGGCTGCGGCTTTACAGTATAATCACCCCATATACTTTTGATTTAAAGGGCAAGCTGCATTCTGTGGCCAGGTATGCACACATGGTGTCAGCAACAGGGCAGGAATAGGGACAGAAGTTCTGATGCTGTGTCAATCCTATGGTCCTTTCCTCCTGCAAAAGGATGATGCTAGAGCCACAGAGGCTTCTCTAGTCATTCGGTTGGAGTATCCTTTGCAGAGTGGCTGTAGCATAGCAGAGGTTGTGGGTGGGGAATTGAATGATTCCTTCCTCATTCTTCTCTCTTGGTGCTCCAAAGAGTCCAGTTGTGGTACGTAGTCTGCACACAACATTTGGATCTGAACAACTAACATACTTTTTTGGGGTGTTTTTCTTGCTTTCCTTTCTAACTTCTCTTGGTACCAGAGTATTGTATCATAGGCATTCATGGTTATGAAGGAAACATTGAAAACATGGGCCAACTGTAAACTGATGTAGTGTTTAGTATCAGAGGGGTAGTCGTGATCCCTAAAATCTGTTAGTCTATAAGGTGCTACAAGACTCTTTGTCGCTGATGCAGTGTTGTGTTTCAGAGTATTTAATCAGAGAGCTTGAGATAATATCTCTGAGAGTGGCCAACTGTCCCATTCATCTCAATGGGGTGCTAACTTTGAAACTTAATGAGGACCATTTACATGTCAATATTTTTACATTTTTCACTGTTGAACACTTTTAGAAGAAACATCAAATCAATGTGTTTATCCCACACAAACCAAAACCACTGTCCCAGATGCCAAAGGCTCCAACTGTCCCTCACTCGCTGCCAAAAACTCCAGCTTCCCCTTTATAACTTCTAGAATGCAATTATGTGTTGTTATTTGTGGCAGACTGGAAACTGAAAGTGCGGGGGACATCATAAAATAAATTGAATTTATAATTAAAATAAAAAAGTACATGGTCTACTGTTCTGGTTATATTATACATTTTCACATTTACTCCCATTATTTAATTTAAATGGAGCTGTTGCAGAATTTCTAATATGCTTCACTAGAATGATGCAGAATCAAGAAATGTTGCTGCAGAATTTACATTAATCTCATTGTAGATTGTACAATGCCTTGATAATGATATTCAGACTGTTAGCATCTTACTGACATACCAAATTCACAGTTTCTCTAATTCCAAATCAAATCCTATTAGAGCCAAAAACCTCTGTGTAACAGTTATGTTTTCATTTCATTGTATTCTAAATATCCTGAGTGATGAATAATCAAAATATTATCAAGGTGTTAGTAACATTTTTCGGATCTCTTCTTCACGATTTTCTCTTCTTTCTTCATATTCACAGTAGCATTTACCAGCCCCCAACTATAATTCTGATTGGCTAAATTAATTCTGCAGCATCCTGCTGTGAATAATTATGTTCATCCAGTGTGGATTCTGATGCCCAACCCCCCAAACCCTCCTTTTGCCTAAATTATAATGTGACAATTGCAGCTCACAGTGGGCTCATCAGAGGTGGCCAGTTTGGGGATTGGCACATCTGAATGTGTGTCTCTTTTAACTCTCGGCTTTGATCGCTTAAGACAAGACATATGTAAACCCCATGATTATTGCCATTTTGTATATTTCACAAAAATAAGTTTAAACTGTAAAACTGTTGTGTTTGTTGGGGGAAGGGAAATTACAAGAATTTTGTCTCTCTACCTCTGCTCCAACACCTTCCAACAATAAATAGCTGTCAGGCTTATGTCAAGAATGAAATTATAGGAGCACATGAGGCCTTGATTACATTGTTTTGGATAGATAGCTATTAGCATACTGAAATGAAGTCTAATTTTTCAGTGCTTTAGCTCAGTCAAAAATCAGATGATGCGATGGGGGAGGGGGACCTCAGAAATGAATGATGTAATGTGCTCAACTGTTCTGTACTCTGTTTCAGTTTACAGCCATTTAAAACAAACAATGAAATAAATAAATACAGTGTGCTCTAGTATATGATTAGCTGGAAGGTGAAGACAAGTTGGTAGATTACAGCACAAAACATTTGGGTTAAATGTTGTTCGTGTGAAATTACTGAAGGTACATCAAAAGAAAATTGGTGTGTATTTAATCCATTTTAATGCAGCATCTAGTTCACTTACTGCATTTGTGTTTCATAGCTGAAAATATACTAGCTTTTTTTCCCTTTTTTCTTTTTTTTGCATAATTCATATCACACTGCCAGTTTTTCCCTAACGTGTGTCCTCTGATGATGCATGCTTATTATCATCTAATCTGTAGGGCAAGTGCCCTTGTTGTGTTTTTGTTGTTTTACAATTCCTGATGATGCAAACACATTGCCTGTTTACTTTGAAAATCTTTAATTTTATATTCTGGAGTGTGCTACCTTTACGTGTTTTTAGCAACTGTGGCTCAGAAGATGGCAGGTTTGTTCGTCACCTGAGTATTATGGTAAGAACCTCTGCTCCAGTGTGGTTGAAATAAAAAAAAAAGTGAAACTTTGACATATCAGATAGTTAATGCACATAGACATCATTATTTTGACTGCTATTATTCTTAAAATAAGCAAATTAGAGTTTGGAAAGATTCAGCATTTATTTTGTTCTGGGTTAGCTGAAAAAATATAGAGAGAGTGAGTAAGGAATATATGATGGTACAATGTGGCACAAAGGTTTTAGTGGCAAAAGTTCGGGCTGGTCACATTATTTGTGAATGGCAAAGCTGTGAGTGAGATATCCTTGATATCCTAAGCAAGTGCTGATGAAGCCTTTAAACTATGTCATAAATTTGCTCTACGCCACTGTGACGGAGTCAGACCAGAAGGGTATAGGAGAGTGCTGGAAGGCAGGTATATCAGCCTCAGTATGTGCAGGTCCCTGTTCCCTGGATAACCAAACAAAGGCTACTCCAGGCCAGTCAAGACACCTGGGGCCAATTAAGAACCTTCTAGAAAGGAGTAGAAACAGCTAGCCTAATTGGGACACCTGAAGCCAATCAGGGGCTGGCTGAAACTTGTTAAAAACCTCCCAGTTAGTCAGGTCGTGGGGGAGCCAAGGAGAAAGGAGATGGAGGAGAGGAAGCTTTGCTGTGGCCTGAGGTAAGGAAGAAGTGGGAGAGCTGTGGGGAAGTGGCCCAGGGAAAAGTAGCAACTCTATCAGTGAAAGGTTGGCTGCCAACAGCTGCTACCATTAGGGTTCTTGGGCCAGAACCCGGAGTAGAGGGCGGGCCCGGGTTCCCCCGAACCTGCTACTACTGATACACCTCCTGGAAGGGGAAGGCAGGCCCCTAGCAGAACAGAAGGCTATACTGTCTTGAAATAAGCCCAGAGAGACAACAGAGACTGTGAGAGTTCTCTCACCAACCGCTTTGCTGGCTTATGATGAGAAGGGCTCCGTAGACTGTAACCCTGGCCTGGAGAGAGAGGGGCTCCGTGAAGGGTCACAGTGAGCCGCTGAGGCTAGCACAAACCACCTGGAAGCGCAGGACCCACAGAGACAAGGTCAGAGCTTTGCCACAGCCACACATATTTTAGAGAAAATCCATAGAGAATTTTTTTTAATTCTATTTTTCTTGTAAAATCAGGCTTATTATGAGTTTCACTGTATAGACCTCAGAAGAACAGAAAAATTATACCTAATACATTTAAAAATCTCTAAAAGTGAACCAAAAATACCTATTTTATACATAAAAAAGTGAATAATAAAATCTGATGTAAAAAAAATTAAGACTCAAAGCAAGTACTGTTTTTGTTACTGGAAGGCTGGGAATCCCTGCTTTTCAATGGTATAAAGCTCTGCTTTCTCCCTTTGATGGGTTACAAGTTATCAGACCATATACCTGCCATTGATGCAGAATTAAATATTGCCCACTCTGCAGCTTAGCTCAAATTTACTATTCACCTGTGGTTTGGCTGTATTGGTCGCTCAGATATCAAGAACTAAATTGTAAACCTTGGCCCAAGTTTATTCCCAAAGTGTGGCTTTCCCAGTGTTTCCCTACATGGAGATATCTGTGCCCAGAAAGCCATTATGATAGCCAGAGCAGGATTACTTAGCTGCCTTTGTCAGAGCAAATCAGCAGGAATCAGTTATCATTTATATTCAGGGTTCCTGCATCTGCTAACATGTAAGTTGATAGGAGACATCCTGGCAAATATCCTCGCCCTCCAAACCGAAAAATCTCCCCCTCCCTCACTTCCACTCTCCCCCACAATTCCTCCCCTGGCAACAAGCCAATAAAAAAAAATAGATATTCATTCCAGAGTGCCATGAAGGATGATCCAAAGTTGTTTATAAGAACAGCCCTACTGGGTCAGACCAAAGGTCCGTCTAGCCCAGTATCCTGTCTTCCGACAGTGGCCAATGCCAGGTGCCCCAGAGAGAATGAACAGAACAGGTAATCCTCAAGTCATACATTCCCTGTTGCCCATTTTCATTCTGTCACACAGAGGCTAAGGACACCATCCCTGTCCATACTGGCTAATAGCCGTAGATGGACCTACCCTCCATGAATTCATCTAATTCTTTTTTGAACCCTTTTATAGTCTTGGCCTTCACAACATCCTCTGGCAAGGAGTTCCACAGGTTGACTGTGCATTTGTTTTAAGCCTGTTGCCTATTAATTTCATTTGGTGACCCCTAATTCTTGTGTTATGAGAAGGAATAAATAACACTTCCTTATCTGCTTTATGCGCACCAGTCATGATTTTATAGACCTCTATCATATCCCCCGTTAGCTCTCTCTTGTCCAAGCCGAAAAGTCCCAGTCTTATTAATTATCACGGAGTAGCTGTGTGTATCCACAAAAAATGTTATTAATCTCTACTCATATGGCAGCAATTCCATACCCCTAGTCATTTTTGTTGCCCTTTTCTGTACCTTTTCCGACTCCAATACATCTTTTTTGAGATGGGGCGACCACATCTGCACGCAGTACTCAAGATGTGGGTGCACCATGGATTTATATAGGGGCAAGATGATATTTATTGTCTTATTATCTATCCCTTTCTTAATGATTCTCAACATTCTGCAGTTAGTGGTTCTGCAATTTCACATTTAAGTTCCTTCAGAACTCTTGGGTGAATACCATCTAGTTCCGGTGACTTATTACTTTTTAGTTTATCAATTTATTCCAAAACCACCTCTAATGGTACTTCAATCTGGGACAGTTCCTCAGATTTGTCACCTAAAAAGAATGGCTTCCGGTTTGGGAATCTCCCTCCCATTCTCAGCCATGAGGACCAATACAAAGAATTCATTTAGTTTCTCCACAATGGCCAATAGTCAACAGAGTTGACAGACAAGACTCCTGCTGCACCCCACAAATGAATGCTTTTGGGGCAAATAAATGATATTTAGTCTCTAATTGTCACGAAGCCATTTTGGTCTGCAGTGCCACAAAAGGAGGCCAAAACACTGGGGTTAATACCTGAACATTCTCATATAATCTTTAATGATCACAAGCAGTCAAGGTTTCAGTTTAAAGTCTTCTCTAAAAATACACCTTTCATAATTTTGATTCTCCATTGTGCCTGAGGCTTTCAAGTGAACAGGAGAGACCACAGAATCTGGACCAATAATGCTATTTTTGTAGAAGCTGCCAAAATCACAATATTTTCTTTTCTCTGTATCAGTCAACTAAGAAATGAATCTCCCATAGTTAGGCTCCCATCACTGACGATGCTGGTATACAAAGATGTCTTAGCATTATACAGTGCTGTGTAAATCTAAGTTATTAAAAATCCACATTAATTTTCAGTTTATTTAAAATCAGATAAAAAATCAATGTTTTTCAGACATAGGAGGACAAAATCAGTGAGGAAAAACATAGTTTCAGATTTTTAAGAGTCTATGATAGGAAAGAAAAAAAATAAAAATATGCTTAACAGTTTTCTTACACTGTAAAAAAATCTATATAAAATCTTAAAAATCCTACACAGGGTCCCCAAATTCTAAAAACTGATGTAAGTTTTTGAAGAATCTTGTACATTTACTTAATTCAATTTTGAATAAAACCTACCATAGCAGTTACTAAGTATTGTATCAGGTTTAAGATTAGCAGCCGTGTTAGTCTGTATCCGTAAATAAGAGGAGGAAGACTTTTTGTAGCACCTTAGAGACTAACCAGTTTATTTCAACATAAGCTTTCATGGGCTATAGCCCACTTCATCAAATGCATGGAATGGAACAGAATTAAGAATTGGCCAGTCTCTACGCAAAAGAATAAATGGACACAAATCTGACATCAGGAATCATAACATTTGAAAACCAGTAGGAGAACACTTCAATCTTCCTGGCCATTCCATTAAAGACTCGATGGTGTCAGTTCTGAAACAGAAAAACTTCCAAAACAGACTCCAATGAGAAACTGAGGAACTGGAATTAATTTTCAGATTGGACACAATTAACCAAGGACTAAAACACTTGCGAATGGTTCGCTCATTACACTAATTGATTGCATTTCCCTAGTTAATTTACCTTCAATAGTTGTATCTCTCCTGTCAGACAGATATCCATTTCAAAAGGTACTTTTTTCTCCTGCTGATAATGGCCCATCCAAATTAAACAGCCTCTTAGAATTGGTATGCTAATGTACAACCTTTTTTTTGCTTTCTGTGTGTATAAATGCATCTTACTTCTGTTCCATTCTATGCATCCGATGAAGTGGGCTATAGCCCACGAAAGCTTATGCTGAAATAAACTGGTTAGTCTCTAAGGTGCTACAAAGTCTTCTTTGTCTTATTTAAGTATTGTATGTTTCTGCTGAATTTAGTTTAGTCATCTGTACCTTGATACTATGCTCATGGAATTTTAGAAAGTTTATAATATAAAATAAGCAATGATTTTTCTGCTTTCTCCAATATCTGTATAAATACCAACATGCAACACTCAGGAAACCTTTTGTCAATGATATCTAAAAGGAGATTTTATTAATAACTTTCAAATAGAGTATTGAATACAGAGGAAGTGAAAATATAGAAGATATATAGATTCCAAGGCCAGAAGGGACCATTGTGATCATCTAGTGTGACTTCCTGCATAAGAGAGGCCAGAGAACTTTCTAAAAATAATTCCTAGAGCATCTCTTAGAAAACAATGCAATATTGACTGAAAAATTGCCAGTGGTGAAGAATCCACCATGACTCTTGATAATTTGTTCTAATGGTTAGTTGCCCTCACCAACTAAAATGTTTGCCTTATTTCGAGTCTGAATTTATGTAGCTTCAACTTCTAGCAATTGAATTGTGTGATACCTTTCTCTGCTAGATTGAAGAGCTCATTATCAAATATTTGTTCACCATATAGGTACTTCTAAATTGTGATCGTCACCCCATAACCTTCTCTTTCTTAAGCTAAATAGATTTTGTTCCGAGTCTATCACTATCAGGGAGGTTTTCTAATCCTTTCATCATTCTCCTTGCTCTTCTTTGAACCCTCTTCATTTTTTCAACATCCTCTTGACTTGTGTCCAGAACTGGATAAAGTGTTCCAAGAGAGGTTGCACCAGTGCCAAATAAAGGTGTCAGATAGTCTCTCTGCATCTACTGGAGATCCCCTTGTTTATGCATCCAAGGATCTGATTAGCCCTTTTGTCAACAGCGTCATTCTGGGAGTTCATAGAATTATAGAAGATTAGGTTGGAAGAGACATCAGGAGGTCTTCTAGTCCAACTCCCTGCTGAATCATCCCAGCCAGGGCTTTGTCAAGTCAGATTTTAAAAACCTCTAATGATGGAGATTCTACCACCTCCCTAGGTAACCCATTCCAGTGCTTCACCACCCTCCTAGTGAAATAGTTTTTCCTGATATCCAACCTAGAACTCCCCCGCAATAACATGAGACCATTGCTCCTAGTTCTGTCATCTGCCACAATTGAGAACAGCCGAGCTCCATGCTCTTTGGAACTCTCCTGCAGGTAGTTAAAGGCTACTGTCAAATCCCCCCCTCATTCTTCTCTTTTTCAGACTACATAAGCCCAGTTCCCTCTCCTCAGAAGTGATGTGCCCCAGTCACCTAAGCATTTTTGTTGCCCTCTGCTGGACTCTCTTCAATTTGTCCACATCCTTTCTGTAGTGGAGGGCCCAAAACTGGATGCAGTATTCCAGATGTGGCCTCATGAGTGCCAAATAGAGGGGATTAATGACTTCCTTCAGTCTGCTGGCAATGTTCTTACCAATACAGCCCAATATGCCATTAACCTTCTTGGGAACAAGGACAGACTGTTGACTCATATCCAGCTTCTCATCCACTGTAATTCCCAGGTTCTTTTTGGTGGAACTGCTGCTTAGCCAGTCGGTCCCCAGTCTGTAGCTGTACATGGGATTCTTCCATCGTAAGTGCAAGCCTATGCACTTGTCTTTGTTGAACCTCATCAGATTTCTTTTGGCCCAATCCTCCAATTTGTCTGGGTCACTCTGGACCCTATTCCTACCCTCCAGCGTATCTACCTCTCCACCCAGCTTATTGTCATCTGCAAACTTGTTGAGGATGCAATCCATCCCATCATCCAGATCATCAGTGAAGATGTTGAACAAAACTGACCCCAGAGGACCGACCCCTGGGGTACTCTGGCTGCCAACTACACTTTGAGCTGTTGATCACTACCTGTTAAGCCCGACAATCTAGCCAGCTATCTATCCACTTTATAGTCTATTAGTCCAATCCATACTTTTTTAGATTGCTGGCAAAAGTACTCTGGGAGACCAAATCAAAAACTTTGCGAAAGTAAAGATATATATGTCCACTGCTTCCCCCTATCCACAAAACCAGTTATCTTATGATAGAGGCAATCAGGCTGGTCAGGCATGACTTGTGTTTGGTGAATCCATGTTGATTGTTCCTGAGCACCTTCCTTTCCTCCAACTGCTTCAAAATAGATTCCTTGAGCACCTGCTCCATGATTTTTCCAGGGACTGATGTGAGAGTGACCAGTATTTAGTTCCCCAGATTCTTCTTCTTCTCTTTTTAAAAGATGGGTACTATATTTGCCGGTTTCCAATCATTCAGGACCTCCCAAGATTGCCATGAGTTCAAGGAGATAATGGTTCTATGATTCTATGATACTTGTGCCCAGCTTACCAAGTGATCAAGATTGCTCTGTATCTGTAGTGACCTGTCCTCCATATTTTACCACTCCCATTTTTTGTGTCATCTACGAACTTTCAGTGATGATTTTATGTTATCTTCCATGTCATTGATAAAAATGGTAAAGTGTGTAGGGTGAACAAGCAGTCCCTGAGAGGCTTCAATAGAAACAAAACCCATTTGATGATTTCCTGTTAACAGGTGCATTTTGAGACCTATCACTTAGCCACTAAGACCTATTAGAAGTGAATAATCTTTAAGGGCTAAACTGTAATAATTTATTCATGTTAAATAGTGTCTTATAATGTGATTAGTTTCACTGAAGTCAGTGGGACTACCTGAAAATAAGTCTGTATTCAACAAGTGAAATCTTGGCCCTATTGGATTCAACAGGAGTTTTGCAATTGAATTCAGTAGGGACAGGATTTTACCCACTGTGAGTGAGCATATCACAGTCTTCTACCGAAAAGTAAAACAGAAGAGAATTACAGCATATGTGCGCCTGTCTTTTCTCACTATCACTGGAGTAAATTGGGATTAATTCAAATAAAGTCAGCAAAAATACACTGTTGCAAAACTTGTGTTAATGAGAGAGAGAATCACACCCAAGGTATTTGGATTGCTTTAATAAAAACTAGGCAGGAGACACAATGTGTGCACTTCATATAACCTTTTTGTCGAAGAGGTAAATGTTGCACTAGAAACTAGAAAGAAAGTTGATCTCTCTTATTTTTTGAAAAATGTGAGTTTCAGACATTACCATAGTACCATAGCTACAATACTATTGATTATCTAATCAATGATAATTAAATGCACACCTCTAAATGACATCATTTAAAAACAAATTACATTATATCAATAGAAACAAACCAATTTAAATGCAAACAACTAATCAGCAACTTAATACATGCTAATTGTTACCAAAATTTCAATTAATGTGTTGATACATTAACTCATTTCCAAAGATTCAGGAAAACATCATGTAATACTCTGCAATATATAGTAATTAAGTAACATATGAGTTTCTGATTCACTGGGCGTCATTTACCTATGGTTTTGAATTAATTTATGTACTTAGATTGCTATTTTATTATGTTTGCATCAAAGAAACTCTAAAATATACTATCAAGAAGCAATGCTTTCTCCTATCTGTTCTCTATCTTGTTTATTTAGATTGTAAGCTTTATAGTGTAGAGCATCTCTTGTTATGTGTGTGTTTCTTTTTCTTCTTTTACAGTGCTCAGCCCAGTGGAGCCCTAGTATTGGTTAGGCCCTCTAGGCATACTGTAATATATATCTATACCCTCTCCAGCTTGCAAAGCAAAATCAAATATTTTAGCATGATATAGACAATCAGTACTGAAGAAGCTTTACACTGTGGGCTGAGAATGAGTCATATAGAATGAGTTCATTTAGCTTCATAGACTTTAAGGCCAGAAGGGACCATCATGATCATCTAGTCTGACCTCCTGCTCATTGCAGGCCACAGAACCTCACCCACCTGCTAAGATTTCAAGTTACAGAGACTCCACCATTTACACTAATTTAAACTTGCAAGTGACCTGTGCTCATGCTGCAGAGGAAGGCAAACCCCTCCCCCCGCCCCCAGGTCTCTGCCAATCTGAGCCAGGGGAAAATTCCTTTCTGACCCCAGGTATGGCAATCCATTAGATCTTGAGTATGTGGGCAAGACCACCAGCCAGGAACCCGGGAAATAATTTTTTTGTAGTAGCTCAGCACCTTTCCCATCTAGCATTCCATTATCAGCCATTGGGGATATTTGTGTGGAGGATCCTTTGTGTAAGTTAAAGGAGAGTGCTGTTTGTTTGTATTAAGAGACAATAAGGAGAGCCATCAGTTTTGCTCCCAAGCTCATCTCAGTTCAGGCTTCTTAATTGATGCCTTCCACCTCAATTGGATATCAGCTGTGAAGTATGCCTTTCCTCCAATCCCAATCATTCCACAAGTCATCCTCTAGCTGAAGTTGGATCATGCCAAACTAATTCTTATTGCTCTCACTTGGTTGAGGCAATGTTGGTTCTCTGACCTACTCCGTCTATCTGTTTGGGTTCCCATATCTCTTCCTCTTCTTCCTGACCTACTAACTCAGCACCACGGCTAAGTATTTTGCCTTCAGCATTCAACATTCTGCATCTCACTGCATGGATGCTGCATGGCTTGATGAGGAGGAGGAAGAATGTTCAGAAACTGTTTGAAAGAGTTGATTAACAGCAGGAAGCAGTATTTGGGTGATTTATTTTGGCAAATGGAACGGAAGTGGTTTTCAGTTTAGTTGCATGCTCATGGAATTCAGCCAGTGCTGATCTGTATTCAGGATGTTTTGGAGTACCTATTATACCTTCAGTCTTTTAGTCTCTCACTCAGTTCATTGAAGGTTCTTTTAGCAGTAATATTGGCCTTTCATCCACCATCTCGAACCCCATGGTGATGAGATTTCTAAGAGGAGTCATTCTTCTCCACTGGCCACTGGGAAAGGGCTAGCTTCCTTGTGGGACTTTAATACTGCCTTGGCAGCCATTATGAGGCCTCCATTTGATCCCCTGACAACCTGTTCTCTGTCCCTCCTGAGCCAGCAGACAGTTTTCCTTGTGGGTCTTCCATCTGCAAAGAGAGTATGCAAGCTAAAGACCTTAAAGACTGAGCCCCTTTACATATAGTTTTTTCAAGAACAGAGTGGCCCTATGTCTGCATAGGTAATATTTGTTGGAAGTGGTTTCACAATTTCACCGTAACCAAATTATTTACCGGTGTTCGTTCCTACAGTGCACTCTAATGTGGATGAATAGCGACTTCACAAGTTTGATGTGAGATGATGCTTGGTGTTCTGTCAGGCAGAAGTAAGCCTTTTGGGGTATCACCTCATCTGTAGGTCTCATATGCGGATCAAATGTAGGGTCAGGCACTCTCTGTTCAGATGATTTCCAGATGAATAACTTCCTGCATCATACCAGCATATGAAGTAGCGTACTTCCTTAGAGATTGTGGACTCATTCAACAAGAGCCTACGCAAAGCAATATAAATAGCATTCCTCAATGATGTTTCAGTTTTGAACAATTGCAGAGTTGCTACCTTGTCTTCTATACTTACGTTTCTTAGGCACTATGCGATTACCACTGTGTCTACATCAAATGCAAACTTTGGGAAGGCAGTTCTACAGCCATTGTTTAAGTAGACACTGAGCCTCACCTCCTACACGTACTGCTTGTGAGTCACCTGAGTGGAATATACATCCGCAACCACTCCATGAAGAAAAGATGATTACTTACCTCTTTTGTAACTGGTTCTTCAAGATGAGGACGCAGGTATGTATTCCACTGCGCCTCCTCCATCCGCTCTGCTTATGGTGTTTGGTGTGAAAGAAGTGAGGGAGGTTGGGGTGATGATACACTTAAATAGGCAGTGGAGGGGCTGGAGCCACATGGTGTGAGTGCTGCCCATATGGGTACTGATAGGCAAAGTTATTTGGTTTCAGTGTGCTGGGCGCAGGTACACCATAGTGGAATACACACCTGCACCCTCATCTCAAAAGCCAGTTTCAATAGAGGTAAGTATACTCACAGACTTATAGACTTTAAGGTCAGAAGGGACCATCACAATCTAGTCCAGGTGTTCTCAAACTTCATTGCACCGTGATCCCCTTCTGAAAACAAAAATTACTACATGACCCCAGAAGAGAGGTATCCAAGCCTGAGCCCACCCAAGTTCACCACTCCATGTGGGCAAGAGGCACAGCATGAGCCCCTCTGCCATGGGTGTGGGGAGGGACAAAGATGAGGCCCCAGGGCTTTAGCCTAAGGCAGGAGGCCTGTAACCTAAGCCCTGATGCCCATGACTGAAACCCTTGGGTGTCAGCTTCAGCCCCAGGTGGTGGGACTCGGGCTTCAGCAAGTCTGAGCCAGCCCAGTTTGGGGTCCCAACCCACAGTTTGAGATCCGCTGATCTAGTCTGACCTCCTGCACATTGCAGGCCCCAGAACCTCACCCATCCACTCCCATAATAGATCCCTAAGCTTTGTTTGAGTTACTGAATTCCTCAAATCATGATTTAAAGACTTCAAGTTGAGACTCCACCATTTACACTAGTTCAAACTTTCAAATGACCAATTACCCATGCTCAATAGCCGCTGCACATTTTTGGGAACAATTTTTATACAGAATTTTGGGCTGAAAGAAGTAAGGCCAGTAAACTATGGCTGACTAGGGAAAGACAATTTTGTTTTGCACCAACTTTCGAAGTATCAGAATTTTGTTTTCGTTCTGCATTAGCTTTCTGCCATTACTTTTAGGTTTTGCCATGGAAGGGCAGCTCTACTCTCTGCTGAAGATTCCACAAAAGACCTGATACAACAGTCATCAGCTGGGTGACTTAGGAGACTCCCTGCCTATGTCTCGTTCCCTTGCCCACTCTTGGGGCTGCACTGGCTTGCCTCAGTCTCTCAGTGGAATGGAGGTTGTATGCCTATAACATTACAGAGGTACACTTTTACCAGGAGGCTTCCTGATGTCTTTTAAGTTTCCTCTGTGCATAGCTATATGCAGCAATTCTTCCCGTAAGATAAGTTGTTCATTGCCAATACAACATTCTTCCCCTCTGGTCTTTGACAGCACCAAGGGTGTTCATAAAGGTAGAGGTAGCAGTACTTATCCTGTAAGTGGTTTGCATTTATCATTTTGTCTCAATAATGATCATGCTATGTGACATCAACAAAGCATGACGGAAGCAGCCTACTAGGGAAATAAAGACTGATATATAGACCATAAATGGGGAACAAGTAATAAGAAAAGGAGATGTGGCCCTAAAAGGATGGGACCTAGAAACATACAGAAGGAATAAGGGCACGGAAAAGAAGTGCTGAAAGTACAGAGAAAATAAGATAAGGTCCTAAAATTATCAGAAAGAACAATAAACCCCTGAAATTTGACAGAGGAAATTGGGCAAGGTATGGATTAAGGTTAATTGTAACTAAGGGTTAAGATTTTCAACAATACAAGCTTAAAGACAGGATCCGAAATAAGTGATCTGATTTTCAAAAACATTCAGCATGCAGCAGCTCCTGTTGAAATTAATGGAAGCTGCAGAGTGCTCAACACACTTAAAAAATCAAGTCACTTATTTAGATGCTTAACTTTAAGCTCCAATTGTTGAAATATTATCATCATAATTAAATATTGATTTAGAAGCCTAACTATAGGCTTTATCTTTGAATATCTTGGCCAAGGTCCACAGAAACTGCAGTGCAGCAAATCCACTCATGGATCTGATTATATCATAAAAAGAACAGAAGGAAGAGCTTGCAAAAGAGGTGAAGAGAGGCATATCACAAATGCGTAGGGAAGGCTTTCTCCAGAGTGCAGGGCCTGGATCATTATTAATCCATTGCTGAACTGGGTTTCTAGAAGTGGAATGAGGGAGAAATTGGGATTGGTGGATACTGGAAGGAGACAGAGATGATTTATTTAGAGTATGTTAAGGGTTGTTAAGGTAAGATCTTCTCTGACTGCATTTCCTTATTCAGGAAAAATAATCCTCACCTCTCTCACCATTGCACACAGAACTCCCATTAACACAAATGGGCGTTACATGTGTGCATCAAAGAGAGAACAGAATAGACCCAATAACTGCATGAAAAGTATTTGTGTTGCAATTGGATTAAGCAAATGTATTCTTAAGGTTTGAGAAAGAAGGAGGTTCAAATTCTTACAACAGAATGTACACATTCTGAACAACTCAGTATTTATTTGGTTCAGCACGGCAGGTTTCTGATTGCTAATTTTGCAAAGACACCGAGGTCATAAATATGTGTAATTTTCCACAAGGTTAGAGCAAATGTGCTAGTAGAAGCAGAAACATTAGCAGGCCACATATAGAAACCCTTTTTAGAGAAGATCACAAAGTTTCAACGCTTTTTTGCTTTGCACGAACAATGATTTCACATTTTTAAAGGAGCAATTCTACTTGTTTCTTAGGAAATGTTAAAGTATGGGTCAAATCATCACATTAATTATCTGGAGGTCATTTTGAAAATTACTACCAAACGTGTTGAGAAAGGTTTTATATTCTCACAGAAATTATGATCTGCTGTTTCTATGGAAACTGCAACAGCAGTTCATAAAAGCTTTTAAATGGAAGTTTCCAAAGCTTTACATCCTGAAGTCTAACAACATCCATTTGAAAAACAAACAGAAAATAAAAACCATGCACAGGTTAACTTCATCTCTGGTGTAACTCTTGATTTTCTCTGGAGATACATCAAGGATGAATTTAGAGCATAATTTTATAGGATGGTTATTATTCTCTCATGTAGCAGCTCGACAACTCAACCCTGCGTTGCCTCCTGCTGGCCATCTGGGAATTAGCTCTTTTCCAGCCAGAGTGCCCTCTCCAGGCTGGTGTCTTGCCCATCGCTGGCCCCCTGTGCCCCTCCCAGACTCCAGTGCCCTTTTATCTGAGATGCTGCCCCCTGGTAATACCCCTTCACTCTCTGTGGGTCTCCCCTCCCTGGGGTACCGCCAACCCACTATCTCTACCTTGCCTCAGTCTAGGGCTCCTGCCAGTCATCATCAAGCCCCCACACCCTTGGGCAGACTGCAGTCTAAAAGCCAGTCATCATAGGCAAATTTTTTTGGACCTGCTGCCTTTCCCTGCAGCCTAGTACTCTTTTAGGCCTTTCTAGCAGGCCGCAGCCTGGGAGGTCGCCAGGCCTGAGCTCCCCGGCTCAGCCTGCCCCTTCCTCAGCACTGCTCCACCCTCAGTACCCTTAGCTTTCAGGCAGCTAAGTCCTTCCACCTCCAGAACTAGAGGGAGACTGCTTTAGCTCTAAGCTCTTAGCCCTTTTATAAGGGCCCAGCTGTGGCCACCTTCCCAATCAGCCGAAGCTTGCTGCTTTCCCCATCCACAGCCCTCAGTAGGGCTGTTTCTAATTCTTATATCTTTCTTTTCTGTTGGACACACATGTATTATCTACCAATCAGTCTGCTTAAATGAAACTAATCTTATGAGTAATAGAAATATTTAAAAATCTGCATTTTATTTCAGCTTGCAGAAGAATTTGGGGCAGGGATACTGTCTTTATATTTGTGTGTAAAGCACTTGGTGGACTGTGAGCTATCTGAACTCTACTTTGCAAGGTGCTGAGCACTTGGTCTCTGTCTAGTAAAGCACTTGAGCATAAGCTTAACTTCAAGCATGACCCATTGATCTGGACACAGTGGTGAAGTGAGGACAACAAATGGGTATATTTCAATTGGCAGGCTGCAACTTATATGAAAATGAAACACGGAGAGGAATAGTACCTTCCCATCACCCATATTCTCCTATATTGGCAGTTCCAGAGCAGGGGTTACAGGGTTCCTGCCATATGACCCATAAGTCAGGGTATGCTCTCCTCAGACTACCTTTCGGGACTCAGCTCACTCTGAGCCGTACCATCACCCCCTATGAGGGAGGCAGAGGGTCTAGAAGAGTGGGGATCCTGACCCACAAGATCTGACCTCTGTCAGTAAGAGCCACAAGATCTCACCCTATCCCATGATCCCAAAGCTGCTCAGCAGAATCCTAGGTCTTTTACCTCGGGCACTGTTCAACTGCACAGGAAACGGATACAGGTAGCGATAAATTAACAACTCTACCAAGTACCTCAGTTACATACTAAGTGCATTCTTACCTAATGTAACTCAAAGGGGCTGCAAAAAAGGTGAAAAATGCTCTGGGCGGCTGCCAATTGGCTCTATAGGAGAAAAAATCCTTTCTAGTCTCCAAATGAGCAATCAGCTAGTCTTGGAGAGTCTGCCGGTTTGACTGCCATGCCTAGTTCAGCATTGGTGGTAGGGGCTGCTGGAATGGAGTTGAAAAAGGCTCCGTATGTTCTATGATTCAGATTAAATCCTGGAGCTGGAGGATGTATGCCAATCACAGTGATAGATTCAATAGACTAGCTGAACAAAGAGAAGGTTAAGGGGTGACTCAATTAGCCTACAAATACCTACATGGGTAACAAATATTTAATTATGTGAATGTTAAAAGGGTACTGTTATGTGGATAAATGGGCATCTCAGAAAAATGGACAGAGAAAATTATGGATTAGGGCTGTCAAGCGGTTAAAAAAATTAATCACAATTGTGTGATTAAAAAAATTGCAATTAATCACATGATTAAAAAATTAATTGCAATTAATTGCACTGTTAAACAATAATAGAATATCATTTATGTAAGTACTTTTGGATGTTGTCTACATTTTCAAATATATTGATTTAAATTACAACACAGAATACAAAGTGTACAGTGCTCACTTTATATTTTTGTTTACAAATATTTGCACTGTAAAAAACAGAAAAGTATATTTCAATTCACCTAATACAAGTACTGTAGTGCAATCTCTTTATCATGAAAGTTGAACTTACAAATGTAGAATTATGTACAAAAAATAACTGCATTTGAAAATAAAACAATGTAAAACTTTAGAGTCTACAAGTCCACTCAGTCCTACAATCGCTCAAATAAGATGAGGAATACTTGTGGCACCTTAGAGACTTAGCAGTTTATTTCAGCATAAGCTTTCGTGGGCTATAGCCCACTTCATTGGATTCACAGAATGGAACAGAAGTAAGACGTATTTATATACACAGAAAGCAAAAAAAGTTGTACAATAGCATACCAATTCTAAGAGGCTGTTTAATTTGGATGGGCCATTATCAGCAGGAGAAAAACTTTTGTAGTGGTTCTCTGTCTGACAGGTGATAAGAACTTTTGAAGGTAAATTAACTAGGGAAATGCAATCAATTGGTGTAATGACAAAGCCATTCACAATCCCTGTTTAGCCCTTGGTTAATTGTGTCCTATTTGAAAATTATTTCCAGTTCCTTAGCTTCTCATTGGAGTCTGTTTTGGAAGTTTTTCTGTTTTAAAATTGACATCTTCAAGTCTTTAATGGAATGGCCAGGGAGGTTGAAGTGTTCTCCTACTAGTTTTCGAACGTTATGATTCCTGATGTCAGATTTGTGTCTATTTATTCTTTTGCGCAGAGACTGTTTGGTTTGGCCAATATACATAGCAGAGGGGCATTGCTGGCACATGATGACATATATCACATTGGTAGATGTGCAGGTGAATGAGCCTCTGATAGTGTGGCTGACGTGATTAGGCCCTATGATGGTGTCAGTTGAATGGATATGTGGAGAGAGTTGGCATCGGGCTTTGTTACAAGGATAGGTACCTGGGTTAGTGTTTTTGTTGTGTGGTGTGTGGTTGCTGGTGAGTATTTGTTTCAGGTTGGGGGGCTGTCTGTAAGCGAGGACTGGTCTGTCTCCCAAGATCTGTGAGAGTGTGGGATCATGGAATCATAGAATATCAGGGTTGGAAGGGACCTCAGGAGATCATCTAGTCCAACCCCCTACTCAAGGCAGGACCAATCTCCAACTAAATCATTCCAGCCAGGGCTTTGTCAAGCCTGACCTTAAAAACCTCTAAGGAAGGAGATTCTACCACCTCCCTAGGTAACCCATTCCAATGCTTCACCATCCTCTTAGTGAAAAAGATTTTTCCTAATATCCAATCTAAACTTTCCCAACTGCAACTTGAGACCATTTCTCCTTGTTCTGTCATCCGCTACCACTGAGAACAGTTTAGATCCATCCTCTTTCAAATCCCCGTTCAGGTAGTTGAAAGCAGCGATCAAATCTCCCCTCAGTCTTCTCTTCTGTAGACTAAACAATCCCAGTTCTCTCAGCCTCTTCTCGTAAGTCATGTGCTCCAGGCCCTGCATCATTTTTGTTGCCCTTCTCTGGACTCTTTCCAGTTTTTCCACTTCCTTCTTGGAGTGTGGGCCCCAAAACTGGACACAGTACTTCCCTCAGGATAGGCTATAGATCCTTGATGAAGCACTGGAGAGGTTTTAGTTGTGGGCTGAAGGTGACAGCTAATAGTGTTCTGTTTTTTTCTTTGTTGGGTCTGTCCTGTAGTAGGTGGCTTCTGGGTACTCTTCTGGCTCTGTCAATCTGTTTTATCACTTCGCAAGGTGGGTATTGTAGTTTTAAGAATGCTTGGTAGAGATCTTGTAGGTGTTTGTCTGAGGGATTGGAGCAAATGCGGTTGTATCTTAGAGCTTGGCTGTAGACAATGGATCGAGTGGTGTGTCCTGGATGGAAGCTGGAGGCATGTGTACTCCTCGTCTTATTTATGGATACAGACTAACATGGCTGCTAATCTTAAACTCATCAAACAAATAAGTTTGTTTACATTTGCAGAAGATAATGTTGCCTGCTTCTTGTTTACAGTGTCACCAGAAAGTGAGAGCAGACGTTTGTGTGGCACAAGATATTTATGTGGCAGATGTGCTAAAGATTCATATGCCCGTTCATGCTTAAACCACCATTCCAGAGGACATACATCCATTCTGATGACAGGTTCTGCCTGATAACGATCTAAAGCAGAGTGGACCGACGCATTTTCATTTTCATCATCTGAGTCAGATGCCACCAGAAGAACATTGATTTTCTTTTTTGGTGGTTCGGGCTCTGTAATTTCCTTATCTGGTGTTGCTCTTTTAAGATATGTGAAAGCATGCTCCACACCTCATCACAGTCAGATTTTGGAAGGCACTTCAGATTCTTAAACCTTGGGTTGAGTGCTGTATCTATCCTTAGAAATCTCACATTCGTACCTTTTTTGCATTTTGTCAAATCTGCTCTGAAAGTGTTCTTAAAATGAATATATGCTGGGTCATCATCCAAGACCGATATAACATGAAATACATGGCAGAATACAGGTAAAATAGAACAGAACACGTAATAATTCTCCCCCAAGGAGTTCAGTCAGAAATTTAATTGATGAATGTTATTAATATGGAAGCATGTCCTCTGAAATGGTGGCTGAAGCATGAAGGGGCATATGAATGCTTAGTATATCTGGCACGTACCTTGAAATACCAGTTACAAAAGTGCCGTGTGAATGCCTGTTCTCACTTTCAGGTGACATTGTAAATAAGAAGCAGTCAGCAGTATCTCCCATAAATGTAAACAAACTTGTTTGTCTTAGCGATTTGCTGAATGAGAAGTAGGACTGAGTGGGCTTGTAAACTCTAAAGTTTTAGAGTTTTTGTTTTTGAGTGCAGTTATGTAACAAAAAAAAAATCTACATTTGTAAGTTACACTTTCACAATAAAGAGATTGCACTACAGTATGTGCATGAGGTCAATTGAAAAATACTATTTCTTTTATCATTTTTACAGTTCAAATATTTGTAATAAAAATAATGTAAGGTGATCACTATATACTTTGTATTCTGTGTTGTAACAGAAATCAATATATTTGAAAATGTAGGAAAACATAAAAAATATTTAATACATTTCAATTTGTATTCTATTGTTTAACAGTGCGATTAATCATGATTAATTTTTTAAATCTCAATTAATTTTTTTGAGTTAATTGCCTGAATTAAATGTGATTAATCAACAGCCCAACTATGAATTTAGGCATACAAATGAAATCTTCAAAAGTTATTTATATATGCAACTTCTCTTTCAGCTGTCCAACTGTAAATGACTAAAACTGATCATGATTAAGAAATATGACATTTTCCGTATTTTTATAAATTTCTGGCTTTGGAAACTGAAAAAAATAAATTTGCTGCTGAAATACTGATAGGTAGATAGATCAAGGTTAAGTTACTGAAGACAAAAACATACAACAAAAATGTTATAAAAAACCTAAAATAATTAGACTTGTATTTTTCATGAACAGGGTAGTGTACAGATATAGCACTGCCTTTTCCTAGAGGGTATCAGAACGGCTCAGTTATGTGTCACAGACATTATAGCTAATGGCGATTCTTCTTTAGCTCAAGTGGAATGGGTTTATGCATTCGAAGCAAGGGGATTAGAGTTCTATCCCTGTTGTCTTCGTGAAGTTCCTAGTGGCCACAGTGTGCAGCATAATAACTAATGAAGTCCTAAGGAGCTGCAGATTTGCTAATATGAAATACGAATTACATGAATGATGATGAGCAGGAAGCATATGTTTAATATGTTGAACAAGTGATGTGAAAAATCAGTATTTCACATGCATGCTACTTATTGATTGGTTTATTTGGTTCATAAAGTAATTCATTTCAAATGAGTCACTATAAAAAGTGGCTTTTATATAATGCGCATATGAAGACGTGTGATTAAAACTACCTGCTACAAATCTTTGAAGATTCCCTGAAATATTAGATGCACTGAAAATGCCTGGTTGCTGATACAACAGGCAGGGAATAAAGGAAGAAGGGGTTGCCTTAGATATTAAAAATGTATACACTTGCACTGAGGTGGAAATAGGAGACAGACTTGTCAAACGTCTCTGGGTAAGGATGAAAGGGAGAATGTTATGTTAGGGTTCTACTATAGACCACCTAACCAAGAAGAAGAGGTGGATGAGGCTTTTTTATACAACTAACAAAATTATCCAAAGCACAGGACTTAGTGGTGAAGGGGGACTTCAGCTACCCAGATATCTGTTGGGAAAATAATACAGAAGGTACAGATTATCCAAAAGTTCTTGGAATGTATTGAAGACATTTTTTTAATTCAGAAGGTAGAAAAAGCTACTACAGAAGAGGCTGTTCTAGATTTGATTTATAGGGAGGAACTGGTTGAGAATTTGAAAGTGGAAGGCTGCTTTGGTGCATGTGATCATGAAATGGTAGAGTTCATGATTCTAAGGCAGGGATCGGCAACCTTTCAGAAGTGGTGTGCCGAGACTTCATTTATTCACTCTAATTTAAAGTTTCGCATGCCGGTAATACATTTTAACAGTTTTAGAAGGTCTCTTTCTATAGGTCTATAATATATAGCTAAACTATTGTTGTATGTAAAGTAAATAAAATTTTTAAGAAGCTTCATTGAAAATTAAATTTAAATTATAATGTAAAGCCCCCCAGATCGGTGGCCAGGACCTGGACAGTGTGAGTGCCGCTGAAAATCAGCTTGCGTGCTGCCTTCGGCACCTGTGCCATAGGTTGCCTACCCCTGTTCTAAGGAATGGTAGGAGGGAAAACAGCACAATAAAAATAATGGATTTAACGAAGGCAAACTCAGGGAGTTGGTAGCTAAGATCTCATGGTAAGCAAGTCTAAGGGGAAAAACAGTTCAGGAGAGGTGGCAGTTTTTCAAAGAGCTCAAGAGCAATCTGTCCCACTGCATAGGAAAAATAGGAAATATGGCAAGAGACAACCCTGGCTTAATCAGGAGATCTTCAATGATCTGAAACTCCAGAAAGAGTCCCACAAAAAGTGGAAACTAGATCAAATTACAAAGGATGAATATAAACAAACAACACAAGTGTGGAAGGAGAAAATTAAAAAGTTCAAGGCACAAAATAAGATTAAAACATCTAGAGACATAAAGGGTATCAAGAAAACATTCTACAAATACATTAGAAACAAGAAGATGACCAAGGACAAGGTAAGCCCATTACTCAATGGGGGCAGAGGAGGGAGGGAACAATAACAGACAATGTAGAAATGGCAGAAGTGCTAAATTACTTTTGGTTTCAATTTTCACCCAAAAGGTTAGTAGCGATTGGATGTCTAATAGAGTGAATGCCAGTGAAAATGAGGTAGGATCAGAGGCTAAAATAGGGAAAGAACAAGTTAAAATTATATAAACAGGTTAGATGTCTTCAAATCACCAGAGTCTGATGAAAACATCCTAGAATACTCAAGGAGCTGTCTGAAGAGATAGCGGAGCCATTAGCGATTATCTTTGAAAAGTCATGGAAGAGGAGAGAGATTCCAGAGGACTGGAAAAGGGCAAATATAGTGCCAATCTATAAAAAGGGGAATAAGAACAACCCAGGGAATTACAGACCACTCAGTTTAACTTCAATACCTGGAAAGATAATGGAGCAAATAAATAAGCAGTCATTTTGCAGACACCTAGAAAATAATAAGGCGATAAGTAACAACATGGATTTGTCAAGAACAAATCATGTCAAACCAAACATAGCTTTCTTTGAGAGGGTAACAAGGCTTGTGGATGGGGGGAAGCGGTAGATGTGATATATCTTGACTTTAGATACAATCTTGCATGACCTTCTCATAAATGAACTAGTAAAATACAACCTAGATGGAGCTACTATAAGTGTGTGGGGGGTGCATAACTTGTAGGAAAACTGTTCCCAGAGAGCAGTTATCAGTAGTTCACAGTCAAGCTGGAACGTCATACCAAGTGGAATCCCACAGGGATCAATTCTGGGTCTGGTTCTTTTGAATATCTTCATCAATTATTTAGATAAAGGCATAGAGAGTATATATATATAAAGTTTGCGGACAATACCAAGCTGGGAGTGGTTGCAAGTGCTTTGTAGAATAGGATCAAAATTCAAAATGATTTGGACAAGCTGGAGAAATGGTCTGGGATGAAATTCAATAAGAACAAATGCTAAGTAGGAAGGAACAATCAGTGCACACCTACAAAATGGGAAATAACTGTCTAGGTAGGAGTACTGTGGAAAGGAATCTGAGGGGTCGTAGTGGATCACAAGCTAAATATGAGTTAACAGTTTAACACTGCTGCAAAAAAAAAAGCAAACATCATTCTGAGATGTATTAGTGTTGTAAGTAAGACACGAGAAGTAATTCTTCCTCTATACCAGGGGTGGGTAAACTACGGCCCGCGGGCCGGGTTCGGCCCGCGAGACTGTCCTGACTGGCCCACCAGAGCTTGGCAGGGCAGGCTGCTCTCGGCCCCTCCCCCGCTCTCCCGGAGCCTCAGTGGCACACCACTAAGACTCCGGGAGAGCGGGGGTGGGGTGGGCTGGGAGCAGCCTTCCCCGCCAGGAGCTCAGATGCGCGCTGCTGAGGCTCCGGCAGAGCGAGGGAAGGCGCCCGAGGGAAGGTGCTGGGAGCAGCCTCCCCTGCTGGGAGCTCAGACTCCTGATGCTGGGGCTCTGGGAGAGTGGGGGGAGGCGCTGGGGAGGGGCTCGGCTCCTCCGGCGGGAGGGAACAGCTCCTGGCCCTCTCCCCCTCTCCTGGAGGCTCAGCGGCGTGCGCTCCCGCCTTCCTGGAGCCTCAGCCTGCCGTGCGGGGCTGCACGCTGCTCCAGGGGAGCGGTGCAGCCTGTCTAGTTCTGGCCTGGCCGCCAGCGTGGTAAGGGGGCCGGAACTGGGGGGAGGGAAAGGGGCTTAAGGGGCAGGGAGTCCTGGGGCATCAGGGGACAGGGGGCTGTTGGATGGGTGGAGGTTCTGGGCAGGGGATGATCAGGGGAAGGGGGGTGAGAGGTTGGATAGGGCAGGGGTGGGTAGTTGGGATAGGGAGTAGGGGGAGTTGAAAAGGGGGTAGGGTTCTGGGGGGGTAGTTAGTGTGTGGAGTCTCTGGAGGGGGTACTCGGGACAAGGAGCAGAGGGGCTCAGCTAGGGGTGGGGTCCCAGGGGTGGTGGTTAGGGTGGGGGATTTTGGGAGGGGGTGATCAGGGGACAAGGAGCGGGGGAGGGGAGTTGGATGGGTCTGGGATTCTGAGGGGGCATAAAGTGGGAGGGGGGGTCGCATGGAGGCGGGGCCAGAGGGGGGTCACATGGGGCCGGGGCAGGGAGAGGCAGAGCCTTCCCTGACCCGGTCCTCCATACAAGTTTTCAATCCCAATGTGGCCCTCTGGCCAAAAAGTTTGCCCACCCCTGCTCTATACTCTATGTGCTGATTAGGTCTTAGCTTGAGTATTGTGTACAGTTCTGGGCACCACATTTCAGGAAATATGTGGACAAATTGTGGAAAGTCCAGAAAAGAACAACAAAAATCATTAAAGGTCTAGAAAACATGACGTATGAGGGAAGATTGAAAATATTTGGGTTTCTTTAGTCTGGAGAAGAGAAGAGTGAGAGGGGCATGATAACAGTTGTCAGGCACATAAAAGGTTGATTCAACAAGGAGGGAGAAAAAATGTTCTTCTTAGCTTCTGAGATAGGACAACAAGCAATGGGCTTAAATTGCAGCAAGGGGATTTAGGTTGGACATGAGGAAAAACTTCCTAGCTGTCAGGGTGGTTGAGCACTGGAATAAATTGCCTTGGGAGGTTGTGGAATCTCCATCATTGGGGATTTTTAAGAACAGGTTGGACAACACCTGTCAGGGATGGTCTAGATCAGGAGTGGGCAAACTATGGCTTGCGGCCCACATCCGGCCCTAGCCTCTGGCCCCTCCCCGCTGCCTCCCTCCCCTGCCACCGTGCCGCTGGTGCTCTGACCCGCCACTACTGCCGGGCAGCGTTGAAGACGCATGGCTGGCTCTTGTTGGTGCTGTGCACTCCTGTGGGGCAGCGTGTCTAGCTCCGGCCAGGCCGCGTGGCTGCCAGACACGCTGCTCTGAGTGGCATGATAAGGGGGTCAGGGGGTTGGATAAAGTGCAGGAAGTTCTGGGGGGAAGTCAGGGAGCAGGGGGCAGTTAGATGGGGCAGAGGTTTTGGGGGGGGTGATTCGGGGGCGGGGGACGGGGGGTGGTTGGTAGGGCTCGAGGAGCCGGGGGAGTTGGCTGGGTCAGGGATTCTGAGGGGGGCAGACGGGGTGGGAAGTGGGTGTGGGTCAGATAGGGGGCGGGGCCAGGCTGTTTCGGGAGGCACAGCCTTCCCTACCTGGCATTCCATACAATTTTGCAACCCTGATGTGGCCCTTGGGCCATAAAGTTTGCTCACCCCTGGTCTAAATAGTACTTAATCCTGCCTTGAGTGCAGAGGACTGGACTAGATGAACTCTCGAGGTCCCTTTCAGTCCTAGTGAGCCTATGACTGTAAAAACGTGTATCACCAACTGTACAGATCTTCAGTTCATTATTCAGGATTAAAGCTGTTCACCTTTTTGAAATCAGGGGAAGTAGGGTCAGACTTTTCTTTCTTACACTTATAGGTCAAATACTAACCTCATTGAAGTCAATGGCAAAAGTCCCATTTATTTCAATGGGGCCAGGAATTAACCCCAAGTCTGTAACTTCTTTCACTATCACAATAATACAAACAAACAAACAAATCAAAATCTCTAACCCCCACTTACCAATGGTGCTGGATATACTGTTTCCATTCTGAGGCCCCAATTCCAGATTCTGCCACCTTATTACTGACTACAGGTATTGTCTTCCTCCAGGTCCTGGGGGTGCTCAACCCCCTTCTTCCCCAGGCCCCACCCCGACCCGACCCCTTCCTCTCAGTCTCTAGCCCTGCCCTGCCTCTTCCCACCCCTGCTCTGTCCAGACACCTGCCCCCATCCCACCCCTACCCCAAGCCTCCACCCTTCCCTTGTTCCGCCTCGCCTCTTCCCGCCCAGTTCCGTCCCCTCCTGCAAGTGCATCCCATCCCTGCTCCTCCCCTTCTTCCCTAGTGCCTCCTGCACTCCACGGAACAGCTGATCCACTGCAGGTGGAAGGCACTGGAAGGGAGGAAGAGGAGTTGATCGACATGACTGCTGGTGAGTCGGAGGTGCTGGGGTGACGAAAGAGGAGCTGGCTGCCAGTGGGTGCTAAGCACCCACTAATTTTTTTCCATGGGTGCTCCAGCCTTGGAGCACCCACGGAGTCGGCGCCTATGTTACCAACTATGAGAAAACAACATGGATACCAATAAGAACAAATATGGGCCTGAGAACTGCAACTGATACTGTGCAGGTGGGTTTCAGTGGGGCTTTGCATATGTTCAGCAGTACCTATGAGCTATCAACTGCAGGATCTAAGCCCCACTTGTGCAATGAAGAGACAGACTCCTATCCATTGAACTCCTCCACCTTTCAATGTAGCATCCACCAGAATGACAGCCTGCCTCAGTAGTGTCCTCTGCTCTCACAGGCATCTTCTGGAAAAAATGAAGACAAATTCCTCTTCTATTATTCAAATAATTCTTCACTTGAGTTCCAAATAAATAAGCCTTAAATTCCACTTACACACTACTTTCAAATAGTAGTAATTAGGACTGCATTAGTGTGGCAATAATTAACTTAGCTAATTCTTTTGATGTAATTACAGAAAATAATAACAAAAATTAAACGAATTTTGAGTTAATAAAAGTGGAATATTTTTCAGGGAACTCTTAATGCAGCATTAGTTCCTGAAAATGTGATATTGGCATGCTTTCAGACACCTAATTTCTAAGTACAATATGTATTTGTCCTAATAAAAAATGAGCAATGCAGTAGAAATTTTCTCAGCAGTGTGGTTCAGTATGTGGCTGTCCAGCATGCAAATAATTTCATTCCTTGAAGCACTGCTGAGTATATTTATTTAATTAAATATCATCTGTTTCCCCATTAAGTTCTGGTTCTTCTTGACTGTTTTGTTGTTTCCTTTTCGCAGGAATTCTCCAATAAACTTGCAGCAGCCCTGATGTATTTTCTTCATTAGATGCTTGGGATGATGAGTCCCCAGGCAGGGCTTAATTTGATTTACAGTGTACAAAGAGTTGAACCTTTTCACAACCCTCCCCATATCAGGGCAGCCTTTACTGCAGCTGCAAACTGTGCAGCCAATATTTTTTTCCTTTTTGGAAAATAATTTAGGAAAACTGTAGTGTTATCAAGACCAAACTGTGCTGGTAAAATATTTAAAATAATTACTGTTGCACTTGATTGTGCAGTCCTCACTCAGGCAAAACTCCCATTGACTTAAATTGAAAGCTCATTTGACTTCTGTTGAATAGGAATTTTACCTATGTAAAGCCTGAAGCCTGATCTAGATTAGGAGTTAAGGTGTGATATTATCATTTTAGCTATCACGTTCTAACACATTTAGAGAGACTGTCTGAGCCATGTGCTAAAACTGGTGACATTGAAGCCTAGGCTTCCTCTAGACTTCAGTCCTACCAATTTATTATGTGAATAAGGCAATGAGAATTGTCTTCAGTAGACTTTTACAGTGTGTCATTAACTGACGTGCTAATATCACACCTTAACTCCCAGTCTAGATAAGACCTAAGAATAACCTGTGCTTTTTAGCAAGGAAAATGAATGAGGATGCAAAAATGCAGCTTCACAGAAAGCTAGGAATGTTTAAGAATGAAGACATATGATATGATAGAAAATAAATATAATTTTTGTGTTTTAAAACAACAAGAGTTAAAATAAAAGTGCAGCAATTAGTTCCTCTTTTTTAGATAGCTACATGAATTCTTGAAATAGTTATCGCTTATATCCAAAAAATACATTAAAAGAATGATATGGTTGCAAAATCAAGTACTCAGAGTGAGGAAATTTCAGAATTAAGGCTTTCCGTGTTTCCATAATTCAGCCATCTATACATATGCATTATGATATAAGCTTTAATTACATTATCACATACTGTTTTTTCCACAGGACCTCTGCTTTAGTTAGTGAATGGGTACTTACTCGTTATTTCTTTTTACCTTTCTCATTCAATGTGTGACCCTAGGTCTTATTTAACACACAGCATCCAAAGCCTGCACTGAATACAAAATTATTAATTTCCTCACGGGTGTTTCTGTGGTGCTTCACAAACAATAATGAGTTTGCCTTTGCAACAGCCCTCTGAGATTAGGTAGCATTATTATCCATATTTTATAGCTGGGAAACTGAAGCACAGAGATATCAAGGCCAAAAGTGTCCAGTAATTTTGGGAGTCCAAGCTTGTGACACCTAGACCTTGATTTTTCAGTGTATTTAGCATGTTTGAAGCATTTTATATGTAGGCTTGGAAGGGTTAGATTTTTATAGATAAACCTAAGTATCGATTTCACCATACACACACAAGCTGACTACAAATATTTCCATCAATAATCATCAAAATGTACAGAGAGACAAAGCAAGAAAAATGCTGCTTGAGAACTTACTAGCATTTGATTTAAGAATATTGTATATTTTGACATGCAATGTTGACAATTTGTGTAGAGCTTTAATTTTTTGAATCTCAATGTTGGCTGTCATTAAATAATTTATCGTCTGACCCTCCAATAATTTCTTGGGACTGTGAACATTTACATCAATACAAATTTTAAAAAGCTTAAAAATAATTGTTGAAATTAGAAAGCAATCAAAATTGAGTTCTGCCACACCTATTTGTATGTGAAAAGCACAGCTCCAATTGGTTTCAAATACAGTTGGCAGGGCTGAACACTTCTGCAAATCTGGTCCCAGACGTCCCAAGATACCCAGAAAATGAGGAAGATAAAATTAAGTTCCCAGCTACGAAAATTTTGGTTTAAGTGACTTGCCTATCATCATGTAGACTTGCCTATCATCATCATGTTTGGCAGAAGCAGGGATAGTGGAATACAATTCTCCAGGGTAGCACTCAACTGTCTTAGCCATGAGGCTCTACTCCTTCTGATTGCAGTCCCCTGCCTCACTCACTAGACACCTTCCAACTTCTGCAACAAATGAGGCAGGGGTCCTACTGACAACAGCCTCATTCACTAAACCCATCTAGTTCATCTGCTGAGCACCACCCATCTGGTGCATTAAACGAGGCAGGATCCTGCAGAAAAAATATGTGGATTAAATAAATATTAAAGTCATTTAACATTTCAATAAACATTTAACTTCTTAATACAAAATAATGTATTGCTGCCTTCACACAAAGAGGTGGAATGAAAGCTTGCATGGGCATATTCATTCTGTCCTTTCCTAACTTTTCAGTGCTTGACTTTGAAACCTTAATCTTTTTTAACCAGAGTTTTTTAGATGTAGTTTTCTAATTAAAAGACCAGATAAACTGAAAAGCAAACAGCTATTGTATCATGTGGAACCATACAGGCAACCCAACTTCAAGGTTGGGCCTTTAGATCTACTGTACAGATCTCTGGCACTTGAACTAATGAGGTGACTGGTAGCAGTAATAGGCTGTTTTCATGTATATGCACCAGGCACTGGAGCTGGGTAAGACACACACTGGGCCAGTACGTTTCACGTCTGTTTGCTCACAGCAGAGGAATATAGAGAGCTGTGACTCCTGGGTTCAATTCCAGGTTTTGCAGGGGAGTATTATAGACTATCGTGCCCCTGTGCCCCCATCTGTCTGTCTCCCTCTGCTCCCATCCAACCCCCGTCCCCACTTCTCATGGCTCCTGCCCCCTCCCCTTCTGCTCCTATCCTTCCCCCTCCAGCTCTTTCCTCTCTCAATCTCTTCTGCTGTTTTTTCCCCATGGCTCTGGCTTTTTGCTTTCATCCATCTCCCCAACTCCTTCATCCTTCCCCATCTACTCCTATCCACTCCCAGCTCCTCTCCTCCTCCGCCCTGCTTCCTTTTCCCCCTTTGTCTTCTGTACCCTTCTGCAATGGAATCAGATGGTTCCTCCTGCTCCTTTAGGTTTCCTGGGCACTAGCAGTGGGACCACTGAGAGAACAAGAAAGACTCTCTTCTCTCCATTCCTGTGCCCAGTACCGCAGGAGTTCCTGGCAGCCACGAGGAGCCAGGGAGATTCTATCCTAGGAAGCATTGACTCTCAAAAAGATTGGGGGATCATGGTGGATAAAGAACTGCATGTGAGCTCCTGTTGCTGCACTGTGGCCAAAAGGGCTAACGAGCTTCTTGGATGCATAAACCGGAATCTTGAGTAGGAGTAGAGAGGTCATTTTACCTCTCTATTTTGGCACTGGTGCAACTGCTGCTGGAACACTGCATCTAGTTCTGGTGCCTCCAGTTCAGGAAGGATGTTGATAAACTGGAGAGGGTTCAGAGAAGAGTCATGAGAATGATCAGAGGATTAGAAAACATGCCTTATTGTGTCTGAGCTCTTTGGGTCTATCTATTTAGCTTGACAAAGAGAAGGTTAAGTGATGACTTGATCGCAGTCTATAAGTACCTATATGGGGAAGAAATATTTGCTAAGAACCTCTTCAGTCTAGCAGACAAAGGTGTAAAGATCCAGTTGTTGGAAGTTGAAGCTAGATGAATTCAGATTGGAAGTAAAATATACGTTTTTATCAGTGTGGGTAATTATCCATTAGAACAATTTACCAAAGTTTGTGGTGAATTTTCCCTCACTGGCCATTTTAAAATCTAGATGATATATTATTTGAAAAAGAGATGGTCTAGTTCACAGGAATTAATTTGGGGAAGTTCTATGGCCTATGTTATATAGTAGGTTAGTCTACATGATCACAGTGGTCCCTTATGGCCTTGGAATCTATGAATGGGTTTAAAAAAACAAATGAACATGAGCAAAACCTTGTATTTTTTCCTTAAGCTTGTTCTGAAAAATGGCTGAATGGCTTTAGCTAAAACTTACTACAAGCATTTCACCTGAGGCAGATACTCATCATAGACAATTTCAGCCCAAGTGGTTAAAGTTTGGTAAAGTTATAAGCAACTGAAAATAGGTTCTTATAATAGAAAGTGTGAGGAAACCTTAATCAGATGTGTCAATAACATCTATGCCTGTAATACTGAGTGGTCACAACTTTAAAAAAAGTCATTGTTTTAATACTTTCATCATTATGGATAGTTCTGCTTTTTCACAGAGAATAATGATATATAACAGAAGGATCCCAGTTTTAAGTCCAGTCTGCTACACAGGGCCTAGTCTTGCAAACGGTAACACATGCACACCACCTGTAATGAAGAGGAGTTTGTCTGTGTAGATAGTTTCCAACCTGCAGGTTGACAGATGAACTTGTGAATGATCTTCAAAGAAGACAAAGAGCTAACTGAACATTGAATGTTATTCACAATGAATAATTCAACAAATATCATTTGTGAATTTTAAATAATGTTTATGAAGCACCTTGAAATAATCTGCTACAGAAATGCACAGGGGATTTTGCTATTTGAGTTGGTCAGAAAAATTTATCAAAAATGAAATTCTGATGGCAAACAAAATGTTCTGAAAAATTTCCAAAAATATTTCTATTTTCTGACCTGCTCTAATTATTACTAGCATGCAGAAATATCTCCCTTTTAATAGTTTGGACAGTTCTAGAAAAAATATAACTCTAGAGCAGGCATAGTTGATAGAAGTGTAATTTTGATTTGAAGATGCTCAGCTCAATAAGCTAAATGACACCTCCTTCCACTTAAAATTATGGAGTTAACTCATTAACTTGTTAACAATCAAGTTAACAAGTGTGTTAAGAGGTGCCTGTTGCTGTGCTTCCTACAGCAACCAAGAGTCCCTGAGCCTGATTCTGATCCCACTTACACTGATGTAGCCCTATAGACGTCTATGGAGTAAATCTTGATTTTTACTGGTCTTGGTGACAGCTGAATCGGGCCCCATAACTTATACTACTGCTTAGCGCCCCCGCCCCCCATAAGGCTTGGTCTCCTAAAACATAATTGAGCCCATAATGTCCATTCTATTCATGCACAGATAAGGCTTTACCATTTTTTCCAATGGCTGCATGTTATACTTAGATTGTAAGCTCTGTGGGGCAAAGACAGTCTTTTTTGTGTGTACAGCACCAAGCACAATGCGGTCCTAACCTATGATTAGGGCTCCTAGATGCTATGGTAATACAAATAATATGAGTGGACTGGTAAGACATCCAGATCTGCCTAGTGTTTCCTTTTCAATTTCCGTCTGAACAACTTTTGTATTTAATCATGCAAAGAAGTAAACCACTGAATTTAAAATAAATATTTACATTTGATCACATCAATTTTATATTATTTGCACACTTCTCCATAAACATAGCAAAGAGGTGTGAGTTATTTCCACAGCATTTTCTCACATCATTTTCTGTTCTTTTATTAGCGTTGTGCTCTTCATTTATTGCCTCTCCTGAGTCATCAGTACTGGTCTAATGGACTGGAACAGCCTAAGGTGAATGGTAATTACTTATTGAGTTGCTGATAGCCCAGATGAGAATAGGACTTATTAGATCAGTAATAATGGAAATCTGTGTTTAATGCAGAAATTTTAAGCAAGTCTGAAACAAAAGTACCTGGATTTATCGATTTCTCTCTGCAGTAAGTTAAAATGTTGTTATATAAACTTTTAAAATTAATGACGTGAATTATGTTGTCAAAAGAGAACTGTTCTGGGAAGTAACATGCTGAAAATGCACTGATTTGGGGCTTTTCTAACAAAACATTTAAATGATTTTTTTTTTTGATGCAGCCTTTGCTATATTGTAAAATGCTATGGAAATTGTTTATGTTACTGTCAAGAAAGAAGTACTCTTCTTATTCCCACCAAACTAATATTGTTTTTAAAGAATCTGTTAAGTATGCCAGTAGTCGTCGTCCTCCTTCCTCACAATAGCTGTGAGATGTTTCTATTCTTAAGGTACAATACTGAGCTTCATATCCGTGGCTATCCCACCTTGGGCTAAGATCTTGTTGTATTTAACTACCAGAATCAGGATGCTCAGTACTCGGACAAAGAATTCCGGGGAAAAATACATAAGCTATAAGAAGTGGTATTGCTTATTATAGTAGTGTCCTTCCTTTTCAGTCAGTAACCATATTGTAGCGTCAGGAGGCATGGTGCTGTCTTTTGGGTGAGACATAAAAGGGAAGCCCTGACTACCCACAGTCATTATTAATGGTATGGTACATTTTGCAAGGGTAGGAGTGTTCAGCCCAATGTCCTCGCCAGATTCCATCTAGGCATTGGTAGTCTGTCTACTGACATTCCCTTATAGATTCAAATGGATATGATATTCTCTTTTACCTCCAGTCTTTAAACTGCTGGGTAGTGTTGTAGACACAATCAATCATTATTATGTTGCACCAGAGAGTTACTGCATTTCAGTAGCCAATGAAGTGATTCCCTAGTTTATAATTCTGAATAGTGTCTTGATGCTTATTAAAGGGCCTATAGTCGTGAGGATTATTTATTCGTATTGTAATAGAGCCCAAAGTCCCTAACTGGGGATTGGGGTTCCATTGTACTCTGTAATCTACAAACATGTAGGGTGACATTTTTCCTGCCTCAAAAAATCTTACAACCTAGTTTAAGAGTAGACACAACTCTTGAGTACAACAAAAAATAGGAGGGAAGATAAGGAGAAGGAGGTGGGTAAAAGTAATAAGAACATGTGGTTTCATGGGCTAGTGATGTGCAGACTATATGGCATATAAATACATAATAATCCATATTTCATGATTAAAACTTCATTATAAATATTCAAAAACTTCTACACCGCAAGGGTGAACAGTTTGAACTTTAGGTCAAGGTCTGTCTCATTAGCTTCAGAATGGGTCAGAAGGATGTTAGGCAAGATCTCTGCCTCACAACATAAACTCTTACAGCTATTCTAGCTGAAAAAAATATACACAGCAACTTTTTCCCATCTGTCTTCTACAGCATATTGTGAGTGCTTTATAAAAGCAGTGACAGCTGACTTTAGAACTGAGACAAAGTGTTACTGATTGTAGGGAGTCCATGTGATTGAATTAGAAATCCTATTTTCGAAAAAGTACCTACCTACAGATTTATAAGATGGAACCATTACTGTCTATAATAGAGAAAATGCTAATTAAAAAAGCACTTATATGAGAATATATTGTAATTAATGGGGGTATGGGTACATGTACATGTATGCACAATACTGCCCTCTACTGGACAGAATCATAACTGCTCAACTATGTGTAATAGGCTGTGTCCTACTATGTGCTAAAAAGGCCCCAATTCAGCAAGGGACTTAAACAATTGCCTAATTTTAAGCAGGTGAGTAGTCCCATTTACTTCACTGGAACTTTTCCTGTGTTTAATTAGGTACCATGTGGGCTGAAGGCCAAGATTCTTCTTTAACTGGAGGGTAAAGTCTTAGCTCCAATGAAGCCAATAGGAAATTTCCCAGTGAAGATTGGAGATTTCCCAATGAAGCCAATAGGAGATCTCAGCTGGGCCTGTATTTAGCTCCAAGTGTTTGTAGCTTTTGGCTTTGGAACAGGAATCCTATCCCTTCTGCTGCTGCTGCGAAGTTCAGGTGGCCAACACGTACAGCACAGTGTCTGCTCTAAAACTCTACATGGCCATAGGTTTGTTACAATATTTATTTATCCAATAGGCCCACAGAGCAAGTGTAGTCATGGATATTATGATATACATATGAAAATAAGCATAGCATGGAACCTAAACTACATATTAAGTCAAGAATACATAACACATTCAATTAAAAAAGACCTGAATACATATTTGATCTATTTTTTCCTAATAAAAATGCATCTTTTATAATGTTCTATACAAGAAGTAGAAGCAATGTTAAATATCATGAATTTTAAACTCTATTGTCTCTGATTGAGAATTCAAGATTCCAATGACACTTAGAATTGGCACAAGCTATTATGATTGAACAGGTGAGAGATTAGGGGCCTGGAGCACATGACTTATGAGGAGAGGCTGAGAGAACTGGGATTGTTAAGTCTACAAAAGAAAAGACTGATGGGAGATTTGATAGCTGCTTTCAACTACCTGAAAGGGGGTTCCAGAGGATGGATCTAGACTGTTCTCAGTGGTACCAGATGACAGAACAAGGAGCAATGGTCTCAAGTTGCGGTGGGGAAGGTTTAGGTTGGATATTAGGAAAAACTTTTTCACTAGGAGGGTGGTGAAGCACTGGAATGGGTTACCTAGGGAGGTGGTGAAATCTCCTTCCTTAGAGGTTTTTAAGTTCAGGCTTGACAAAGCCCTGGCTGGGATGATTTAGTTGGGGTTAGTCCTGCTTTGAGCAGGGGGTTGGACTAGAACCTCCTGAGGTCCCTTCCAACCCTGAGATTCTCCGATTCTATGATCTTGCATAAGTCCTGCCATATGGGAGCTCTTGCATGCCTGACTGTGAAGGATAAGCTTTATGACTCCCTATGAACAGCTATGGAGAAAATTTCTCAGGTTTTCATTCAGTAGGGCCTTACTTGCCATCGGGGTGAAAATAATATAAAATTCTTACTGGTATGGGGACCCGGAGTGGGACCTTGGGCAGAAGGTGAGGGCGGGGGTCAGCCTCCCCCTGCCAGCCCATTTGCGCTACCTGGCCCATTCATGCTATCTGTCCTGTGCTGCCTGGAACTCCAGAAGCAATTTAAAAGGGCCCTCGGCTCCCTTTTAAACCTCCAGCCCCAGGGCAACTGCCCCTCCACCCCATGTTGGCGGCCTGATTTGTAAACTGCTAAATAGAAACTTGAAATCCAACAGAAGCAACTTCAGAATAGTTTCATAAAGTAAATGTACAGCAGACTACTTTGTATACTCTTACAGATGTTATCTGCTATATTCTAAACAGAGGTTTGCTTTCCCATGATCAGACACCGAATATAGTTCAGCAGTAATCCCTGTTTTGCATAGGGAGCAGCAATTATCATTTCATTATTCCCTCACTGATTGTGAAACTAGGTCTAGAGTGGTTTACGGATCTACAGCAATATGATGTTGCCTTCCTTAGAGGGATATTTTGCTATAAAGTGTTGATGAAAAACATAATTAGTATTTTTAGAGCTATTTAAACTGTGCAAGATTCTTAATAGGAGAATGACATGGAAACATTAAATAAAGATTTGTTCACAATGGGTACTGGACAGTTCAGGAGACTGGTAATGGTATATAGAGTCTTTCACTTCTAGGTAACTCATTTGAATTTGCCCTGGCTCGGTAGAGATCAAAATCACAGAGTCCCCTACCTGCTCCAACTCATAATTTTGTATAAAATCAAAAGTTACATCATCCTGGCATGTTTGGCTTTTATAACTAAAGCGATTGAAATTAAATATACTTCATACTTAACTTTGATACCTGAAAAGATACTGGAGCAAATTATTAATCAGCTTTGTAAGCACCTACAGTATAGTAGGGTGATAAATACAAGCCCGCATGAATTTATTAAGAACAAATCTTATCAAGCCCAAGAATTTCTTTCTCTGATAGGGTAACTAGCCCAGCGACTGGCGTGGGGTAGGGGAGCAGGAGATATGATCTATGTTGATTTTAGTAAGACCTTTTACAGTCCCACATGACATTCTCATAAGCAAACTAGGGATATGTTGTATGGATTAAATTACTGTAATGTAGGTGCACAACTGGTTGAAAAACTCTATGCAAAGAGTAGTTAGCAATGGTTCACTGTGAAACTTGGAGGAGGTATTTAGTGGGATCGTGTAGGGCTCTGTCCTGGGTCTGGTACTTTTCAATATTTTTATTAATGATTTGCATAATAAAGTGGAAAGTACAGTTATAAAATTTGCAGATGACAGCAAATTGGGAGAGGTTTCAACCACTTTGGACAATTGGAAATTACTTAGATACATTGGAGAATTGGACTGAAATCCACAAGATGAAATTTAATTAAGACAAGTGCACCCCTTCTGATGATGTAGAAAGCATCAACAGTAGGGTGCTATGGCAGCATAGTGGCAACCTCATCGTTGTGCTGATACAAACCAGGCCTTCCAGTGTCACTTTGCAGAGAATAGTAAATGTGTCCATGAAACTCCCAGTTGTCTTATAAGCACAGATTTTCTGAAGACTAAAGAGTGACAGGCCAATTTTCACTAGATGGAGGAAAAATCCAGTGTTTGCTATCAAGCTAGTGAACTGATCCCAAGTTGTGCTACTATTTGTAATTCAGAGCCAGTGTATGCACAAAACCCTTGCTAATATTGTGTTTGTGTGAAATTGTGTGTCATATTTTTGTTTCAGTGCTGCATGAGCGCACATCCATCCTAACCTGCACTGTATCCTTTCTTCACAGCTCAGCTCCTGCTCCTGAGATCTGACCCCATTACCCATTCTGTTCTATGGGCCTCTCTGGAGCATTGAATGCTAATCATATATAATTGTACCAGATTGTGTGGTGGTTTATTGAAGTGGACAAATGTTGTCTGTGGCCAGGTTGAGACCACTATACATGCTGTGACAAAGCTCCAAGTCTGTACTTGTGGGTCCTGCGCTTCCTGGCAGATTTAGGGGCCTCAGAAACTCATCTAGGCCCCAGAGTGACCTCCCTTTCTCAGTATAATTGGCAAGAGTCACCACCTAGTGGGTTACCTTCATCACAGGCCAGTATGGAAGATGGAAAAGGGGGGAGCCCGGGCCCGCCCTCTACTCCGGACTCCAGCCCAGGGACCCTAATAGTATCAGCTAAGATGGCTGACCTTGTAGGCACAAAACACAATACAATTCCCTGGGCTACTTCCCCACAGCAGTCCCTGCTTCTTCAAACTCCACTTCACCCTTACCTCAGGGCCTCCTTCCTTCTGTACGATATGTTGTCCAACACTCAGTCTCACCAACAGCATAACTTCCTTCCACAGCTCCTGACACCCACAGCCCACCTGACTAACTGGGAGGTTTTTATCTGGATTCAGCCAGTCCCTGATTGGCTACAGGTGTCCCAATTAGGCTAGCTGTTTCTACTCCTTTCTAGAAGGTTCTTAATTGGCCCCAGGTGTCTTGATTGGTCTGGAGTAGCCTTTGTTTGGCTATCGAGGGAACAAGGACCTGCACATCCTAAGGCTGATATACCTGCCTTCCAGCACTCTCCTATATCCTTCTGGTCTGACTCCGTCACAATGCTTTCACTTTTGAAATTTGCTGAGCCAAGTCTAGGAGGTATTTTAATAAGTTTCTGCAACTGGTTTACGGGTAAAATTTTCAAAGGTGTATAAACGACGTAGAAAAGTGACATAGGCACTTAGGAGTTTGATTTGGGACTTAGGCTCCTAAGTTCCTAAGTTATTTTTGAAAATGAGACCTAGATTTCTAAGGGCCAGATTTACAAGTGTGCCTGAAGTTGCAGATAGGAACCTAGAAGATTTTTCAAAAGCACTTCAGCAGGTTAGACACCTAACTCCCATGACTTTCCGTGACAAGTAACAGAGGGGTAGCTGTGTTAGTCTGGATCTACAAAAGCGACAAAGAGTCTTGTAGCACCTTATAGACTAACAGATTTTAAAGGATCATGAGCTTCCGTGGGCTAAGACCCACTTCATCAGATGAATGTTGTGGAAATCTCCAGAGGCAGGTATAAATAGCAGGCAAGAAAGCAAGGTAAATTCAATCGGGGGAGGGGGGGGTGAACCCCACTCCCAGCAGGTGATCTGGAGGTGTGAACACCCAGAGAGGAGAAACTGCTTTTGTAATTGGCGAGCCATTCACAGTCAATATTAAGTCCAGACCTGATAGTGTCGAATTTGCAGATGAACCGGAGCTCAGCAGTTTCTCTTTGAAGTCTGGACTTGAAGGTTTTTTGCTGGAGGATGGCTGCCTTTAGGTCTGCCATTGTACGTCCAGGCAGGCTGAAGTGTTCTCCTACAGGATTTTGTATATTGCCATTCCTAATATCTGATTTGTGTCCATTTATTATTTTAAGAATGCCATCCCAGACACACTACACACTCCATTGTCTACAGCCAAGCACTGAGGTACAACCGCATTTGCTCCAACCCCTCAGACAGAGACCAACACCTACAAGATCTTCACCAAGCATTCTTAAAACTACAATACCCGCATGAGGAAGTAAGGAAACAGATCAGCAGAGCCAGACGTGTACCCAGAAGCCTTCTGCTGCAAGACAAACCCAAGAAAGAAACCAACAGACCACCACTGGCCATCACCTACAGTCCTCAGTTAAAACCTCTCCAACACATCATCAGTGATCTACAACCCATCCTAGACAATGACCCCTCACTTTCACAGGCCTTGGGAGGCAGACCAGTTCTCACCCACAGACCACCTGCCAACCTGAAGCAGATTCTCACCAGCAACCACACACTGCACCATAGCAACTCTAACTCAGGAACCAATCCATGCAACAAACCTCGATGCCAACTCTGCCCACATATCTACACCAATGACACCATCACAAGACCTAACCAGATCAGCCACACCATCATAGGTTCATTCACCTGCACATCTACCAATGTAATATACGCCATCAAGTGCCAGCAATGCCCCTCTGCTATGTACATCGGCCAAACTGGACAACCCCTACGTAAAAGGATAAATGGACACAAATCAGATATTAGGAATGGCAATATACAAAAGCCTGTAGGAGAACACTTCAGCCTGCCTGGACATACAATGGCAGACCTAAAGACAGCCATCCTCCAGCAAAAAAAACTTCAAGACCAGACTTCAAAGAGAAACTGCTGAGCTCCGGTTCATCTGCAAATTTGACACTATCAGGTCTGGACTTAATATTGACTGTGAATGCAGTTTCTCCTCTCTGGGTGTTCACACCTCCAGATCACCTGCTGGAAGTGGGCTTCACCCCCCCGACTGAATTTACCTTGCTTTCTTGCCTGCTATTTATACCTGCCTCTGGAGATTTCCACAACATTCATCTGATGAAGTGAGTCTTAGCCCACGAAAGCTCATGATCCCTAAAATCTGTTAGTCTATAAGGTGCTACAAGACTCTTTGTCACAGTGACAGGTAAGTGCCTAACTTGCTTAGGTGCTCTTGTAAATTCTACTAGTCCTAAATCACTTTTGAGCTTTTGAAAATGTTACCTTTTGTGTATATGTCATTGGACAGAAAAAGCACAAAATGTGAAGTAACAACTTGATCGTGGAACTCTTACTGCATGCTGTTCCATTGTTGTCAATAGGATTACTCACATGAGTAAGTGCTCACCAACTCAGGTAAGGGTTCCACAGTTGCGGCCTAACTTCCTGGGTCAATCATAGTATATATTTGCTTGGGAGAACAAATGGAGCATGTAAAATATATGTACTAAGAAGCAGAAGGGCAACTGAAAATACATGATAGAGGCTGAGCTGAAAAAACTCTTATAATTATAGTAAGTTAACACTTAATTCACCTGCCCTCTTTTGATCTCTTTTAAAATCCCCTTCCCACTCCTGACCCCAAACAACAACAAAGAGCAATAACTTGTCATTCTTTCTTAAGTAGGAGAGTATGATATGTGTAAGGCTGATGTATGTTTCTGAAGTTTTGGTCAGAGGTATGTGCTTTTTTAAGGAGCTAGATAACCAAGGCATGTTCACAGTGCCGATTTTATAACACCACACGTGCTCATCTTGCTTTATTTTCCCCCATCAGATTATGAGCTTCTTCAAAGGAGTACAGTAGTAATTTCCTTTTTTTAAAGAAAAAAGCCAATAGGCCTAATCTTAACACCCCAATGATCCTGCTTTGCTGTGCCAACAGGGGATATTAAAGAAAAAAGGTTGATGTCAGTCTGTAACAGATTGTAAGGGGAGGCCTGGACCCGTCAAGCTTAGCTGAGCATTAGGCCTGATCATTTATCACTGTCAGATGGGAGTAGGGGGAAGAGGCACTGGACCGTTCCTGCTCATCTGCTGACTGACAGCTGACTGAAGCCTAATGCAACCTCCAGGCAGATAATCTGCCATCAAGGGGGAATGTGTACTAGAGAGATAGTATATCACAGTCTGCATGCTACTTCCTGCTTAAAGCTACTGACATCTTCACAAGGAAAAAAGAAATGTCAGCTGTGCTTTAAGGGACTGTGGTTTACTGTAATGCTTCACTAAAGCATTACTCTGCTGTACCTCAATTTCCATGGTTTCATGTAGATCCATTTTGAAAAACCGATTAACGGCATAGTGGAGACATGCAGTCAGGCTCAGCAATGATAATACGATGACGATTATCAGATGAGAAAACACCATTGTTTGTTTCCTTTATTGGTTTAATTCACAAAACTGCAGATATGCTGCAAAATACTATAATTATTTAAATACAGTAAAACCCACTTTGACAAATATAAGTCTGCAGGTGAGTACACAGAGACACTAAACGTTTCTTCTGAAGGTAAAGTAAAACTAGGACAAGAAAAATCTATTAAGTAATAAAGATAATATTTGCCTGCAATACTTTGTACAACAAATAGTTGCACTAGGTACTAATGCATAACAATGGTTTGAAATGCAGATTTTGTTAAATCAATATAGGATATGGGAATAATCTACTGAAAATTTTTTTGCTCTGCAATCTTGCAAATAATTCTATATTTTATATTTTTCAATATTAAATGCAAGTTTTTAATGTTTAAAATTATATTTTAATTAGTTGTTATTGTTATTAACAATTTCCTAATTTAGATATTCATTACAAATTGCATGCATTAACTTAACTGGGGAACATTTTAATTGAGCTCTGTTGGAAATTTTCCAATAAATTAACTTTACATACTTTTAACAGATGTCTGAATTAGATATTGTTATTAGGTATTGTAATTAATTGAAGTATTACACAAATTAAAATTTCAGTCCTTAGAAAAATGAAATGGTAGATGATTGAGTGATGTTAACTCATTTATAGAAAGTGACTCCTGAATTCCCACCTTTCTGCTTTATTAATTCAATAAACAGAATGTTTTAAGTAGCTGGAAAGGAGTTGGAAGAGAGCTAGAACAAGACATGCTTTACCATGGCTTTCTGAACACTGGCAAGGTACTTGACCCGTTGGTGCCTCGATTTGCCGAATGTTAAAATATGTATAAAAATACCTGACTGAGATATTGTAAGGTCTGATGAATGTTTGTGCATTGAGGTCCAGATTTTTAAAGAGACGAGGAGGATGAGGTAATATTTTTGATTGGACCATCTTTTGATGGTGAGAGACAAACGTTTGATCTACACAGACTTCTCCCTACGGACCTGTGCTGAACACCCACTATTGTTTTTCTGTGGGTGCTCCAGCCCCAGAGGACCCATGGAGTCAATGCCTATAGGGGGTTGCACACTCTGCACCAACGATTAGGATACTACAGGTTGTTTCCCTGCAGGATCTGCTAGCCCCACTTTAGCTATAATCACTACACTTTGGAGCAATTTTCTACCGAGGAGGTATCAGGGTTGAGAAGTCCCTTCATAATAAGAAAAACAGTATTTTTCCTAAATCTAAAAGTCTCTGTGCTTTACTAGAGTTTCTGCTTAGAACTTTGTTTGTCATTGTCTACACACTACCTCCCAATTGAGTATCAACTGCATATTTTTGTTAATGTGTTTTTGAAATAATCATTTGAAATAAGTAATATAGATGTTAAATAAACCTAAGATTAATAATAAGCCCTGCCATGCCCTGTTGGACATCTCCTCCCAGTTCACTTTGGGTATGGCTACACTACCTGCCAGATAGGCGGGTAGTGCTCAATGTATCGAGGATTTATTTATTGCGTCTCATCTAGACGTGATAAATCAATCCCTGAATCGAAGCCTGTACTCCACCTCAGCAGGAGGAGTAAGTAGAGTCATCAGGGGAGTGGCTGCAGTCGACTTCCCTGCCGTGGGGACAGCCAGGTAAGTTGAACTAAGATACTTTGACTTCAGCTGCGTGAACAGCGTATCTTAGTTCGACATCTCCCGCAGTGTAGCCCAGCCCTTACACAGTGTTTATCATCAACTTTTGTTCTCAGTTCACCAACCACTTTTCAGTCCATGTGTTGAAGCTCCTAGTCAAGCTAGTTAGAATTAAGGCTTCAACTAAGATTTTTGAAAGGCATTATATCAAATTCTTGATTATAGTCCAGTTATATTATGTTAACTACACTAATAACTAAATGCTGCTGGCACTCTCTGATATACCAAACTGTAGAAATTGCATGGATAGTCTGTAGTACATGGTGCTGCATTCTGCTCCTGCTCTGGGGATGTATCAGGAAAAGGGAGAGGTTGCCATTATAAGAACATAAGAATGGCCATACTGCGTCAGACCCAGAGGTGAAAGTAAGCTGGTACGCCCCGGTACTGTGTACCGGCAAGAGCCGGTGTGCCGTACCGGGGTGGATCGGCTTCCCCAGGCGCAAGTTAAAGAGCCTAGGGCTCGCAGCAGCAGCTGGAGCCCCAGGCTCTTTAAACTGCTGCCGGAGCCCCCTGCTGCGGGAGCCCGGAGGATGCTGTGGTGGGGCTTCGGGGCAGTTCAAAGGGCCCGGGGCGGTAGCTGTGGACCAGCCCCAGGCTCTTTAAATAGCTGCCAGAGTCCGGCCTCCACCTTCCTAGGGCTCCGGCAACAGGGCTCCCGTCCCTGCGGAGCTCTGCTGTGGGAGCCCGGGGGAGGCTGCGGCAGGGCTCCGGGGGCAAAGGGCCCAGGACCCTGCAGCAGCCTCCCCCGGGCTCCCACAGCAGGGCTCTGCGGGGATGGGAGCCCTGTTGCCGGAGCCCTAGGAAGGTGGCGGCCAGACTCTGGCAGCTATTTATAGGGCCCGCAGCTGGTCCGCCGCTACCACCCCAGGGCCTTTAAACTGTCGCCAGAGCCAGGGGGTGGTAGGGAGAGAGGCCCCTTACCAATATGGGGGCTGGGCTAGGGCTGGCTCTGCCCTCAGCCCCCCCATTCCGGCCGAGGCTCTGCCCTTTCCGGAGTTGGCCCCAGCCAAATCCCCATACCGGTAAGACTCTGCAGTTACTTTCACCCCTGGTCAGACCAAAGGTCCATCCAGCCCAGTATCCTGTCTATTGACAGTGGCCAATGCCAGGTGCTCTGGAGTGAGTGAACCTAACAGATAATAATCAAGTGATCTCTCTCCTCCCATCCATCACCACCCTCTGATAAACAGAGGCTAGGGACACCATTCCTTACCCATTCTGGCTAATAGCCATTAATGGACTTAACCTCCATGAATATATCCAGTTCTCTTTTAAACTCGATTATAGTTGTAGCTTTCACAACCTCCTCAGGCAAGGAGTTCCACAGGTTGACTGTGTGCTGGTGTGAAGAACTTCCTTTTATTTGTTTTAAACCTGCTGCCCATTAATTTCATTTGGTGTCCCCTAGTTCTTCTATTATGGGAACAAGTAAATACCTTTTCCTTATTCACTTTCTCCACACCACTCATGATTTTATATACCTCTACCATATCCCCCCTTAGTCTCCTCTTTTCCAAGCTGAGGAAGTACACCCCCAGTACTAGGCTGTTGGCCTTTTCTTACAGAGAAGGAAATTCAGGGAAATATATTCAGTATTGCCAACCCAAGCCATTCAACAGTCATGAGACAAATCCAAAAATCATGAAATTGGCTTAATATACTTTATTATTATAGGTATTACTGTGGTGCCTTGCATACCTCAAGTTTAACCTCACTTTAAAACTACTTGTGTACAAAATCAGACATAAAAATACAAAAGTGTCACAATTCACTGAAAAATTGCTTTCTCATATTTACCATATAATTTTAAAATAAATCAATTGGAATATAAATATTGTACTTACATTTCAGTGTATATCATATAAAGCAGCACAAACAACTTCCAAAACAGACTCCCAACGAGAAGCTGAGGAACTGGAAATAATTTTCAAATTGGACACTGTCAACCAAGGGCTAAACAGGGATTGTGAATGGCTTTGCCATCACACTAATAAATTACATTTCCCTAGTTAATTTCCCTTCAAAAGTTTTTATTACCTGTCAGACAGAGATCCACTACAAAAGTCTTTTTTTTCTCCTGCTGATAATGGCCCATCAAATTAAACAGCCTCGTAGAATTGGTATGGTAATGTACAACTTTTTTTGCTTTCTGTGTATATAAATACATCTTACTTCTGTGTGTTCCATTCTATGCATCTGATGAAGTGGGCTATAGCCCATGAAAGCTTATGCTGAAATAAACTGATTAGTCTCTAAGGTGCCACAAGTATTCCTCGTCATATTTACGGATGCAGACTAACACGGCTGCTAATCTTGAAGTTATTGTATGAAATTTTTGTTTGTAGTGACTTCACTAGTGCTTTTTATGTAGCCAGTTGTAAAACGAGGCAAATATCTAGATGAGTCGATGTACTTCCCAGAAAACCTTTGTGTAGCCCCAGGGGTACATGTACCCCTGGCTCAGAACCATTGAATTAGCTCATATTGGACAGAAAGATTTGAAGGAGGGTAATGAAGTAGCTTTGGAGATGTTTATGAGGCGCTCCTCCCAAACGTGAGAGACAGCATAGCAAAAAGTTGCTCATTTGAAAACGTAACAAGTAGGTGACTGAGGTGGGAGTTGACATTTCAGTACTGAGAAATGGTGGGTAGGGTGGGGAGAGGCCATGAAGGGCCTTCCAAGTGAAGACAAGGCATCTATGTTTGATATGATAGTGAAGCGGGTGCCATTGGAGAGATGCAGACAGAGGAGCAACATAACGAAGTGATGGGCTAGAAGAATGATCTTGGCGGCAGCATTCTGAATGGATATGAGCAGGGCAAGATTATATTTGTGAAGGCCAGAGAAAAAGATGCTGGTAATCGAGTTGAGATGAGGGAAGCCTGGAGGAGAGCTTTAGCTGTGTGAATGGACAGCACAGGCCATAGCTCAGAAATGTCATCTTGCAGATTCTTTCTGCATAACATGTAGAATGGATGTGAGGACCTAGCGAGAGGGCTGAGTTGAAGATGACAGTAATACATTTTGTGTTCTCATTTGCTTTCTGGTTTTTGAGTCTTTAGTGTTCACATTTCCCAGCTTTTCTTTGCAACCATGGGGGCTAGAAACTTACTTTTTTAAAAACGAAAGCTGATGTTCTTGCATTACTGGACTCATAGACTTTAAGGTCAGAAGGGACCATTGTGGTCATCTTTCTAGTCTGACCTCCTGCACAGTGCAGGCCACAGAACCTCACCCATCCACTCCTGTAGTAGACCCCTAACCTCTGGCTGAGTTACTGAAGTCCTCAAATCATGGATTAAAGACTTCCAAGTTATAGAGAATTCACCATTTACACCAGTTTAAACCTGCAAGAGACCCATGCTCATAGCTTGAAGTGGTTTCCATTATATACAGGGTTTACAGTTTGGTTCAATGTCTCCCAGCACCCTCATTCTAAAAATTGTTCCAGCACCCCTGGAGCTGAGTCTTTAAGACTCACAGTCATATCACAGGACTTGGAAACATGGTATCTTTCTGACTCGCTCACCTCATGTAAGCAGCATGGAACCCTATGACTGAAGACAGCGACAAAATCTGACATTAGGCAGGATAACTTAGCAGCTGCTGTTGGTAGGCCAACTTTGTTCCATGGTATCACTTTTACCATATCTTTTATTATTATTTATTTGTTATGGGCGGGGCAGTGTTGCCATTCAGGATAATGGCCTCATTGTGGTAGGGGTCTGTACAAATACATAGGGAGATGCAATCCTTGCTCTGAAGAGTTTTCAGTCTTGAGGCCTGAAGTTGCAGACACTTGTTCATGTTTTTAACTTGACTTCAGGAGAACTGCTCATGTGTTTGAAGTTAAGCATGAGTAACTTTTTACAGGAATAAGTCTAAGAAAACAGGCAACACATGAAAGGTGGGTTGTATGAATGTGGACAAAATGTATATTTTTATATTCATTATATATACTAATACTTTTTAAAAACAAATACATACCTGACTGCCCCTGGAGTTTTCTTTTAGTTGTGAAATTTGTTGAAGTTCTCTCAGAGGAAATGGGTCTTGGGGGGATTTGAATGAAGAGGATAGTGAACTTATAAATCATTTAAGGGAGAGGGTTCTGTACAAAATGGAAGACAGTCTTTACTTAAGGAAAAGATGAGTGGAGGACGCTCTGCAAGAGAGCATACTTTTGAGAAATTAAGTAACCTAGTGAGGAGGATGGAATAAGAGGAAGTATTAAAATCTAGAAGATTGAAGCATCTACAAAGCAATATAAGTAAGATAAAACTGAATACAATTCCCCCCCAAAAAGAAAACGGCAAGGAACAAGAAGAAGCCAATGTGACTCCTCAATGATATAATGGTAAAGGAAAAAGAACTTATAGTGAGAAAATGAGAATTGAGAAACAATCAGATGATATCATTGATTAGGAGGCTGAACTTGTGCACTGCCCCTTCTAAAAATGTGATTTTTCATTTTGATATATTTACTTTCTCTTTATACTATCAACAACATTCCCAGTAACAAACACACAACAAAATTCCTTTCTAATTATCTAGTGTTTTCGTTTAAAAACAAACTTGGCTTTTTGAAGAATCCACATGTTTTTGGATTACAAATTGACATATTGTCCTGAGATGCATCACATTTTGTAGCATCAATCAGGTCGTATACAGTAATATTATTTGATGTAATGGATGAAACGGAATGTGGTATGTCACATTGTCATACATCAACTCCAAAACGAATTTCAAAAACTACCATCATGTCCTTTACTGTAATCAGTTTTAATAAGATGTTGTTTTTAAACAAGATTTTTAATCTAAATGTTTTTCATGATACTTTATCATGGTAGTTTGAAAGCAGTTAAGAGTCTTACTGTGAGTAAAATAACATAATACTAGAAAAAAGTTGTAGGAAACCAACTGCCATTAGATACCTCAGCTGAATTTCTATTTGGTAGCGAGTCAACAGATATGGTCAAGAATCAGAGGGGTAGCCGTATTAGTCTGGGATTGCAGAAGTAACAAAGAGTCCTGTGGCACCTTAAAGACTAACTAAAATATTAGAGCATAAGCTTTTGTGGGCTATGGGATATCACAGGAAGGATGAGAGAACTTCAGGATGAGAGACCCATTAAGTCATCACTTCCATCCCTCTGTCAAACATGACAAGTGGAATCTGGAGACAAAACCATCCATGGTGGGAAACCAAGCAGAAAACATATTTTTTGATAGAAAAAGTTATTCTAAACACGGCATCATGGGATTCTGTGTTTGTTATTTCTCTGACTCTAATTCAGATTTGCTCTCTTTAGAAATAAAGGTTTTTTTTTTCTAACTGCCAGCCCTATAAATCCAGCCTGGGTGTGAAAGTCAAGCTAAGCTGTTTGTGGTTTGTACTTTATCACCAGTAATAAAGTTTCTGTGGGCCAAATTCTGCCATAAATTACACTTGTGCAGCTCTTGCAGATCCATAGGGGCTAGAATTCTCTGCACAGAGGTCTGTACCACCAGATGGTGTCTCTGCTTCTTGTGGTCCTGTCTCGTCCCACATTAACATGCCTTGGCTAAGGTTATGCTTTCAAGCAATTCTCGTCCGATGGTCTTTTTGGAACTGCCAACATGGGTGAGGCAGGAGTGGTTCAACAACTGAGGGCAATGAGAAGTGGCTGTCTCAGGCAGCACTAACTCAGCTTGGAAACTTACAGCACTTACTTGGTCAGGGGAGAAGCAGACAAGACCTATCCCTTCAACCATGCTGCCTCCTGGCTTTCCTTCTCATCCATAGACCGACCCATAGAGCTGCTTCTCACGAGATCTGGGGAAGGGGGAAAATGCAGCTGAGGTGACATTCAGCACACAACAGAGGCAGGTACTTAAATTGATGGAATTTCCTTCCTTAGAGGTTTTTAAGGTCAGGCTTGATAAAGCCCTGGCTGGGATGATTTAGTTGGGGATTGGCCCTACTTTGAGCAGGGGGTTGGACTAGATGACCTCCTGAGGTCCCTTCCAACCCTGACATTCTGTTATTCTTTTTTCGCCTGCACCCTGCGTGCAGACATGATGCTCTGGTCCTTAATTAACTCTGGTGCTACGGAGCTGGAAGTGAGGATTGAGGCAGGGTGCGGGATTGCCCATTTTTATGGGGCCTCCCCAATTGACAGGGGCCCTTGGGCACCTGCCCTGTTTCCCCAGTGGCTAATCTGCCACTGAATAGGAGTGTCATAATTACTAAAGAATTTGTATTGTTTAATGTATAGTAACTGTGATTTAAAAAGCCAGCATTTACCAAGTTACCCTAAGATGGTAGCTAAGATATTACAGAATTTCCTTATACGTATGGGACAGAATATCTCAGGTATTTGAGATAATGTGGAGTGACAAGTCTTGGCAAGGGTTGACACTTTATTGGCAACCACAGTTAAAATGCTTAAAAATACTGACAAAGTAAAAAAGAAAAAGGGAAGATAATATTGAGGGTTGACCTGATGGTCTTATACTCCAGGTGGACTTTCTGATGGGTTCTGATTGCTCATCCCTCAGGACAGTGGGAGTAAGGACCCTTGCAGTGGCAACATCCACAGATGCTGGGGGAAATAAGTGCCCCTCCATCACCCAACAGCAAACCCCATGGCCAACGAGTATAGTGCAACTGGTGAGCTTCAAGGAGGTTTTTTTTGTAGGCTTCTTTGGCTAGGAAACTGGTGACCTCAAACAGGGACTTGAAGGGAGAGAGAGTGTGTGAATGTGGAGCATAAAATGGGTTGGCCCTTAAATCTTTGTAAAGAATGAAGTGGATTAGGGATGACGTGTTAAAACAGGGAAGAAAATGTAAATCAAACAGAAGGAAGACCATGGAGTTAAACTACATACATCAAACTCCAGCTCCACTTACAATCCTTTATTGACAACTTCATGCACATCCGCATGACTTTATCTATCTCCAAATGATTCTCCATATCCAAGCGCAAATGTAAAAGAGTTCTCAGGGCATTGGGTTCACTGATCCTGCACTACTGCTTCCACCTATCCACTTTTCTCATTCTGGTCCTGGATTCAGGAAAGCATCCCTGTCCAGGAGAGCAATTATGCCTGTACTTAAGTCCCACTGAAGTAGGGTAATTAAGAACACGTCTAAAGTTAAGCATATTCTTAAGCGCTCTCCTGAATAGGGAGGGATTTAAGCATAAGCTTAGAAGTACTTTCCTAAATTGGAGACTGACTCCCTAAACTCTCTGACTCTCCTCACATACGTGGCCCTAGAGTTTTGGAAATGGGTGCCTAGAGTTAAGCTTCTTAGGTCCACGTAAATAAGTGGTCTGTTTTTCAAAAGTGCTGAGCAGCTGCAGCTCTCATTGAAGTGAATAGAAGCTGCTGGGTGGATCAGGACTTTGGAAATCAGGTCATTTACTCAGGTGTCCGCACCCATTCATGAAAATCTTGTTCGTGGTTTCTAAGTCTAAGAGAGAGCTAAAGGAAGCAGAGCTCTAAAGTGTCTAAAGCCTCATGTAATATTTGCAGCTAGTCTTCTCAGTCAGTCTGTAAATAAACCCAACTGAAGAACATGTATTCACAGAGTTTTGGTTTCAGAAAAATGCAACAAATGGATACGAGGAAACTTGAACAATGTATTTGTTACCACCATTTAATTCAACACACCATGCAGGCTGTGTTCAGGGTGCTTACATTAGTAGAGTACAAGTAGCAGAAAAGATAAAGAAGCATGTAGCTTGTTTGCTACTGAAATATAGATGATTGAATGGTTTAGGAAGGAATTATCTGATCAGAGAGTAATGACCAGTGTAGGATGACCAGATTGCAAGAGTGAAGTATCAGGACACATTGGGTGAGGGGGGAGGAGACAGACACAGGTGCACAGCCCCGACTGGAGCCATGAGGGGGGCTCCTTTTGAGGGTGGGACCATGATGCCCCACACAGTTACCCTGCCCAGTGCCCCCGGATTTACTATGCCCAGAGACCCCCACACCCCTTCCACCACAAATGGACAGTGCTGTGCACAGACCCAGCACCCCTCTGCCCACAGCCCCACCGCAATTGCCCAGCATCCCACACAGAACCCCCCACTCACTAGTTTCCCAATACATACAGATTTCCCCTCCCTCCCTTCCTCCATCCCAGTGCCCTTCCCCACAGCCCCACCACCACAACTACACAATGCCCCACACAGACTCCCCACTCCCAATGCCCTGACACACACAGATCTCCCCCACTGCTCAGCCCCCCCAAGAGGCCCCTGACTGCCTAGCATCCCAAAACACACAAACCTTCCCCACTGCCCAGTGGCCTCCACACCCTCACAGCCCAGCACCCCGCATACACCTCCCAGAGACTCACCATCATTCACCAGACACTCACCCTGCCCCCTTCCCTGGCCACAAACACCAGCCCTTCTGGGAAGTCTCTGGCTCCTACGATCAGAGCAGTGAGGGGAGTCTCCAGACTCTCCACGTGCTGCGTCTGCCACAAGTGCGAGCTCCGTGGCTCCCATTGGCTGGGAAAAGTGCTGGGGGCACGCAGAGCCCCCCCGCCCTAAAAGCCAGAGGAACCTGCCAGAGGCCGAGGTAGGGAGTCCTGGCGGTGCTTACCAGGGACAGTTTCCATCTCGGGAAGTATCTGGCAGACAGGTCCCTCTGGCCCTAGGGTCGCAGGTGAGGGGTGTGTGTGTGTGTGGGGAGCGGAGGGCTCTCTGCCCACTCCCGGTGCCTGCAAGGCCTGCCCCTGCAGAATGCGGCGCTTCTGCTGGTGGGCAGGCGCCAGGAGCTGCCTCAGGAAGAGGTGAGTGGTGGCGCCGCGGTTGTCTCCGATATCGGGACAAAGGACAAGGGCATCCTGACCGATATAAGGTCGGGACGTGGGACACGTCCCCTAAAATTGGGACTGTCCCGATAATATCAGGACATCTAGTCACCCTAGACAAGTGAGACTATTTCCATTTCTTTGGCACTGAGTTTTGATGTGTGATTGGTGCTAAAATTTTACCCAAAGGCACTGGTGTCCTTTTTCTGTTTTTCCTGCTTAGTTTTCTCCTCTGACTTGGGGCTCCTTCTCTTTGCTGACATTTTCAGACACTTTAGTCATTAGACACTAAATGATAACATTACACTCATTACGCTGACAAACTAGCATTTTTTCTAAAGGTAGTTGTCTTTCATTGGAAATTAAGATTGAAGACCCTCTTTTTTACAAGACTCAGAAGAAAGCCACTGGCCTTCAATTATGTACTTTGTATTGATGTGCACAGTAGTAAAAAGTGTTATATGAAGTAGCAGTAGGGGGTGATCAGGCCTGATAGCCTGTATGTGTCTCGCAGTGGGTTACCAATCATGCCACGAGGAACTTTTTTGTGGATGCCTCACTTTCTCCCAATGCAGTTCACAGGTTACTTTTGTTGCTACATCAGTTTTCAAACTGCTGATAATTCTCTCTCTTCTTAAATTTTGTCGGCCATCACAGAAGCAATGAACCTGACACTTTCCTATTGTATCATTTTCCTTTTCTTCTTTTTTCCCTCTGAAATATATAAAATTAGACCCTCATATTAAATTTGGAACTTAAATAAACTCAAATAAAAGAATATACCAGCTGAAGGTCAGGAAGCTTTATTAAATCAAGCAGGCTCCTTTGCTCCTGTTTTACTAGCATAGGGTGAAATTCACCCATTTGCTCAGGGCCAGCACAAAACCTATGCACACGTCCCTCTTTGCCTCTGTTTTACGTAAGTAGCGTCAACACCTGTGAATCTTAATTTTTTTAAAAAGAGTTCCAGCTACTGGATTCATTTGGGTCAGTGAGAATCTCAGTTTTCATTTAAAATAGTAGTAAGTTTCTAGCCATATGTTTGCAGAGATAAACTTGAAAACATAGCCTGAATATACCCTAATGGCTCAAACACTAGAAGGCATATAAGAAGAACTCAAAACGCTTTCAGGATTTTAAACCAAAGTCATGATTGTTTTGGGTTGGCACTGCTGAGGCACCATACAGCGCACAATTTTCAAAGGGTGGGTGCTCAGTACTTTCTTCAAATCAGGTATTTCTAAGGCATCTCTAGTGAGGCCCTCAAACAGAGGCCCACAACAACATTAGTCACTTTGGAAGATCTTAGCGGTGAGATCCATTAAATTAAATTTTGCATTCTGAAGTCATGCATAATGCTGTCTGCACTGTGAATTTTCCTCTTGGTGTAACTTTCATTTGGCCAGATGTCGTACCGAAAGAATTCTTGGCTGCAAGCGAATGGATGTACCACAGTCAACAGTTTTTAATCTTTAATCTTTTAAAAAATAGACTTTAATCTTGAATCAATAGAGAACATATTCTGTTAAATTAATAGGTCTAGTAAATGCTGTTAATTTCGTGGCAATGCCTTTATCAGGAATCTAACTTAATGGATTTTTTTTTTAATTTAATGGACCACTAATTTTTCTCTGGGCTTGTATATAATAGCAGCACAATAAATTAGCTTAAAAATAAATGAAGTGAATTGAGATCACCCGGGCTTCTTTGAAAGAAAGTATTTTTTAAAAAAACTTTAATCAGCATCTTGTAACTTATTGATTTTTATGCTGTTTGTCTTATTTATACAGTACTCTAGGTGTGCAGGGAGCTTTAAAGTCAAAGCATGCCAGTTTCCTGCTCCAAAAAGCTTACAGTCTAGGGTCCCAATCCTGCAACTGGATATATGTGACTTTTCTGCAGAGGCACTGAGTGCCATTCTGGCACACCTGGGGATTTAACTTGTACTGGTGCACAGTTATTATGGAGAGAGACACAGGTGCTCCATTGTTAAGGTTGAAGCTATTTTCCCATGATAAACCCAATTTTTCTCACACCCTTCTCCCGTTGCAATAATAGTTCTTGTCTTATTTATTGTAAGCCACTAGCTGTATTACCCTAACTGGGACCAAACCCTTCCGCCCGCTTCCAGTATATAACCATCTCTCTGCCCCCATAGTTCAGGGCTTTCAATCTTCCGACGAAGTGGGTATTCGACGAAGTGAGTATCCGACGAAGTGCATCCGACGACATGGGTATTCGCCCACGGAAGCTTATGCTCTAGTACATCTGTTAGTCCATAAGATGCCACAGGACTCTTTGTCGCTTTTGCAGGTCCAGACTGACACATACCCCTCTGATATTCTGTTCACACCTCCAGTTCAGCTGCTAGAGGAATACCTCACCCTCCCTGATTAGAGATAACAGCTGGTTCAGCCTCATTGGACCCACGCTGTTATCTTTAACCTGATTCTTGCCTACCTATTTATACCTGCCCCTGGATACTTCCACTGCATGCATCCGACGAAGTGGGTATTAGCCCATGAAAGCTTATGCTCTAATACTTTAGTTAGTCTTTAAGGTGTCACAGGACTCTTTGTCACCTCTGATATTGAGTCACAAGTGAAGCATTCTTAAAAGTGGAATTCTGACCTGTAAAGAGGAAGGAGGATGCATCTGACGAAGTGGGTATTCACCCACGAAAGCTTATGCTCTAATACATCTGTTAGTCTATAAGGTGCCACAGGGCTCTTTGTTGCTTTCACTTGTGACTGTGATGATGATGATGATTATTCATGTTTATATAATGCTCACTCTGTGTCACTTTAGAAATACCGGTAGATAAGCTGTCCTAAATATGCTGCTGAAGTGGGACTCCAGTTTGTCCATGGGGACTGTGGGGTTTAGAATCTCTGGACAAACAGGCCATTGTTACCTAAATTCAGACATCACTAGAGTTATACAGGTGTTCTTATGGGATAACAGCCATTATTGAGAGGAGAATTGACATATTTTGGACATACAGATGAATAAGCAAAACTTAACGTACACCTGTGCCATAGCTATTGACCAGTCAAATTTCAGGCTTTCCTCGAGCCATTTTGAAAAGAGTATTTGTGTTTCCATAGCAATTGATATTTTGCTACACTTTTCTTTTCTTCTTTTCTTCTAGCTAAACACCACGTCAACGGAAACAGAACAGTGGAACCTTTTCCAGAAGGAACACAGATGGTTTTATTTGGTAAGATATCATGTCTAAAAGAAAAACACTGAACTCTATGGAGGGAATGCATGCCAAACTTCTTAATTTCAGCAATACTCCTTAGGGTCTCATAATCTGAACTGTTTATAGCCATTTTCTAATAATCATAATCAACAAAAAATGGTTGGATTTTTTAAGAAGTTTATGACCAAAAAAAGTGCAAGTATTTTGCCTTAGTTTGACAAACAGTATATTTGATACTTTATTTTAAGTGTATAAATTCAGAGTAGCAGTTATTTGCATATGATAGGCTCTGTGACATAATTCAGTCTTTACACAAAATTCTGGAGGTGATTTATGACCCTAGACCTCCAGTGCACTCAAATACTTGTGGTGAAAGTCTGATCTACTTTGTTTGCATAGCTTTCTCAGTTGACTCATTTCTCCCTTCCTTTCTGCCTAAGAGACAGATTCTGATACCTTTACTCACACAGTAATAGTGTCTTATTTTGTGAGTAAGCCCACTGACTTCTCATTGGTTGACAGCTGATTCTTCCAATTTTATATCCTCCCATGTGGTCTGCTCATTGACCCGAGGGTCTTCACAAAATACCTCCCGTAGTTGTAGCACATCTCAAGTGCAAGGACATATTTGTGTATCCTTACCTTAGCAACTGAATCCTAAGGGCCAGCTCTCAACAGGGTCCCTCCTCTGCAGTTCAGTACATGTGTGACCTCCTGCAGTCCCTTGAGTTGCTGATCAACAGGGAGAAGTCCTCCTTTATAACCCATGCAAAGGATCACCTTTATGGGTGTGGTCCTACACTCCATGAAAGCCAGGGCTTTCCTCTCAGAAAGGAGATCCAATGCGCAGACGATGCAGTTCTTCTTCGAGTGCTTGCTCATGTCCATTCAAGTTAGGTGGGTGTGCTCGCCAAATGCACCGATGCCAGAATATTTTTCCCTCAGCAGTGTCAATAGGGGACCGGCTCTGGCGCTCCCAGGCGTGGCATGCACGTGCCATGGTGTATAGGGTGCTGCCGGTTCTCCCCGCCACTCTCAGTTCTTTCTTGCTGCCAGTGATGGTGTTGGAACTGTTGCTGCTTCGGATGTGCTGTTGCTTTCTGCTTCATACGAACCCATTAATTCTTGTATTATAGTGCATATACTTTTCTGTAAGTGTGCGTTAGTAAATCTCTTAGTGATAGTTAGAGACTTCATAGGTCCTGAAATGGGACTTTGCCTCGGGACGAGGCATGCCCCGGTCCCCACGCTTTAAACCCTGTGATCCTCTGCAAGAGGCCCATGCCCATTAGTGAACCACACAATAGCTGTATGCATTGCTTGGGCAAAGGGCACATTAGTGAAAAGTGCAACATTTGCAAGTCCTTCATGCCAAGGACTAAGAAGGAACGTGATATTCGCTTAAGAGTGCTCCTTATGGAGTCAGCCCTCACCCCAGCACTGGAGGAAAGCTCCAACTCCACGCCAAGCACCGTGACCTCAGTATGCAGCACCCCACTGGGACAGTCCACTGGCTGGTACTGGTCCCTATCCGTGTCTCCAACCACGATGCCCAAGAAGATGGTGTGAGGTTGGTCTCCAACCAAGATTGGGTGCAAGCAAGGTCCCTTGCTGGGCACCTCTTCACTCCCACTGGGATCTCAAACCCAAGCTCTGGTTGAGTAGGGTAGTCCAGCCTCCTCCCCTCCGGCCACCCTGGATAGTGGCAGAGGCCTTTGCCAGCTCTGGGTACCGTCCATGCCAGAGGCCCTGCAGGCAGCGCAGGAGATCATGTCTGTCTGGTGCTGCCCACACCAGCTCCTGCAGTTCCCCAATCATGGAATAAACCCTTGTTTGGACCACCACAATCCGCACTCTGGCAGCACCATTCCCCATTGCGGGGGACATCCCGCCAGTGATCATCCTCCCATAGCTGTCACGCCTCTGATGGTGAAAGGCAGATGCAGCGCAGCCCCATTTAGTCCCCGGACCTTGGGCATGTCAGAGAAGTTCAAGGCACAGCTCGCCCGGAACCTGGCGCAGACCTTTGGAGGAATGTGCCCCCAGCAGGAATACTAGCCCTGGCAGCCAGTATCTCTGAGACCTCGGTACCGCTCCAAAGACCTGTCGAGGGATCGATGCTACCATTCCTTGGACGGTCACCAATCCCCTAGGACGGCGCATGTGGGTGCTTCCTGTCACCAAGCCTGTTCCAACTCCCAGTCCCGCCCCTCATCCCAGTACCATTCATCAAGCATGAGATATAGATTGCCAGCTCCAGGCTGTCTTGGATCCATCGAGCACCGCCGGTCCTCAAGACCCCGTTCCAGATTGGACTCCAGGTGGAGTTACCGGCATCAGTTGGGGCAGAGCCATTATTCCGCTCTGTCCTGGTCGCCTGGGCCTGACTGCTCAGGATCCAGCCCTGATTTGGAGTGAGATTCCCTGACGACAGGACAAGCTCCAGTACCAATGGTTCTGGCTACATTGTTGGCACCAAAACTGGCCCTGTGGCCTCAGGCACAGTGGCCAGCACCATGGTACCCATGGAATCCATGGGGGTTCACCCAGCCCTCCTAGGCCACCCACTCAGAGTCTGGAGCCTCAGAGAGACCAGCTACCTCTCTCTCCCACATCGGTGCACAAAGTCTTGGGTGCAAGGACCTCGTAGGTCCAAGAGGGAGTAGGGGAACAAGACACTGGGCCACCAATTATTGTTGAGGACCCTATGGCACCGGCATCCACCTCATTGTTGTCAGATGAGGCTATAATGGGATCCCTTTCCCCCATTCCTCTGGATGACGCTAAAGCACACAAGGAACTTCTGAGGAGGGTCACCGCCAACCTAGGTCTTCAAGCGGAGGAGTTAGAGGATCCTTCAGACTCTCTTTTCAATGTCTTCTGCTCCACAACACCAGCTTGGATGGCTCTGCCCCCTTCATTAAGAGGTCTCAAAGATCATCAGTGCCCTGTGGCAAATTCCCTCCTCCTGCCCACCATCTCCAAGAGGGCTGAGCGCAAGTACTTTGTGCCATCCAAAGGCCATGAGTACCAGTATACCCACCCTGCTCCCATTTCCCCAGTGGTAGAAGTGGTTAACCACAGGGAGTGACAGGGTCAACTTGGGGTTCCCCTAAGAATAAAGACTTCTGCATTGTCCACGGAATCTGTCTAGAAGCGTGTCACCTTCTGGGTGCCAGGAACACGCTAGCAGATCATCTAAGCAGGGACTTCTTCTCTTACCATGAGTGAGTGCTCCACCCGGAGACAAGGCTCAGGTTATCATGATTGCCTCAGCGTGGCCTCACCAGCACTTGTTCAGGACTCTGTCAAGCCTGGCAGGGGCCACAGAGGGATCGCTGCTGAACCGACTAGACCTTCTGTAACAGGATCACAGTCGACTCTTGCACCCCAGCTTGGAGTCTCTCCACCTCTCCACAGCATGGATGTTGTGTGGCTGAACCCTGAGGAATGGGCCTGTTCGGAAGGAGTCCAGAAGGTCCTCCTCGAGAGTAGAAATTCCTCAACTAGACAGACTTACCTGGCCAAGTGGATGAAATTCTCCCACTGAGGGCCCAAACACGGCATCTCCCCTTCGCATTCTTCGGTGCAGTCAGTCTTACACTACCTATCTCCACCTTTCATCTGCCAATCTAGGGCAGATAGTGTTCTCCCATAACATGGCAGTCAGGTTCCTCAGAGGTCTTGAGAGACTTTTTCCACAAGTTCATCCCCAGTCCTTCAGTGGGATCTCAGCTTGGTCTGTCCAGGTTCACGAGCACTGCCCTTTGAGCCTTTGGCCTTGTGCTCTCTGTCTCACCTATCATGGAAGGTAGCTTTCATGGTGGCGGTGACGTCGGCGGGGCAAATTTCTGAGCTGCAAGCCCTGACCTCAGAATCACCGTACAGTCTTCTATAAGGACAAGGTCCAGCTCCAGTCCCACCCAGCCTTCCTTCCCAAGGTGGTGTCTACTTTCCACATGAGCCAGGACATCTTCCTTCCAGTCTTCTGCCCCAAACCCCATGAGGCTGTTGAGGAGAGATGCCTTCATGCTTTGGATATAAGAAGGTTCCTGGCTTTCTACCTAGATTGAACAAAGCCTTTCTGTAAATCGACTCAGCTTTTCAGCTCTACAGTTGATAGAATGAAGGGCCTTCCGGTGTCTATGCAGACGATTTCTAACTGGATCACGTCTTGCATCACATGTGCTATAAGTTGGCGGGAGTCCCTCTAGAACATCTGTCGAGAAGTGATGTGGTCCTTGGTGGACATGTTCACGGCTAACTATGCCATCACTCAGCAGGCCAGAGATGATGCTGCGTTAGGCAGAGCTGTGTTGCAATAAACACATCTGTGAACTCCTACCCATCTCCAAGGTGTACTGCTTGAGTGGACATGAGCAAGCACTCAAAAAAGAAAATACAGTTACCTTTTTCCATAACTGGTATTCTTTGAGATGTGTTGCTCATGTCCATTCCACAACCCGCCCTCCTTCCCCACTGTCGTATTTTTGGCAAGAAGGAACTGAGGGTTGGGGGAACCGTGGTGCCCTATACCATAGCACAGAGGTCAGCAACCTATGGCATGCATGCCAAAGACGGCACGCGAGCCGATTTTTAATGGCACACCTGCAGCGTGCCATTAAAAATCCTGCCCAGCCCGGCCTGCTCTTCTCCACCCCCTCACCAGGGCAGGGCGCCCCCCCCCCCCCGTCCCCTCCTGTAGGAAGCTTGGTCCTGCCCGGCTCCCCTGCCTCTTTCTGCAGTGTGGTGGTTCCTGCCCCCTCCTCCTCCTCCTCTCCATCCCTCCCTCCCTGCAGGCCAGTGGCCCTTGCTGGGGAGGGGCACAAACGGAGCCACAGCATGTTTGCTGCTCTGGGCCGAGGTAGAGAAGAAGCAGGGGCAGGGCCTTGGGGAAGGGGGTGGAATCGGGGTATATCCCATCCAGTCCTCTTCCATGAGCCGCTCAGGGCAGGGGTCTGGGAGCACCCCCAGGACCCCAGGCCTCACCCTCAGCCCTCTGCCCTGACCTCCCCCCACAGCCTTCTGCCCTGAGCCCTGCAGCCCAGCACACCCCCCAGACCCCTGCTCTGACCCCTGTACACCCCTCACACACACACAGCCCTCTGTTTGACTCCTTCACACCCCCATGACCCCAGCCCTGACTCTGGCACCCCCCACATACCTAGGCCCCCTCCACCCCATACATCCTGACTCTTGCACCCCCCACAACCCCACTCCCACCCTGAGCACCAAATGGGAGCTCCTGCACGTCCCCCATTCACACCTGCACCCCTCGCACCAAATGGGAGCTGCCCGGGTAAGCACTCCTCACCCAAACCTCCTGCCCCAACCCTGAGCCCCATCCCTCATTCTAGATCCTTGCCAGACCCTACACTCCGACCCTCAGCCTTCTGCTTCACCTCCCAGCCCTGTACTCAGTGCACCCGCACCCTCAGTGCAGTGCAGAGAGAGAGGAAGAGAATGGGCCAGAACCAGGGAGAAGGTAGGTACCCGCTCTGTGGGCAGGGCTGGGACCCCAGACCAGCAGCGGGCTGAGCAGGTCTGGCAGCCGGGATCCTGGTGGATGGAACCCCTGAGCCGGTGGATGGAACCGCTGAGCATCAGCGGGCTGAGTTGCTCAGCCCACTGCCAGGCTGGGGTCCCGGCCGCTGGCTCCGCACAGCCCACTGCTGGTCTGAGGTTCTGGCTGCCTTGCCAGCTGGGATCCTGGGCACAGACCCTGCTCAGCCTGCTGCTGGCCTAGGTGAATGTAACCCCAGACTGGCAGTGGGCTGAGCGGGCTGGCGGTGTAAGATCAGCATTTTAATTTAATTTTAAATGAAGCTTCTTAAACATTTTGAAAGCCTTGTTTATTTTACAATACGACAATAGTTTAGTTATTATATATAGACTTACAGAGACCTTCTAAAAGAACATTGAAATGTATTACCAGCACGTGAAACCTTAAATTAAAGTGAATAAATGAAAACTCAGCACACCACCTCTGAAGGGTTGCCAACCCCTGCCATAGCATATGCACACCACTTTAGGGGGTGCCGGAGCTGGTCCCCTACAGGTACTGCTGAGGGAAAACTTCTGACATCGAGCACACACACCTTATATGGAATGGATATGAGCAACACATCTTGAAGAATACCAGTTATGGAAAAAGGTAACTGTCTTTTCTTCATGACTTCAATCCAAGTTACTTTTTTCTCATCTGCAAGTGAGGGTCCTACAACATTGGGTAGCATCTCAGTGCATACCCAATATACAGGCTTTGTAAAGGATGCTGACCATGTCCCCCAAGTACTTCAACATCTTTACTGCTGGGAGATAAGAGCAAATAAACTGCAAAGGGTAGAATCTGCTCCTCCATCCCTTACTGTTAAAATCACCACAGAAGCCACCAGCTTGGATTGGGCACTCATTGTCAGGACATCTGTGTTTATAGCAACGAACCTGTGGGAGTTCACACTGCACATCAACATTATGGAACTTAGAGTTGTAAGAGGAGTGCTAAAGACCTTACAACCATCCATACAACACTGTGTAGTAAAGATGCTCACAGTCAATATCATGGCCATGTACTATATCAACAAATTATGGAGCACTCTTCTGGGCCCTGTCCATGGAATCAAGGAAACTGTGACTCTGATGTATTCATCTCGTATTCACCCACTAGTCGTAATCTATCATGGGAGGAGAGCACACAGGCAGATGTGCTCAACAGGAACTCTTACACAAATGATTTCTAAACCAGTCTGTGATATCCTGTCTATTCCTCAAGTGGGGTTAACTATGAATCTACCTGTTCATGAATTCAGTATGCCAGCCACTGTCTGTACTTCACCAGAGGTCACAGGGACAAGAAATCGTTGTTGGATGCCTTCCTGATCCATTGGAGAAATCATGGCCTCTGTATTGTCTCTCTGTGTTGTCTCGCCATTCCCTTGATATCTAGAGTCCTAAAGGAGACCAGAGAGGACAGAGTTAATATAATAGTAGTGTTTTGTATCAGAGGGGTAGTTGTGTTAGTCTGTATCCACAAAAACAACGAAGAATCTGGTGGTACCTTAAAGACTAACAAATGTATTGGGGCATAAGCTTTTGTGGGTAAAAGATCCACTTCTTCAGATGCATGGAGTGAAAATTACAGATACCTGCATCTGTAATTTAATTAATCTGTAATTAATAATGCCTGTATCTGTAATTTTCATTCCAGGCATCTGAAGAAGTGGGTTTTTTACCCACAAAAGCTTATGCCCAAATAAATCTGTTAGTCTTTAAGGTGCCACTGGACTCCTTGTTATAGTAGTGTTGTGTCATCTTCAGCTAACCATAGACTCATGGTTCATCTTCCTTTCTCAAGGACCAGGGAGGATCATTCTGGCTGCATGGAGGATATTCTGCTAACTTTCACGGACCCCTTATGTTAACAGAAGTTCGATACTGTTACCATGCAGAAGTGGTAACACTTTACTTTGAAGTGCTACAGACTCAAGTGGATATAACTTGTGTTGTGTGAAAAGGGTTAACCCTGTCATGGATGGTTTTAGAGTTGTGACTTAAACGCAAGAGCTAGATTGAAACTGTAGCTTCTCTGAAGGTCAGATAGGCAGAATACATCCCTGCTGTATTCTGTAGCTTCTCTGATAGGCAGAATACATCCCTGCTGTAATCTGCCTATCACAATTTTGTTAGAGACAAACCTTTGTCCTCTCACCTTCCTGGTTTCTTGAGGGCATGATGAATGCCTTTTCTCACCACTAGAAGACCTTCCCTAGCCTGGGACTTGAACTTAGTTTTATCAACGTTCGTGGGTCTACCCTGTGAGCTCCACTCTCAAGCTTTGTTAAAATACCTGTATACCAAAACAGCATTTTTATTAGCTATTACCTCCAGAAGGAGGCTTAGTGAGCTCAGTGCTTTATGCATACGATGGACAGGCCATACCATGACATAGGGTGGACAGGCCTTAAAGACAAATCATTGTGAGACTTTGCCCCAGCTTTATACGTAAGATATACTGCTACTAATGAAAATCTGAGACGATATCCCTCCCTGTTTTCTTCTCCAGACCCCATAATCACCCAGGGGAATCCCACTTACAGTCCTTTGATGTGAAAAGGGCTCTGTGATATTACCTGGACAGGACTCAGCCTGTCAGAAAATCTTACAGGTTATTTGTTCCACCTATGGGAAAAGGTGTAACAGGGAATCTATTAGTAAAGAGACACTTCCTCACTGGACTAAGAGATGTAGTGAGCATTACTCATAGACTCTAAGGCCAGCAGAGGCCATAGTCATCCTCTAGTCTGACCTTGTCTACATCACAGGCCACAGAACCTCACCCACCCACTCTTGTAGTAGGCCCATAGCCACTGGCTGAGTTACTGAGTTCCTCAAATCTTGTTTTAAAGATTTCAAGTTACAGAGAATCCACCATTTACTGTAGTTCAAACCAGCAAGAGACCACGCACTGTGCTGCAGAGGAAGGTGAAAATTCCCCAATGTCTCTGCCAATCTGATGTGGGGGAAAATTCCTTCCTGAGGCCAAATATAACAATCAGGTGGACCCCAAACATGTGGGAGAGACCCACAATCAAGACACCTGGGAAAGAATTCTCTCTAGAAACTCAGAGCCCTCCCCATCTAGCATCCCATCTCTGGCCTTTGGAGATATTTGCTAATAGCAGTTGCGGATGGACCACATGCCATTGTAGACCACCTCATCATGCATTCCCGTCCATACATGTATCAAGCTTAGTCTAAAAACAAGTTAGGGTTTTTTTTGCCCAGACTGCTCCCCTTGGAAGGCTGTTCCAGAACTTCACACCTCTGATTAAACTTTTGTCTAATTTCAAGCTTAAACTTATTGATGGCCAGTTTATATCCATTTGTTTTGTTGCCAACATTGATCCTTAATTCGAATAATGCCTCTTCTTTCCTGGTGTTTATTGTTTTGATGTATTTGTAGAGAGCAATCATCTCTTCCCTCAGCCTTCATGTTGTTAGTCTAAACAAGCCAACCTCATTATGTTGCCTCTCATAAGGCAACTTCAGCATTCCTCTGGTCATCCTAGTAGCTCTTCTCTGAACTTGTTCCAGTTTGAACTAATCTTCCCTAAAACTGCGAGACCAGAATTGCACATAGCATTCCAGATGGGACGTTACCAGTGCCTTGTATAATGGTAATTACACTTCCCTGTCTCTACTGGAAATACGTTGTCTGATGTTTCCTAGGTTTGCATTAGCCTCTTTCACAGAACTTTGGCAGCTCATACACCCAGGTCTTTTTCCTTCTCTGTTGCTTCTAACTGCTATGTCCCTAGCTTATAGAAAAAAAATTCTATTAGTCCAGTTTTCAAAGTTGTCCAAATCTTCTTGTAGATTGTGGAGCTGCTCCACAGTGGCAGTACCTCCCAACTTTGTGTCATCCACAGATTTTATTAGCAAACTCCACTGTTTGTGCCAAGATCATTAAAGTAAATATTAAATGAAATTGGGCCAAAGACCAGTCTTTGAGGAAGTCACTAGTAACCTCCCTCCAGTGTGACCGTTCAGCATGTCCTGTTGTAGTTTCCCTTTTAATCAGTTCCATACCCACCCCTTTATTCTTGTGTTATCCCCATCTTCTGCAGTGTAACTAATTTCCCATGTGGAACTGTATTAAATGCTTTACTGAAGTCCAGGTTACTCCTGGGAGAATTCTGCATGCATGCAGAATTCATATGCCCCGCAGATTTTCTTTGCTTTCCCACAGAAAAATGACTTTCTGACAGGGAAGCAATGGGAAGCTGGAAGAGCAGTCATGCACTGCTCCCTAGCTGCACAGGTATATTGTTTCAGCTGGCAGAGAGAGAAATCACCGCAGGGCTGGGGACACCGCAGCCAGTGACTATTACTCTGGGCCTGGATCAGCTGCTTGTCCCGTCCTGGGCTGGAGGCAAGAGAGGATGGGACTTCCTCTTCCCCTGCAAGGGGGTGTCTGACCCACCCCTAGGAACCTCCCCCAGCTGCCGGAAGTTCAGCATTCTCCCCTGCTTACTTCCCCCATTGCTCCTCAGCTGGGAGGGGAGGGATCAGCTATTGTATGGGGAGCTGCTCCTCAATCCATCCAGCCTCTGAACATGTGGACTGCCAATACCCAGACACCCCCGCCAAGCCTTATCATGTACGCCAGACCCCACCTAACCTTCCATACCCAAATCCCACCCCACTGAACCTCAACCCCTGCGTCTGGAACCCTCTTGCACCCAGACCACCTCCCACTGAGCTCTCTGCACTCAACTCCCAGTCTAATGAGCCCTATCCCCTATACCATCCTGAGTCCCCATGCCCAGACTCCCACACCACTGACCCCCAATTAGCTGCACCCAGACTCCCAGCCAACCAAGCCCTTCTCCCCCAGCACCCAGATACCCCTTCCCGGAGAGACCCCTCCCACACACCCTGACCCCCCCGCTGAGCAGCAACCACTTTCACCTGGAAGCCCCTGCAGAATTCCATTGCCCCAGCACCTGGAACCCTCACAATGAGCCTCTGTGCATCCGGATCCCCCCACACCTAGACCCCCACTGAGCTGCCTGCACCCAGGTTGTCCCACACAGAATCCTTTCACTCCACACCTAAACCCCCCCTGCTCTGAGCCCCTCCACACTTGGATCCTACCTGCCCCCACCTGGTGCACCTGGCGCAGAGGGGCAAGGCCCCAGGGTGTTTCTGGGGCAGACCTAGGCCTTGTGCTGTGTCAGGGTCAAGCGCAGCCTCATCACTGAGTCTGTGTCCCTGGCATGGAGAGGTGGGAATGCTGCAGGGTGATCTCTCACCTGCGTGTAGCCAGTGGCCTGTGCTCCCCATGGCCATGCTGGAGCCTCTACCTTTATTTGTTGACAAATAAAACTTGCAGAATTATAAAATATAGTGCACAGAATTTTTAATTTTTTTTTTTGCACAACATTTTTAATGTTTTGGCACAGAATGCCCTCAGGAGTACCAGGTGGATTAGATCTACCGATTTCCTAGACAAAGGAAATACAGTAATCTTTTCAAAGAAAGATCAGGTTGGACGGTCATGATTTACCTTTTGTAACACCATGTTGTGTTTTATTACAATTATTGCTTACCTCTGTGGCCTTAACTGCTCTCTTTCAAAATTTGTTCTAATCAATGTTATTTTTAACTCCAAAACCAGTTGTACTTGGCTTAAAAGCACGTCACTGGTCTACTCTACTATTGTAGAGATTTTCAAAGCAGCAACATGCAGTTCAATTCTTCCTTTTGATAAGCATTATTCATTGGACTTGGCAATGAATCAATCCCAGTTCCCTCAGACTCTCCTTATAAGTCATATGCTCCAGGCCCCTAATCATTTTTGTTGCCCTCCTCTGGACTCTTTCCAATTTTTCCACATCTTTCTTGTAGTGTAGGCCCCAAAAAAGAAAGCGGGGTTACCGACTTGCAAATTATTTGTTCTTTGGAAGTGGCATTGATGTCTTCCTAGTGTCCACCTGCCTTCTCTCTGCCTTGCAGGTCTTTGTATTTTAGTTGTGGGCTGGAAAGAAGGAGCGGAGTCAGTCGGAGACAGGGATATGCTACCTTACATAGACAGAGCCAATGATGTCATCTAGCCTGACAGCACTCTTGCACTTCCCCAGAGGACATGGCTTTGTCAGATAGTTCCTCAGTTTGACACTCGAGGTGCCAAATCCTATAAATGTGAATGCATAGAGGCAACTCTTGAAGAATAGTAATTATTAGAAGTAACCTCTTTAATGTTATCTAAAAGGAAATATATGAGTAAAAATATGATTTTAGAAATGTAACCTGCTTTCAATAAATATTCCCAGTACTCAGATATGTTTAGATTTACTTGTAAAATAATAGTATAATGTTTAATGTCAGGTCTACATGGAGATGCAAAAGATAATCCTTTTCCCAACTTGTGTAATACAGCTCGTTATATAGCTCTAGTTTCTGAGAAGTAGCCTCACTCATGCCAGTGCCGATTCTATGTCATTTAGTTTGATATGGCTTCCTGTTTTGATCCAGCTACTTAGAGGGTGTGTGCAGGCTGTAATTATTCCTGCAGGTCTTCTCATTATGAGGGAACATCACAGCTGAGAGATTAAGCTGTCCTCAGGTTATTCCAATTCACTTAAAACAGTTACTCTATTTACCATGGCCCAGCTGCATTACATGATGTACATGCTGTTCATTACAATAAAGAAATGCTTCCTTATTTTTTACCACTGTGGGAGTCTAGATTTCAAATGTGACACACTAGTGGCAAATGCATTAACGCCAACCAACTAGTGACCTGTTGACCCATCTTGCATCAACCAATCAAAGAACACCTAGAATGATAACACACAGTAGGCACATAGTTACTGCACACAATCTCACAGGAGTTACTATGCACTCATATGATGAAATCATTATGACACTTGAAGTGAGATGGAGAAGTGTTCCCAGCTCCTGCTGGTCAGGCAAATGAAGCACTGGGAATCAAACCTAGGTGTCATGCATGGTAGAGCAGAACTTGTCCATTAAGTTGCTGTCCAAGCAATTTTCCTGTTTATCTGGCAATACAAGTTTTCAATGATTGAAACATTTTGCCTGTGGGGGAGAAATCTTTACAAACTGGGCTATTTTTAACAAAAATATCTGAACAAAGACAATATTTAAAGGAGTATGAAAATTTTGAAAAGTATGTTAGGACCCCCAAATCAGCAAGACAATCTAGTTATAGTTTTAAAAATTACAAATAAAGGCCTTGTAAGTTCAGTGGGCCTGTTGACTTGTTCAAAGTTTCACACGTGTTTAAGAGCATTGCTGTAATGGGGCCAGAAATTTTTGTCAAATTTTCTCCTTTATTTACTACCAAGACTGAGTTTAAGATGACATATTTCTGCTTTAGCAATTGCTGATATAAAACACCACAATGATTTGATGCCAGTATTTTCGCTTTGGGTCAGATGCTAACTTGTTCTTTCAAGGTGAATGGTTGTTTGTGCATTGGATAGGGTTTCTTTTTGGTTCCTGTAATACATAGTGTTCATTATGCAGAGGTTTAGGTAATTAAAGATACTTTCTGAAAATATGACCTTACTGTGTTGCATTTTCTTGATCAAGTAACCTTGTAGCCAGTCCAGTTAATCATCAGATAATTGACTTCTTGCTCCAGATTTTCCAAGCAGAATGTCATTTTCAAGTGAGTTGATTAGGAAGGTTGAAATTCGTTTTGTATAATTTTAAAAGTTAATCATTGTTGTCTTTTTATTTGTTTATTTCTATCTATGTATGGGATGTAATAAGTGCATATAATGTGATGGTCCCTGTTTCCCAAACAGAATACCACATCACTTGTGTAATGGCATAGTGGTAAAAATTAAGATTCATAGATTCTAAGGACAGAAGGGACCACTGTGATCATTTATTCTGACCTCCTGTATAACACAGGCCATGGGGCTTGCCTGAAAATGCCTGACCCATGCCTACTCTACCTCTTCCATTATTGCTTCCACTGTTGGAGCTGTACCACTTGAGAATTTTATGTCCAAGTTTTATCAGTGTAGAAACTGCTAGAGCATAAACAAAATGGTGACTCTATTAAGAGCCACCCACTGAAGAGAAAAGTATAAGGGCATTGCACTGTATTGGATATCAACATCAGCATGTGGAGCAATACTCTGCCAAATGCCTTGGCCTCACCACAACTTTGTACCTCTTACTGAGAATCAGTGAATTTTTGCTGTACTTTTTGATCAAGTCAGTGGCAATCCCAGTGGCCATCACCACTTCCAGGTGAATATAACGAGGGAAAGCTCTATTAATGATGAATTATGCACTTTTCACCAATAAAATGAAGTTCCAAGAACTATAGTTCACACACAAGATTTTTTTTTATGAGCTATAAAAAATATGCTTTCTAATATATTACTATCCACATCCTGAGCAAAAGAAACAGCTTAGCCTTACTTTTATATGGCAGGAGACATTTAAATCTGTAGCTGAAGAGATCATAAGACTTCAGAATGTTGTACCAGGTGCATGTGCTGTGACCTATATTTTAGAGGAAATATATAAAGTAAAATTTCCAGATGTTGCAAGAAGCAGATTTTGGAAGCATAGAGAGCCAGAGAGAACATCCCCCCAGAAGGAATTAATGCTCATTGTACTAATTCTCCTCCAGCATCTTGGGCAGGTGAAGGAAGTGCCTAGCTGAGCAGATTTGTTAAGCAGCTAGAGGGTCAATTTGTCATACATTCATAAGACACTATAAAAATGGACACATCTCTCTTAAACCTGGAAGGAGGAATCTAATCTGTACAGACATTGTAGAAGGCAAGGAGACTTCCTTGTCTTTCTAAACTAAATTATTTCATACTATTGCTTATTAAAGAGATACATGATTTCCATTTCTTTTCTCTCTCCTCTTCCAAACTATAACTCTCAGCCTGTTACACTAATTCTTAGGATATGGAAGTAATGGAGTCATGCAGGCGTAGAGTTTAGGGCCAGAAGGGAGCACCAGATCATGTAGTCTGATCTCCTGTATACCACAGGGCACCAACACCACCTAGCAGCTGCCCAGTAAACCCAACAACTGAAACTAGACAAAAATATTACAGCCCTCAGGAGACTAGACTATCATGTTTCACAGGCAGAGAATAGGAGGGGCTGAGCTGCATCAATGCCTGAGGCCCCTGCAATGGCAGGGAAGTGATTGAGATGTACCCTGATAATCCTGGCAGGCGACCCGGACCCACATGCTTTAAAGTCCCCAAAGTCACTGCCAGTCTGACCTCAGGGAAAATTTCTTCCTGATCCTACATATATTGATCAGTTAGACCATGAGCGCATGACTAGAACCAGGCAGTCAAGCACCTGAAAGAGAGAATATCACTCTAGAGCTTTGGCTCATTATGTCCAATGTCCCATCTTCAGTTGTGGCTAAAGGAGACATACCCTGTGAAAGTGTCACGTGCCCTGTGAAACAGAGCTTACAAAAGATGGCAAGAAAAGATGAAGGGGCAGGTAAGATTAAATGTATATAGGCCTCTTTTTTTTGTTTTATACCTATGCTCCACGTGCAACATACCTTTGGATGAAGGAAAAATGCTTTGTTTTGAAGATGCTGCTTCTGTGTCACTGCAAACTTATTCAGTGACAGGCTGCTGAAGGAAAAGGACTTGCAGGGGCCAAACCCGGCTGGGCATGCCAAGTTAACATGGATGGGATAAGGGGAGGTGGGGTCCAGAGATCCAGTCTATGACAGATCCTAGTGAGCGCCCCCCTCCTGGCCATTCTACCAACAATGCTGTGAGTGGAAACCAAGCCTGTGTGCTTTGGATCCCCTAGGATTAGGGTGACCAGACAGGAAATGTGAAAAATCGGGACAGGAGCCTATATAAGAAGACCCCCAAATCAAGACTGTTCCTATAAAATCGGGACATCTGGTCACCCTACCTAGGGTGTGTGTGAAGCTTCTGGAGACTGTCCTGCACCCCCGGACCCGAGTGTCAGAACCTGCTGTCCAGCATATTTAGGTTCAGCACTGACCCTTCAGGCTCCCCAGTATCTAAACACGTTCCTCTCCCAGAACTCCATCTCAAAGGTGTGAAACTTCTGGTTTACAGTATAACTCTCTCAGGGGCAATGTGGTAATTATGAATACTTAACAGATGCTGGTAGAATCACCAATCACCAATCCTAGCACATTGCTATTTACTTAACAGATAAAGCACAGGAGAGAACTGACTATTCAAAACAGTAAAATATCCTAAATACAATATCCTTCATTAGTCCCTTAGTAGTGGGATCATCTGTGTTCTGGCAGGCAGGCAGACTCCTCTACCCCCTTGCCTATGCTGTCCTTACAGCAGCCTCCGTCATCTTGATCTGGTGCAAACTGGCTCTCTCCCATGAATCCCTTTATAGACTCCTGCTGGTGTCACCTGCTGCTTTTGTTGTCTTTTCGTACCTTTCCCCTTCTCCCACCCACCTTCCCTTCAGACAACTGGAGGAAGTGACCTCTTCTAGTTGGATCAAACTTGTTGTCCTAAAGTGTTTTACTTCAAGTACATGATTGTTGAGTGATGATCACCCCATTGACATGAGACAACTCTGTTAACTTATGGTTGATCCACATAAATGTAGGCTTTCCATGGCACAGTTACTTCATGATATAGTTTCATGAAATAATCCACAATTCAGAAGTGGTGCTGATAGAACTCCCACATGATCACATTACTGTGCCACAGTCTTCTCTGCTCCCAGCAGAGTTCTGGCCCACAGCATCTTCTAGCTGTGTCAGTGTCTTGCCAGTTGAGCAGGACTTGTGGCCAGAGACACACTGACTCAGTTTCCCCAATGAGGGTAGACAGCGAGCATGGCTACTGAACCTGGACTTGATTGGTTCACACCTGAAATCTGAGAGTTTAACCCTATAACATCATTGCACAAAATAATACGTCAGGAATAACAACTGCCCGCAGTCTCTCAGTCAGAATCTCAGAACCTTCTTTGGTATCCATATTTACTCAGGCTACAAGCAGGACACTGGAGTCCATCATACCCACATCTGTTTGCTTGCCAGCCCCTGATCAGGCACATCCTTATATCCTTCTGACTAGGTTACCGGGGCATGACTTGGCCCTCTTCTCCTGTTCAGGCTGCCTGTGTTTGTCCTGGTCACCAACCTTCTGTTGCTCCAGCTCTGTCTCCTCACTCTGGTGCCTGATCCAACTCCATCTGTCACTCCTGCACAAGTATTCTTCTCCACACCAGTCTCCACAGCTCTGGACCTCTCGCCCTAGCCTCTACATGTTCTGGACCATCTATGAAACCCTCTTTCTGGTCACCTGCATGCCCTGTAGAAAGAAAAGAGACCCCTTGTAGCCCCTGGTTTGGAGCTGGTGCCGCCTCCTTCCTCAAGGCACATGAGCCCAGCATGGCCACCAGCTCTAATTTCTTCTGACCAGCAGCAAACAAACCTTGCTGCTCACACCAGCACAGAAACTGCTCTTTCTTGAGCTGCTCGTTAGCATACTTGCTAACTAACTAACTTTACCAAGACAAACTAACAGACCTGCTCCTGTCTTTCAACTTAGGAGCAAAAGTATAAACCCTAGCTAAAGTATTTCAGAAAGTGTCCCTAGATCCCACACTGTATGCAGGCAAATACCTGAGACTGGGGTGTGTGTGTGTGTGTGCATGGAGAGTTAAACCACTTCCTCCTCCAGGGGATCAAGGAGTCAGACTGACCTGAAGGGAAAGTCTCTGGGTACTCCACAGCAAAGAAAAACCTGTGGCTGGCCTGTGCCAGCTGACCCAGGCTTGTGGAACTCAGGCTGTGGGGCTGTTTCATTGCTGGATAGACTTCTGGGAAGGGTGGCAGGGGCCCAAACCTCAGGCTCCAAAGGTAGCACAGAGCATGGTGATGACGGTGTGTTCAGCCAAAACCAGGGACAGTGAGGCAGTTTCAAATGCACTGCCAAATCTATGGCACTTGCCCAAGAGTGCGAAATGCTCAGATAATGTGCACGACAGCAGCTTGGGAGATGACAGCGGTAACTATAGCCAGGAAGAAGGGGGAACTTTGTCTGATGGTCTGTGGTAATGTAAAGAACCCAGAGCCTGGTGGGGGAAGAACTATTGCTTACCTTGACTCGGTGTAGGGGGATCAATATTCTTCTCCCCCTACTCTTGAGAAGCTGCAGTTAGGCCAAAGGGACCTCTTGCCCAACCCCTCTGCTGTCTAAAGCAGTGAATGGTTGAGAGCTGCTTCACAGGGAGCCAGCTTTGCCTGATTTCTTCCTTTTATCCAGAGCTGCTTCCTGGAATGCTCCAAGAAGGGGCAGGGAACCTCAGCCAACACCTTGCAGGACAAAGGGGCTCCACACACGCTCCCTAGAAGATGGGTGGGAGTTGGGAGTTGCAGGACCAGAGAGCAGATTTACACCCAAAGGGCATATGAGAGCTCCTCCTACAGATCCATCCCATAGGTTTTAAAGGGAAAATATATGGACTGGTTGTCAGGTGAATCTGAACGGATTGATGAATGACGTATGCTGGTTGTTAGCAGAATGTTTATGATATGACTAGTTGGAATATGAAATCATGAAAAATAATGGCAGAAGCACCATTCAGGGAATAGGCCATGAGACACTGTTATGAGGTGGCTAGCTCCTGGGATTAAACAATGTCACGCTCCCCTATGCCAGACCAGGTGCCCATATCCTTCACCATAATTGTCATGGGCCCGCCCTGTCTGGAGTGCTCTCCGCCAGCAGCCCAGAGCACGACAAGTGTGCCTACTGCAGTTCCTCCTTTCAGAAGCCCCTAGAACAGTCCAAACTGTCTAAGTGCCAATACCTTTTATGAGGCTAATTAATTCCAAAAGTCCCATGTACGTAAACTGTAAGAAAACAAGTCTAAACGCCAAGTTCCTCAGCCATATCCAGACATTGCATCAAATACAGCCCCAATGTCTCTTGTCACACCCCAGCACTCCAGCTCAGCTCCTGCAACTCTTGCCAGGCCCTAGCTCTTCTGTCAATTAGAAACCTTCTAAGTTCCAGCCTGAATTTGTTCATGGCCAGTTTTTATTCATTTGTTCTGGTGCTAACATTGTCCTTTATATTCTTCCTCTCTGGCATTTACCCCCTGATGTATTTGTAGAGAACAATATCTCCTCTCAGCCTTTGTTTTGCTAGGATAAGCCAGCAGATTCTTAATTTCCTCTCATGAGATAGGCCCTCTCTCCCCCTGGTCATCCTAGTAGCTCTTCTCTGCACATGTTCTGGTTTGAATTCATTTTCCTTGAACGTGGGTGACAAATAGAACACAGTATTCCAGATCAGGAATACTGCCTTGTACAATGCCATTAATACTTTGTCTCTGCTGAAAATGCCTTGCCAGAGACATCCTAGGATTGCATTTGCCATTTTTACAGTTGTGTTACGTTGGTGGCTCAGAGTCCTCCTATGATCAACCCACATGTCTCTCTCCTACTCTATCACTTCCAACTGATAAGCCCACAGCTTATAGCAGAAATTCTTATTATTAGATCCTAGGTGCCTGACCTTGCGCTTTGTACTATTAAATTTCATCCCATTTCTGGCACTCCAGTCTTCAAGGTCATCCATTTCTTCCTGTAGCAGTTTCCCTCTGTATCGATGACACCTCCCACTTTGAATCATCAGCACATTTCATTAGCACACGCCTCCTTGTTCCAAGGTCTTTAATACAAATATTAAATAAGATTGATCCCAAGGCTGATCCTTAAGGAACTCGACTGGATACCTTCCCCCAGTCTGGATAATTCACAGTTGCCTTCTTGCCGTTAGCCAGTTCCTTACCTATCTTACAATTGTTGTACTAATTCCCAGTTTATCCAATTTAACTAATAATTTCCCAAATTGGGTACTGTGTCAGATGCTTTACTGAAGTCCAAGTGTATTAGATCTACCGTATTTCCCTTATCTAAAAAGTCAATTCGTTTCTCAAAGAAGAATATCAGTTAAGTACTATCAGAGTAGTCATAGAAATCTTAAAATAAAGTCTAGGAACCTGATTCTCTGTTGCCCTCCATTGTGTCATCATTGACACCAGTGCAAAGTGAGTGTAAAATGCTACTATTCTGATATGGTAGCATTTCATATCTACTTTGCACTGGTGTCAGTGATTGTGACAGAGAAGGCAATTTCCTGCAATATCTTAGACAAACATTAATGAACAAAGTTAAACTCTACTGGTTAAGTTTATGTATCGTTGTGAGCCAGGGATTGTATGTAATTCCATGTTGAGGGGGACCACAATCATACAGGAACTACAAACAGTGCAGGGGGGTACAGCTAAGCAAATTGACTCAGGTTGCAACACCTCCAGAGAACCACAACCCCCTGGAGAGAGGCTCGCATATACTAGTTCAAACTGTATTCTTCAGGGACCAACAGACAGTTAATGGAATTTTGGTTAAATAGCCTGCATCAAAACTGAGTCAGAGCCTTCTTTCCGCTCCAACAAACCTTCTTTCCAAGGGGAGCCCTAGTATTTCTTGGGAAGGGTTGGAAGGACCTGGCCCAGTCTATGTGCTTATTCTGAGCTAACAGCTGCTCTGAGCGTGTGACCACAGAAAAACCTCTTGGTGGGGGTTTGATGGACTGTTCACTGGCCAGAGCTTTTGTTGAAGTCAGGGGCGAACTCTTCTAACATTAATAGCATGTGTGAAGGTTCTTTTATTGTTTTTAATGTTTTCTCTGTAATGCTTTTACCTTAAGACTAAATGTGCTTGCTTAGAAAGAGCTATGTGGTAATGTATAACTGTGACAAGAACAGTGTTTAAAGCCCTCAAAGAGTAAGCAAAATGCAAATGAAGGTTTGTTGAGGTGGTCTGCCTTGCTGAGGAATAACACAATGTAGGCAAGGAACTATTTAGCCTGGAAATACTGGAAAGATGGGTCTCTGCCTAAGAGAGATTATGGCTCAGGAGCTGGAAGCCTAAGAGTGGGTGCCTTTGCTGGACCATAGAGGGGGAATACAGGTGCAGTTGCCCTGAATTCTGACAGTGACTGAACAAGGTGCAGAGTAATGGGGAATCAGGCCCCAGATACTTACAAAATGCTGTATTTCACTGGGTCTTTACCGAGGACAATTCCTTAAGTACACTATGCACTAATAAGGGGATAATAAAATCTCTAATGCAAAGTAAAAGCTGTCCTTGACTGGCAGAAGTCTTTGTAACATTCTTGTATTTCAAAGGATCACATCTCTTTCCTTTTCCTCCTGAAAACAAAAGTAACGAGGCCTTGGAAGCAGTATATTCTGTGTCCTTCAGGAGCTCACAGAGGCTGTTTATGCCCTTTTTTTATTTTATAATTCCTCAGCTAGCAGAAAATTAGCTCTGCATGAATGTCCGTTTTCTAGCATGCGTGGTATATAAAATATGACATAACATTTTTTCATCTACTCAGATTACAACTTCAAATCAATACTAGTCACCTCAAAAAAACCTTATTATTATGCATTTGGAGCCTGATCCAACACGTCTTGATGTCAGTGGAAGGAGTGTCATTGATTTCAATGGGCATTGGATTGGGGCCCCCACTCAGCAGGCTGCAATGGCAGACATTGACCCTAAAGAAGAATTTAGGGTGCCAGAATTTTCGTGAAGACAAGAAGTAAAATTGTATCATAGAATGGGCTAATTCTCTTACTCACACAGCTGTTACTCCATTGGTGGTGTTTACTCCTAATTTTCACTGCTGTAAGTGAGAAGAGAATTATGCCTCAAGTGGCTAGCCAAACTGTGACATTAATTGACTTACAATAGCGTCATCACAGGAGAACAAAGATGTAGAATGTTTTGAGGGGAAATAGGAATCTTACATAGAAGTATATTGTTTATCTTTTGTTTGTCAGCATTTAAAATTCTATAGGCATCTTTGTATTATCTGAGCACCTCACACATTAATGGGTTTATCCTCACAATACCACTGTGAGGGGGGAAATGTTAGAACCATCTGTGCTCAGTACCTCAGAAAATCAGATTCTCATAAGTTTGGCATCTGATATCAGTGGGTAATTAAACATTCTTGCTTCAGCATCTTAACCAATCTTCTTTGGAGTCAATGGGAAACTTTACAATGACTTTATTGGACTTTGGGACAGGCCCTAAGGGTCACATTTTTAAAAGCACACAAGTCCCATTTTCAACAGTGGCTTAGGGTCAGATTATTTACAGGTATCTAGGCATCTAACTCCCAGTGGTCATACAGGAAATCTGTATCAGAGCCAAGAATAGAAACCAGTTTTCCTGCTACCATATGCAGGATTTAGCCATAAAATCATCCTTTCTTTTTGTGTAGTAGTAGGGTTAATTTTGTTTTGTTTTTAACATTAGCTAATTAAAATCCAGTGGAGTTTCTCCTTGAGATTATAAAAATGTTTAGAAAGGCCAATTTTTTTCAGTATAAATCTTGACAAGCTTTGTAAACTTCTTGGTAAATAATTATACTTTTAGTTAAGATCTACAAAATCAATGTTTGAAATGCAAGGGCCATTTCCAGCACAGACTTTATCGTAGCCTGCTGAATAAATTATATGACACATTTTGTGTGATTTTTTTTGAACGAACTGATACATAATATCATCCTGATTTACCCCAGTCATTATTGACCAATATCCCAGATTGCTGCTTGGGGGCCAGTGTTGCTGCTGAAGGTGTCTATAAGGTCACATTTTTCAGACGAGATGTATAACTGAATCCTGACAAGCTGTGGCACATTAACTCCAGGGTGCTGGTTAAATTTCATTCTGCCTACCTAAATTCCCTTTTTTTAAAGTTTCTGTCTTAAATGCTTTTGTACCATTAAAGATAACTATTTGCTAATCTCCACCTGGCATATTAGAGATTGGTGATATGATTCCTGTATAGTAATGTCTGTAAAATACTTTGGGAGCCTTTGTGTGGAAATGGGTTATGTGGCCTGTAGATCCCCGATAAATTTTTCTGATAACGTTTTCTGAAAGCCCTGATAATTTTTATATCAAGTCATTAAGGGATAAGGGAATCCCAAAATAGATTCAACAAACTTTGGGAACTAAAATGCAAGAGTGCAATGTTTCTGGATGGTGCATGCAACTCTTCTCCTAGTATGTATTCCTTTCCAAGTGAAAAGCTTCAGTTCTCCCTTAAAAACAAAGCAATGCATGTATAAATGGTACAATGCTGGCGGTACTGCAAGCCACTGGCACCATAGCCTGTGAATATGTGCTGAGGGCTTGTCTTCATTAAAGTTTTTACCCTGAGTTAATTGACTGACAGTTAACTTGGGTTAGTTCACTCCTTCGTAAAGGCTAGTCTGGATGGTCCCTGAATATTTGTACCAGGCTCTCTGACTGTTTGTGGCTTACCCTAAGCTGAGAAGAGTGCCATGAAAATGCCTATAAATAAACATATACTGATGAATACAAAGGAGAGCCTCATATGTGCAGCTCTGTAGAGGTTCAGAGTCAAATTGTGCCCGCTCTGTGCACAACTGTGCAAAGGAGGGACAGAGGGCAAGAACCCCACCGTCCCTTACATCTGTCCCTTCACAGGTTCTGGGCACCTTAAGAGCCTTTACAATTAAGGAACACAGGGATTCTACATGATTAAATTCACTGTTTGTAGCACCTGTTCAGAGGGGTAGGGAGCCTCAGAAAATCAGGTCCTCATAAGTTGGGCATCCAATATCAGCGGCTACTAAAAAAAAATAAAAGATCTTGCTTCAGCATCTTAACCAATGCTCACTGGAGTCAGTGGGAATCTTTACAGTGACTTAATTGGGCTGATGGACAAGTGCAGAGTTCTGCACTTAGGACAGAAGAATCCCATGCACTGCTACAGACTAGGGACCGAGTGGCTAGGAAACAGTCCTGCAGAAAAGGATTTAGGGGTTACCGTGTATGAGAAGCTGGATATGAATCAACAGTGTGCCCTTGTTGCCAAGAAGGCTAATGACATTTTGGGCTATATAAGTAGGAACATTGCCAGGAGATCGAGAGATGTTATCAGTCCCCTCTTTTTGGCGTTCTCCAAATGAGAACTGGATACAGTTCTCATTTGGAAAACTGTGTCCAGTTTTGGGCCCCACACTACAAGAAGGATGTGGAAAAAGTGGAACGAGTCCAGTGGAGGACAACATAAATGATTAGGGGTCTGAAGCAGATGACCTATGAGGAGAGGTTGTGGGAACTGGGCTTATTTAGTCTGCGGAAGAGAAGAATGAGAGGGGGATCTGATAGGTGCTTTCAACTACCTGAAAGGGGGTTCCAAAGAAGATGGTTCTAGACCTTTCTCAGTGGTACCAGATGACAGAACAAGGAGCAATGGTCTCAAGTTGCAGAGGGGGAGGTTTGGGTTGGATATTAGGAAAATCTTTTTCACCAGGAGGATGGTGAAGCACTGGAATGGGTTACCTAGGGAGGTGGTGGAATTTCCTTCCTTAGAGGTTTTTAAGGTCAGGTTTAACAAAGCCCTGGCTGGGATGATTTAGTTTGGGATTAGGTCCTGCTCTGAGCAGGGGGTTAGACTAGATGACCTCCTGAGGTCCCTTCCAGCCCTGATACTCTGTGATTCTGTGAGGCAATAGGACCTTTAGAAGTAGGGGAGTTTGCAAACTTCACCCTTTAGGAAAATGAGACTTGGGCTGTGTGGCTCTGCATTGCCCTCAATGCAAGACAATGTCTTACTTGTAGTGTGGAAAAAAACACATGAAAATCTAAGAGAAAGAAAATGATTAATGTTTCAAATAAGATAAGAAGATCTAAACACTTTGAATTTGAATTGAATTTGTAGGTAATCTTGAAACAGCCAGTTATTTATTTGTGAGACAAGAAAACTGCATGCAACATGTCAGGCTTTGAGATAAAATCCTGCATTATAATAATAATATAATCCTGGTATGACACATCTCTGCTTGAACCCTTGACTGAAAATTAGTATTATGTTGTGAATTATGGAGTAGCAGTCAGCCATTCAAACAAAAAAAAGATGTAACTTGGATGAAATATCTAAATGTATTTATAATTAGCTACAATATTTGTATGTTGTCCTGGAGCCTAAAATGCCCACTCCCCTCAAGAAAGGGAATGTCTTTTTGCAGGAACTCCATGATATTTCATGGAATTCACCCTGTAGGACAAGTAGAATTTTACAGTCTTATGGTACAGCTTAGGTCAGGATATGTCTATACTACAAAGAAAAGCCTGTGGCATCAAGTCTTAGAGCCTGAGTTAATTGACTCAGGCTTGTGGGGCTTGGGCTGAGGGGCTGAAAATAGCTGTGTAGACGTTCTTCTGGGCTCTGAAACCAGCGAGTCGGGGAAGGACTTGGAGCAAGGGCTCCAGCCTTAGCGGGAATGTCTATGCTGCTATTTTTAGCCCCAAAGCCAGAACTCTGCGAGCCTGTCAATTGACCCAGCCTTTGAGACTTAGTGCAGTATAGTCATAACCTTAGAGGTCTAAGCATCAGGTTGGGAAAGGCCAGACTCTTCAGAATCAAAGTTCCAATGCCCATAGGATCATTGCAGCCCTTTATGCTGAGGAAACAAAGTTAGTACAGTACTAACCATTTCACTGTGTGGATGCCTTTTGAATAAGACCTTAAAAATCAGGGCCCATTCTGCTGTGTGAGGACATTAAAGATCGGTCAGCACCCTTCAGGAGAACAGCAATTTGCCTTGGTGGGAGCGATCAAAATTGTCCCGCCCCATAATGTAGTGTGCTGTTTGGCCATAAGTGGCTGCAGTTCGTCTTCAAGGAGCCTCTTCATAGTCCCACTAATGAGGTTCATAGGGACAGTGGTAATATGAAAAAAAGTCAGCTCGAATTACATTAATATTATCCTAATCGTAAAACTATGTACCAAAAGAGAGTTTGGGACCAAAATCTGTCCGACGGAGTCAACAGCGAGGTTCCCTGACTCCACAGCAGATCTGGTCAGATAGGAATTTAGATGGTTGGGGCTCCACACCCCTCTTATATAGCCTCAGCTCTGACCAAACTGGTGGTTGTGCAAATCCTAATGAGCATGACTTTCCAAAAGGTTCTGGAGCCTCAGAGCACAGATTGAATCCCTATGATAGTGTATATGCAAAGGCAAAGAGGCTGGATTAGAGCCACAGTGTTCTCATAAGACTATAAATGTTTTGTGCACCACTCTTGGATCAACCTATGCTAAGCACAAACCATTAGAGTTAGGCTTGGCAGAATTCAATTTTCATTTTTTTATAATTTCAGTGGATAATATCAGTATTTCTTCTGAAGCATTCTTTTTGATTTATATCTATTTAAATTTTCACAGTTGTAGGAAATTATGGCAAGGGGGAGGTAATAGAGAGGTTCAGACAATAATTATTTAATGAGAATAAATGCTGAGATTTACTAAGTGAAAGATTTATACCCATTAAAACAAAAATTGTCAACATTATATGTCAAAAAATACAAAGTAAATATCTTTAAATCAAAATCTAATAAGTTCTCAAGCAGCATTTTTCTTTACTTATCTGTACATTTCTATTATTATTGATGGAAATATTTTTTATCGGTTTGTGTATGTTGAAATGAACATTTACCAACATTTACTGATAAAAATGGAATGCTTCCAAGTCTAGTTTTAGTCTGGAGCAAGCGTTTTGGGAGTGTCCAGGCTAGTCTTCACAATGAGTTAATTAGCGATCAATTAACTCAACGTTAAAAAGTCTAGTATAGACATATCCCATAGGGTTAGAACCTTTTTTTTTTTAAATGACAGTACTGATTCTGAGCTTATCATAAGATTCCATGATCTGGGGCTTGAGGCATAGGCCTGTAGATACAGATCCACAAAGGGACTTGAATATTGCTGTACTTAGCGTGGAAATGCCTGACTTTTAGTCACGTAGAAAATCACTTGAACAATATGGATCCACAAAGCCTGGATTAAGTGTCTAGGTTCCTGATACAATGAATGGGGACAGATAGAGACCTAAGAATGGGATCCACAAAAGCCAGCTCGCCAGACACGGAGCTGCCTCAGCTAGCCCATAGAGACACCAATGAGAGGGGTATGGCCTAAGCCCTGCTCCTTCCTGAGAGTTTGGTGCTGAAGTTTGGGCTGCAGGGAGGTGTCGATCTGCACTTGGGAGCCACAGTCGGGAGCCCTGCTCCTGGAATCGGGCTGTATAAGGTGCCTAAGCTGTTCATTGCAAGAATGGCTTAGGCTTAGGTGCTTGCCCGACTCCCTGAAAAATAGTTGGAGGAGGAAGAGCTGCCAACCTTATAAGTTTTAGCTCTGTGATTAGAGCACTCACATGGGATGTGGGAGACCAGGTTTAATTTCCCTCTCTGCCTGATGGGTTGGGAGGAAGGGTGAGAAGGAATTGAACCAAGGTCTCCCTTCTTTTAGGAGAGTGCGCTAGCCCCTGGGCTATGGGATATTCTGATGGTCTGCTCTCAATCTTACCTTTTGAAGCTGTAAGGGGAAGAGAGTGAGAATTACTCTATAGCATGGCAGATAAGGCACCCACCTGAGCAGTGGGGGACCCAGTTTTCCTGCTCCAATGACTAGTCAGACTTTGAAAGGGATCGGATGCAGTAAGTGTGGTCCGAGGCAGCCTATTGGATTGGGCCCTGCAGGCAAGATAGATGTTTGTGGATTGCATTGGGGTTTAGGCAGGAGATGGCTGCCAAGAGTGAGGCAGCAGTATGCATGTACAGAGGCAGAAACTTAAGGTGCCTAAAGAGCTTTTATAGAAGAAATGTAGATGTGGAGAGAGTTTAGTGGCAGGCGCAGAGTTTTTTGTGGAGTACAGTGGAGCTTAAAACTGAGATTTAGGTGCCTAAATCTGGGGTTTAGGCACTGAGGCCTCTTTATGGTTCTGGGCCATAATGCCTATGCTCTAATCCAGCGCTGAGAGGCATCTCTTAAGGAGCTATAGTTGCAGTTAAAGAACCTCCGTTATCATGCTGCATTAATAGAGTTTGTGAAGCACTTCGGGATGGACAGCACTGTATAAATATTATGTAATGTTATTCACGTGCTACTTAAAATTACACCTTAAAAGCAACTGCAACATTCTCATATGGCAGATACTTTTGTGAAAGACACGTTTATCAATGACTAATTAGTAACAAACATTTATAAGTACGGTACTATAAGCCAGGAATGGTGCTGGAAACCTATTTATCAGTTAGAGCCATGCTCTCCTTTTCTATTTAGTCCACTAGTTATTTAAAAATAAGATAAAGCGACTAAGTACATAGACTCTTGGTTTAGGCCCATTTCTGGTTATAATAATCTTGTTAGCAATGTGACTCTTATTAGCATTAACTAATTAAGCTCACAAGGCTAAAAACTCCATGAGGCATTGAAAATGTAGGATATAGCATCCAGCATGCAAGTGATAACCCTCATTAACTACTTATTGCAAGAGTTTTTTTTGTTAAAAATAATGTGAAAGAATTGCACATAGCCCCTTTCATGATGAAGAATGAACGAGCGGCATCTATAAAAAGCAGTCACGCAGGGCGCCTTGACCATGCCATGCTATTTTTCCTTCCATTTCAGCAGTCACTCTGGTGCAGCTCAGGCACAGATACAATGCACCAATTGTCATGAGGTTAATGGCTACCGGTTGTGACTCTGAAAATGATTAGTATCAGAATAATGCCACCTGCAATTCAGACAGTGGTGGCCTAAGCTAGATTTTGGTCCACAAACAAAAATGTTGTAAGTTCCTGACATCTCTTCTGAGAATTTGAGCGAAATAATTTTAGACTGAGTGCTGTGTTCTCTTCTGTTCTCCCCTGAAAGAAGATATCAGAAACAGAGTGGCCCACAGATGGGCAACGAAGATAATCAGAGACAAGTAAAGACGTCTGTATAAGGAGAGATTGAAGAGATTGAGACACTTAGCTTACAGGGGGATATGATAAAGGTGCAGAGACCAGAAAGAGGTGACTCTTATTTACCTTTTCTCGTAATATGAGAATGAGGGGACATTGATTCCCCCTGTCTTCTGTGAAGGGAGTCTGTGCCAGACACAGGGTGGGGATGAAGAGCACAGGGTTGTGGGTTGCTGTCGAAAGGGCAGTAGGATAAACGATTACAGATCCACTGGTTCCAACATCCAACGCACAACACTATCCTCCGCACTAGGTGATAGGGGTCTTTCCATAGAATGTAAATAGTGCCATTTCATTGTGTGGGGTTACTATACATAGGTACCAGGGGACTGCCATATTCCTCTATTTTAACAACTGTTTATTTAGAAGATATAAGCAAATTTATTAATCATTACCATACAAGGACCAAGAGCTTGCTATATTTACATATACTTGCTATATATAAAAATGCTTTATTAACAATTACAAAAATAAGTTTATCCCATTTTGTTTGAAAGAGATTTTGTGCAGAGACAGTCATAGTTCTTCTGTTGGGACGGCCATTACCAAGATAGAAGATGAGCCTCCTTGCATCATCAATCCCTATTGTTTCTGGGTATTTTCTTAGTCTGAAAAACAATTCTGCCTTTACTCTTTAATAGACTATAGTAAGTCTGCTGTGGTTATCAATATTTTAAATGGTCAAATGACACGTATTTTGTGGGTGAGTGCACTCTGAGTATAGGAGAAATGGTATTCAAATATCTCTTCCATTTGTTTTGCTGCATTAATTTTTCTATAACAATTTTCTCCTGTTATTTTTTTCTTTCCTTTTTTTGAGTTATTCCTCTGTCTTCAGGAGAGGTTTTCTCTTTTCCACTGAGAAGCTGCCAAAAGGCTATTGGCTACTAACGGATGAGTAATTCACTTTTGGAAGTTCTGTATTTCAAATACAGACCCCCTTGGTCCAAATTAGTCTGAACTTGATGTTCTGGGCACACTGTAAAAGTCATTTATTGGATGGGGATTTATTGGAGAAGGGTTGAAGGGGTGTGCCTCTGGAGGCTGGGAAGGGGAGAAGCTAAAGTAGCTGTTTGCTGCTTTGATTTATGGGCTCAATGAGTCAATTCATTATTTGTGTATGGTTATTTTTTCCTGGTGGGTGGTTATCATTTATGATTGTAAATTTAATTAATTGTTAGGGTGCCTAGAGCTTTTTGTATGGGCATTTTTATTGTTATTTATATCTAAAGATATAAATAAAATAAATACTGTGAGACTGCTTCCTATGCATGTATTTGTGACACTTAATTTAGATTTCATTTAACTTAGAGATAATGAGGAAGAACAGATAAGATTTCTATTCTTTGCTGTAACATATTATTTTCTGCAGCATAGCCCCAGAAATGCTTCTTGTTTTGTCCATGACAAGTAATGTTTGTGGTGCTCTGCCTTGATAGTTGCAGAACATGTTTTATTTTGCATATGTGTATTTCAAAAGCCCTGAGGTCAATGATAAATTATGGAGATCTTCAAGCGACAAGGCTAAGGCATCACTTTTACTGAAAAGATTAGTTAAATGAAACAAGCAGCTTCAATGGCATCAGAAAGATTACACAGTCCAGATGATATCTCCTATTCAATATGTACATCCAGTTCCACTCGAGATGTGGACTCTTAAAGCATGCCAGATGACTGAGGATGATCTAAAAATGAATCTCTGGTGCGAAGTGTTGGACTTCTGGGATCAAAGGAAGATCATGAAATGATGTGAAAGCCTCAAATCAATGACTGAGCTAAAAAAAAGTAACCCTTTGCAATTAAGAAAATCATCAGTTTGATGGTAGGACCTCATTTGTCTTGCTCAGCCCCTTGTATTGTTGAGGGTTCTCTGCATCCTTATCAGAGCCTCAAATTAAAAGGACTTAGCCCCTACATATAGGGTGGGAGAGCTGTAGGGCAGAAGAGTATCTTGGTTGCAGTTATTTGTGTGCTTGTTGGCACAACTTGCCCCATACAGATTCTTTCCTTAGAAACTCTGCTACAGTGATTCTGGTTGTGGCTTGGGGCAGTTTTTGGAAACTTCAAACGTATTTGATAAATACAAGTAAACGCTGTGAATGAATAAAAATGATAGCTGCTTCCTTGAACATCTTTGAAGAATAAATTTATTCTGCATTGTTCCAACCAGCTGTTTTATAAGAAATAGAAAAGAGCCAAAAATGAAAGATGCCAGATTGTGATCTTTAACCCCTGACCATTCCCCGCAAATTCCTCTTCATGGCCCATGCAGTATCCCAGTCATCATCCTTCTGGCCCAGGAAAATTGTAGGTAACTGTTTTCAGCAGCTTAAAACACAGGACAGTGAGGACAGATACTTTATCCAAAGCATTCTGCACCGAAATACCGATTATTGTCCATTGAATAGTGTGTCTTCTCCTCTCTTGAGTCACTGGTCAGATTCTTTTCTGGCTGCTGTGTTGCTGCTGAACTGATTCTGCTTAACTGTCCATGTGACTCAGTGGCTAATTTTGCAAGCATTCGTGGCTCTCGGTAGAATTTTTGTCCAACTGTTTCCCATCATATCAGCCCACTCGCTCACATGCTAGGTTCCTCAATTATTAAAAATCATGATTTTTTGAAGTTCTAAATAATGATAAAATCTCCCATAAGTGACAGGCATGACAAAAGTCTAACCTTTTATGGCTTCCCTGCTTCATCATCTTCCATGTCTGAAACATACTTTAAGCCTTTATAAAATAAAATGGAAAGCTCTTCCATCCAGAAAGTGAGTTTGCTTTCTGAGTAGAGTTAAACCACATATTCTGTCCACAGGATAGTTCTTAATAATCACTTGTCTAACTCAGCTCAAACAATTTGCGGAAACCCGTTTCGGAGTTCATAAGACACCCGTGTAAATTGCCCCTTACATACACTGGTAAGCACTTTGGGGCAAAGACCATCATTTTGTTCTGTGTTTGTACATTACTTACCATAATGGAGTCCTAACCCATGAGTAGGGCTCCTAGGTGTGATGGCAATATAAATAATAGTAACTGGAGAGAGAATCTCTTATCTGAATTTGAGAGGCCTGATTCTGATTCCATTTTTATCAATTTTATACCTTCGAAATATACTTTTATACACTGATGTCAGAGAAACCAAAAACAGGCTTATTATGTGATGCTAGTTCAAGGAGTAAAATGGAGTTTTTATAAGAAGAGGAGACTCTATCAAAATGAGGCATGAAGTCACTTTTTAGGACCATCTCCTGTTTGCTATTAAAAATTGCTGATCTTTCCTTCACCAAGGCCGATCCGTGGCTGGATTAATCCTCAGCTTAGTAGATATCATTATCATCAATGGGCACTAACTGGTGCATCATTTTAAAGGTAATCCTAATATTTTGACATTTTCTCTCTCTTTGCAGAGGCCAAACTCTTTATTTTGTTTCGCTTTTAGTGTTACTCTGTATACAGGTTTCTTACTGGTGCTAGCTTTAGAAGAATGCTGCTCCTTACCTATCTGGAGAGAGTTTTCTTGCACTACAGGAGTGCAAGCAATTTAAAACTGTATGATTTTCTCAAAAAGGTTCAGTGTATCTACTCACCTGGTGTTGGCAGTCTGAAAAGGAGATGACGTAGTCTGTTGGTTAGAGCAGGCACTTCTGAGTCGGGATTCTTGGGCTCTGTTCACAGCTCTGACAGTGATTCCCTCCATAACTGAGGGTGTGTTGGCTCTGGCAGCTGTTGAATAGTTATACTAATAATAATTCATAATAGTACTCACAGTTGTGAGACTTAATATTTGCAAAATGCTTTGAGAGTTTTAGATGCAAGATGCTAGACAAATGCAAATTATCTTCTCTTCTAGGTGTTTTGCTTTTTATGGGAGGAAGGAAGGTTGATTCCCCACCTCCAAACAGCTGTTTCATAGCATTCTTCCTGTGTCATATTCCCCTATCAGTGACCATTTGGGAACCAGGAGCTAGAGCTTATGATGCATGTGTGTTTGTGTGGGCCTGATGATTCATGACAGTCCCTGTACTTTCAACCCTCCTCTTCTCTCTAAGGATCACACCCTTGCTCTATAATTGTATATGCTATGGTGGAGAAATTCAGGCACCTTCATAAAAACATAAGAATGGCCATACTGGGTCAGACCACTGGTCCACCTAGCTCAATATCCTGTCTTGTGACGGTGGCCAATGCCAAGTGGTTCAGAGGGAATGAACAGAATAGGGCAATTATCGAGTGATCCATCCCCTTCATCCAGTCTCCATTTCTGGCAGTCAGAGGTTTAGGGAAATCCAAAGCATGGAGTTTTGTCCCTGACCATCTTAGCTAATAGCCACTGATGGACCTATCCTACATGAACTTATCTGGTTCTTTTCTGAGCCCAGTTATACTTTTGGCCTTCACAATATCCCTTGGCAATGAGTTCCACAGGTTGACTATTCATGGTGTGAAGAAGTACTTCTTTATTCTTGTTTTAAACCTGCTACCTGTTAATTTAATTGGGTGACCCCTAGTTCTTTTGTGACCCCTGGTTCTCCACAGCTCTGTCTTCATCTGCTAACTTAATGATTCAGACTCTTTAGTCTTAACATTGTTTCTGCTTTAATCACTCTGAATTACTCTTGTTTTCTAAAAGTTGCATTTGCTTCCTGTTCACATCTGGGTGCAATTCATGGTGTTCGTTTTGATGGCTTGGATTCTAGGTACACTTTCTCCTCATGTACCTTTGTAACAGTTGAGATCAGCCCAGGTGCTTTTGCAAACAGTGCCTTGCTTTAAATGTTTGGTAACTGGAGACAAGATATTCTCAGTCGTAGATCCTCAACTCTGGAATTTTCTTGCTTAGATGGTCCATCAGAGTCTGAGTATGTTGAGATTAAGCCTGTAAGGCTTATCTATTCATTTAGCCTTTTGCCTGAGAGGTGGGGTGACAATATTGAGGTAGAGAGAAGGAAGCACTCTTGAAGAGGAAGATCATTTCATATTTTAATAAACTCACAAGCATGTCTGTATATGCGTGCCACTGCTCTCCGGTGGATAAAATCAGAATTGCCTTTGGAGCAGAAGGTTCTCCGTTCTAGTCGATGTACGATTCAGTATGACTATAGTGTACATGGTGGTGACAACTGTGAAGTTCCTACGTGGCCACAGATTTGTTACAATATTAATGAGTTGCCTACTGTTCATAATTTTTGAACATGCATTTAGAGTTTGTTGGATAAACACATTTTATGAATCATTAGATAAATACATCCCTTTTTATTCTATTTTGGTGGAACTCTCCATTGCAATAATTTCTTGTTGTCTCTTCCTACGATCATATGTCTCCTTATGGCACATTGTGCACATTTATCTTAGTGAAAACTAAGGCAGTTTTCTCTGCAGCTATATTCACTTTCTCTATCATCACACTCCCCTCATGATCTTCCAGTCATCATAATCCACTCTGCACATATAGTATATGCTTCAAATTTCCACATCTGCTGTACTGGTAAATGGCTAAATTTCATGGGTATTTGTTAATTTAAGTGATCATGAAGCTCCTGCTACTCCTATGGAAAGAGAAGCATAGCCAACAAACCTCTGTGTGAACAGAACACATTCTGGCAAAATGATGAGCCAAGAAATTCCTCTTTAGTTGCTCTGTTAGGCAGACTGCATTTTAAATTTCTTGCTGAGGGCTTTGTTTTACTTGCCTCAGGCAAGCTGTTCAACATATTTATCAAGCCCTATTGTAGCATTATAGCTAACACTTAGCTAGCATGATCATCTGCTTAATGCCATCTGTCATCAGGAGTTTTATTTCTTTCAACTGAGCTGGTGCTCCATATTTATTCTTTTATGTTCCTCCCAACCATTTACTAGCTGTTTGTTTTCCTGTAGTCCTGAACATTTTGTAGTCTCTCGTTGCCTTGTGTTAACCACCTTAGCGCATCAGTAATACAATTTTGTCTGAAATCCTGATGGATAACATTAACTCTGTATGCAGCATTTTCATTCAGAATGTTCCCCAATGTGCATTACAGATTGCAATATCCTGTGGAGATTCCTTTCAGATTCCTAAACATGACTTTGAACAACCAAAAAGACATCTCCTAAATAACCGATCCCAGATTTTTACACTGGTCTTCGTGCATCCTGTGACAGGACTTTGATAATGTTAGGGTCTGATCTTGGTTCCACTGACTCCAGTTGCTGAAGGCTCAGGCACTTAGTAAATGCTGTCTAGGTGCATGTGAAGTGTGGATGTGTTTAAGGAAGTGGACACTTTAATAATGAGACTGAGTTCCACTGCTGCTCCTAGATGTGTGTACAAAGTTCTCAGTGAAGCCAGTGAGGCTTCTAGATGCCTACAAAGAACAGAATTTAGGTCTCAAACTCCAGCGGCTCTGGAATTACATACTGTGACAAAGCTCCAAGTCTGTACTTGTGGGTCCTGTGCTTCCTGGCAGATTTAGGGGCCTCAGAAACTCATCTAGGCCCCAGAGTGACCTCCCTTTCTCAGTATAATTGGCAAGAGTCACCACCTAGTGAGTTGCCTTCATCACAGGCCAGTATGGAAGATGGAAAAAAGGGGGGAGCCCGGGCCCGCCCTCTACTCCGGACTCCAGCCCAGGGACCCTAATAGTATCAGCTAAGATGGCTGACCTTTTAGGCACAAAACACAATACAATTCCCTGGGCTACTTCCCCACAGCAGTCCCTGCTTCTTCAAACTCCACTTCACCCTTACCTCAGGGCCTCCTTCCTTCAGTATGATATGTTGTCCTACACTCAGTCTCACCAACAGCATAACTTCCTTCCACAGCTCCTGACACCCACACCCACCTGACTAACTGGGAGGTTTTTATCTGGTTTCAGCCAGTCCCTGATTGGCTTCAGGTGTCCCAATTAGGCTAGCTGTTTCTACTCCTTTCTAGAAGGTTCTTAATTGGCCCCAGGTGTCTTGATTGGCCTGGAGTAGCCTTTGTTTGGCTATCGAGGGAACAAGGACCTGCACATCCTGAGACTAATATACCTGCCTTCCAGCACTCTCCTATATCCTTCTGGTCTGACTCCGTCACAATACACATAAGAAAATCCCAGTAATCAAAGACACTGCATATACAAGGATCTCTTCAGCTTGATACTGAGCAACATCACTAGTTGGGTGGACCGTGATAGCCATTCTGCACCAGCTGCACTACTGAACAATGTCTTTAAAGGCAAAGTGAACTATCTACAGTGGCATCTGGCATTATTACATTTATATACAAAATAATATATGCACGGTTCATTTTACCCCTCCAACTGAAAAAAGAATATTAGCATTAAGGCAGATGCGTAATTTCTAGGATTCTCTGAGGCATTTGAAAATGTGGGTAATTTTGTAAAAGCCACTAAATAAATTATATTCAGATGCCGGGCCAAATTCAGTCCTGGCCAACATTGCTAGGGAGAACAGAGATACTGGCAGATGCATCCTCTGCTCCAGGAGTCCTGTTAGCCTGGGCAGGATTCCATAAGGTGGACCTGGGGGATGTATTGTTGGCTGCCCTTTACAGCTACACTGTATAGGAGCAGCCTGTGTCCGCATCTAGTGTTGGCTGCGTACTGCAGCATTTCAGTTGGCCAGCAGAATCGTTCTGTCTTAGGGTTTCTGTGAATGGGCTAGTGTAGGATATATCCATCAATGGGAGGATAAGTCTAGCAATAGTTATTAGCCAAGAGAGCCAGGGATGGAGTTCCATGCTTGGGGCACCCCCAGCCTTTGACTGACAGAAACTGGGAGGGGAAGAAGGGTGGATTTCTTTAAAATTGCCCTGTTCTATACATGTCCTCTGAAGGTCTAGTACAGATGACTGGCAGAGACAAGATTCTGGGCTAGACTGATTTGATCCATTGGTTTGATCTAGTTTGGCAGTTCTTATGTTCTTATAGGAGCTTGACCCCTGCCTACTGCTCTCTTGAACCTTTCATAGATCCTGCCCTGCTGCTTATGCAGGTTTTGGAGAGGGGAGGAGACTTCCAGTATTCTCCACCTGCCACCCCCTCAGCATACCCATGCATCCTGTCTTCCAAAATGTGTATTTTAAAAGTACATTTAGACCTTTAAACTCTGCCAACAGAAAGATGAACAGGATGTGTTCCTTTGTTGTTCCATCTTCTGTAATGAAGCATTGATGTTCTAGCAGCATTGATAAAACTTCTTCATCTGCCCCATGGAAAAGTGCCTTTGAGGATAGTGTAGGGCAGTGGTTCCCAAACTTTAACAACCTGTGAACCCCTTTCACTAAAATGTCAAGTCTTGCAACCCCCCTCCTAAAAATGAATATTTCCAGGGATTTTCTCCTTTATCTGAGTATGAATTAGAAAAGCAGTGATCTTGGAAATATAAAATTTGTTTTTATGACATGCTTATTACACACTATTTATTAATTATTATTTATCATTACAGTATTTGTATTACATTATGAAAATGTCAACACTCTTCTAAGATCTCATTTTCGTAGCCTGTATCACTTTGAATAAGTCTGTTATAAGACAAGGCTCCTATGTTTCATCAAGGAATATCAGATGTGAAACAGCAGGAAGGTATTTAAGAAGCCAACTCAAATTGTTCCTCCTACAGAAGCATTCAGGTCTTGAGCAGTCCATGGAAACAACACACATTACAACAAAGCTTAAACTTGTTCTTCATAATAATTTTAAAAACAATAGTAGCTTCCTATTTAATTTTAAAATCAGCAAAAAAATCCACCTCCCTGTCCATTTCTGATTACGAGTCTTGAAGTTTAAATCTCCTCAGTGTGATAGATATGCTTGCTTTGATCTGCTTAGCTCTTGGAAGTCCAAGGGCTCCAGGCTGCTGGCCCCATGCTGCCCAGGTTCCTAGGGACAGCTCTGGCCACCATTAGGGAATTTTTTCCTGAGAACCCATTGTAACATTTCATGAACCCCCAGGGGTTCCCAAACCCCAGTTTGGGAACCACTGGTGTAGGGATTTCATGCTGCAGGCCAGCAGAGATTTGGCATGTCACAGAAATAATACATTCATCCCCCAGAGGATGAGAGAAGGAATCTTCTGCTTTAGTGTTTACTGGACTGTCAGGAGGGATGGGGAATAGTATTTGTATGTAATGCTGGCAACATGGGTGGAAATGACTGTACCTTGCTTTCACTAAGGGAGGATAATACAAAAGGAGAAGGACATGGGCGGAAATTAAAAAAAAAAAAAAGGAAAAGATTTATTGATAGTAAAAAGCCCCAAATGAAAACACCTTACACGTATGTATGTTTTAGTGAAAACACCAGTCTCAACTGAAATTGAATAGGCATTAGAAAAACAGATGAATATTTTGATTTGTTTAGGTCAGGGGTTGGCAACCTTCAGCAGGCGGCCCATTAGGATAATCCGCTGGCGGGCCACGAGACATTTTGTTTACGTTGACCGTTCGCAAGCATAGCCTCCCGTAGCTCCCAGGAGCCAATGGGAGCTGCGGGGGTCAACATAAACAAAATGTCTCAAGGCCTCCAGGGAGATTACCCTGTTGGACCACGTACTGAAGGTTGTTGACTACTGGTTTAGAGAGTACTATAAATAGGCACGTCACTTCACAGCCATGTAAAATCAAATTTCTGCCGTGAAGAACATACAAGCAAAGGCCAGATCCCATGAGATGTGGTGTTCCTTCAGCTTCTGCAGAACTCATCACCTCATAGATGTGGGCCCAAAATTAGTGTGTGCTCAGATAACAAAGCAATGCAGTGGATTAGGCACGGGACTGGGTGTCAGGAGACTTGGGATCTACCCTGAGCTCTGCTGCTGTTTGACTTTGGGCAAGTTGCTTTACCACTTTATACTTCGGTTTCCCATCTGCATACTGAGGATAATGACTCTTACCTACTTTTCTAAAGTGCATTGAGCTCTGTGAAAGAAAGGTGCTATATATGCTCTGAGTATTGTTATGACAAGGGATGAAAAGAAACATTGGAAATGGGAATGGGATAGCAGGAGAGAGAACAAAGGTAACAAGTTCATGCAGATGCTTTCATCAGTAATGTAAGCATCTTGAAAATTTATAATTTTTAATCTTTTTTAGTCTAGTCTAAAATTCTGATTGATTTTTTATTTGTATATAGTGAGTGTCTAACAAAACAAAGAATAATACTACAAAGTGAGAAACATTTATGAGGATAAATAAGACTGAATTTTACTAGTTGTGACTTTCTGTGTATGCCTCCCAGACACTTTATCATTCGTTCGGTAGAACTAGGTAAAATGTTTTGAATACTGAAAAATGGAGTTTTGGTTGACCAAAACTATTTGTGAATTCAACACAAATTTTCTGAATAGTTTCGTCCCTCCAGTTTTTTTGCCCAGATAGATTCACCATAGGACACAGGCACTATTCCTAAATGCAGAGGAGCAGGAGTAGACCTTCCCTCTTAAATCCTATGGCCCTATGGTTAAGGCACTCACCTGGGTTGTGGTGGGGGACTCAAATTCAGATCCTGTTTCTAATGGATATTTAAGTACTTTATACAAAGTGGAACAGTTCCAACAAAAGAGACCTTGGGGACTTGTCTTCCCTATAGGAGTAAGTTGACCTAGGTTATGCTACTCCAGGTAGTAAATAATATAGCTGGAGTCAACATAGTTTAGGATGATTTACCCCGGTGTCTTCATGGCACTGAGTCGACAGGAGACACTCTTCGATTGATTTCCCTTCCTCTTCTCGGAGAGCTGGAGTACTGGAGTCAACCAGAGAGCACTCGGCCATTGGGTCTATTGAAGACCCTCTAAATTGATCCTTGTTGTATTGATTGCAGCAGTATCAATGTCCCTGGTAGTGGAGACCAGCCCTGGTAGTGGAGCTCTCACACCGGAATACCCAATAGCCCAGTAGCTAGAGCACTTGCTTCTAAAGAGGGATATCCAACTTCAACTCTCTACTCCAAACTGGGGACTTGAACCGACATCTCCCACATTCCAGGAGAGTACTCTAACTATTGGCTTATAAAGTGGGAGAAGATCCTTTGCCAGTGGCTTTGTAAATGGCATTTCCAAATGTCCTTTGCTTTTAATGAAAAAGCAGTTAAAATGCCCCAGATCTATTTTTTCACAGTTTTTTGCTTTATGTAAAAACAGAATTTTTTATTTTGTTTTAGATCCATCCAAAACAACTACCCCTCCCCCCATTTTTAGTTTGACTTGAGAACTGAAAAATCAATTCTTTGCAAAGCTGTAGTGTTCACTTCAGGTTGCTGGAACAATTTGCATAGTGGGGGTGCTGAAAGCCATTGAACCAAACTGTTAACCCTGTATATGATGGAAACAGCTTCAAGTCTGGGATGCGGTACCACCTCCAGCACCCCTAGTTCCAGCACCTATGGTTCAGTTCATATCTTTGATTAATCTACATGTAATATTTCAAAAGCTATTAAAGGTGAGAGGAATTAAGGTATCTTAGTTCTGTCTTTACACTAGTAGATTCTCATCCATCTTAATGAAGCAACTGCTTGCTTTAAGGTGTTTTTCTAAAAGAACTAGAGTTCCCTAATTTTTTGTACAATCTCACCAATGATTCCTGTTGCTCACAGAAACGCGTGGTCTTCAGTTGGATACAAGGTTATGAGTTAATTAAGAAGTTGTTCAAATGATGTAAACCTTGAGAGTACAGCTTGAGAAAATGGCAGCAGAATCCTAAAAGGGAATTGAAGCAGTAGCATTCATTCCCAGACTGTGAGATTAATATTATTTCTTCTAGTGGTAGACCCGCCTTAAAAGGTTCAGGTGTCAAGCAGATTGATTGTGAAGTTCAAAAGCATATAGTTTCAAAGTGTCTTTCAAAATTCAAGCCTATTGCTAAAGCAATTGTTCATGTTTTACAACTTGGTGATTACAAAGTGACAGAAACCTTTAATGCTTACATGCTCTGCTGCAAATTTAGCTATGTTCAAACTATGCTTTTCTAGGATAGTAGAATATTTTCCCCAGTATTTTTACTCCAGATGCATCTTTGCTATCTGCCCATCACTAATGCTGCAGCTCAACTGATCAAGTGTGGGGATCAATAAGTGTGGATGGGCTGAAATCACATTAGTGGTTCTACAATCAAATTTACATTATTTGAGCTTCCCTCCCTCTCTCCCTGCATAATTTTCTGTATTGCTATTCCTCAAAATGATATCAAATGATTAAAAACATCTACAGTTGACTGAAAATAGTACTCATTTTTAATTATAAATATGCAATTAATTTCTATTAGAATAGCATCAACATTCCTTAACTCAGGACGTGTGTAAACAATGATTTAGTGCATGGCAAACCGGAGAATAATCCACAGTGCTTCAGCATGCCGTTCAAACAAGCCCTAAGATCAGGAGTGCGTTGCACCAGTAGCTCCTCAGAGTATCCCTAGCAAGAGAAAGTCCCTGCCCTGCAGAGATCTGTTTATTTCTACAATCCCCATTGTTTGATATGGTGCAATTCAGGCATGTGTTGGTGTCTCTTTTATTAGTCGTATGTCACTTTATGACAGCTCCCCCACCTCGCGAACATGCCAACACCTTAGCAGAGAGACATCAGCTGTTGAAGGCATTAATAGGCTCTAAAACAATTTAACACAGCTTTGCTGTACTTTACCTATTTGATTTCATGGGTGTGAGGATTTACGGCTTGTGAAGGTGCTGGCTTACTTGATAAATGGGATAGTGGGCGGAGTTCGCTAGAAGAGCGTTTCTCAAATGTGGCCACTGTGGCTGCATGCGGCCACCAGGGGTTTTTCCTGATGCCACAATAGTCTCCTGGGTAGAGATGGGGAGGGGGCAAAGCCGCGGCCCTTCCTCGCAGTGCCCAGTTGCTTCAGCCTCTCCCATTTACAGCCAGAGGCTTTGGCGGAAGGCTTCACCCTCTCCCCCCTTCCCCTCCCCGCCTTCAGCCATGGGACACTGGGTGGGGGCCAGCTTCAGCACCTCCCCATTTCAACCTTGGGGCTCTGACAGCAGGCTCTGGTCTTCAGTCCCCTGAGGTGGCGAGGCTCCAGACTTCAGCCTCCCCACACCCGCTCCAGCCATGGGGCTTCTGTTCAGGGCTTCAGCCCAGGTAGTGAGGCTTTGGCAAGGCCAGCCTTACTGAGTGCCGTGGTCAAGAGGCAAGGAGTGGCATAAGCCTGGGATGTGAGGCTGTGGAATGGAGCTTGGGGCAATGTGGGTGAAGCAGTGAGGCTCAGGGGGTGATGAGGAGCCCAGGAGGGCAGTGGCAGGCCGGGGTAGGCGGCAGAGACTAGAGGCGATTGGTGGGAGGAGGCAGTAGGGGCCAGAGGTAATGGGTGGGAGGTTGGGGGAGGCTGCGGGGGCCAAGGGCAGCAAAATACAATAGTACATTATTTTTATGATGGAGTCTGCAAAAGAAAAAAACCTTCACATCAATAAATTACAATGGTTTTTCCCATTGTTAATTAAGTATTTTAGGGAAATTTGTCAGAGTGGCACCAGCAAGAGTTGGCAACTGCAGTCTGAGGCCACTAAACATTTTGTTGTGAGAACCCCTGCACTAGAACAACAAAAGCCTCCCTTAGGTGTGGGAGGAGGCCACTGAGCCCAGAGATCAACTAACAATGGGGAACAAGAATGAAAAAGCTGGGGGTGGGGGTGCAGGCCACAGGGTCAAAACAAGGGACCCAGAGAGGGACACTATGTAGACAACCCTGGACAATGGCCATTCTTTCAAGTAAGTCAGTGAATGCCACCCAGAAGACTGACAATTTTGGGTGCTGAAGTCCTGGATTTTTTTAAAAGCCAGTTTCCCTTTTGCATACCCAAAATTGTATACAAACTTATTTGTAACTGAACTTTGATAACGCTTGTGTGCCCTTCTTAAATAGTCTAACACTTGCATGCACTCTGTGTTTGAGTGGTCCCAGTGGATTTTGTGGTTTCTGCATCTAGCACTTGCATATGCAGATTTTGGACTATTAAAGTGTGTGCTCAGGAGTTAGAATTTGCACACGTGTAGATTTTTGCACCTTCAAGGTGCAGGCACAAGCATGTCCACACACGCTTTGTGTGTACTGAGAATTTACCTGTCACCTGCCAAAAGACAGCAAATCACAGGCAGAGCTGAGTATAAAACCCACATCCACATACTCCCAGTTCCAGGCTCGGCTGACTATACATTAATGCTGAACAAAGAGGCTGGTTGTAAGTGACATTAGGTATTCTAAAGTGGCAGTGACATTGTCCCTATATATTTAGTGCATTACAACTGAAAACAAAAATAAGAATTGATCAGAATAAGTTACTCGAGTTTGAAGTTGATTTCTGAAGTTTCAAAGGAAAGATATGCCTTTGTGAACAATTTGTAGTTTATGGAAGGCCCTCCTTTGTTCTTTTAGCTGTGCTTTAATGGAAACTTTAGGTAATATTTTTAACCTGAAATCTCAACAGTATTATCACTGCAAAACCTACCACTGTTCACTGTTTTCCAACTGTAATTGGAATGTATTGTATGTTACACAACCCTTTATTTCCAGCATTTTAGTAGAAGAAGAGAGAAAAAAAACTATTCAAAAGTTCAGACAAGAAATACATTGCCATCTGCAATCATAGATTAGCTAGATAATAATAGCATTTACATGACACTTTTCATCTTTAGAGAGCTTCACAAACAATAAGTAATTCATTCTTCTTAACTAGCTAAAATGTTCAGAGAATCCTGTTAGTCATGCTGGTTCCCAGTCATTAGCAATCAGTTAAGGCACCCCATTCCAATGACAGGCACAAGTGGCCAGATCTGCATGTGGGGCAAATTGGCGCAGCTCCGTTGAACCCAACTGAACTATGCAGATTTATACTAGCAAAGAATCTGGCCCAATAGGTCATGGAAATAATGAACATGATTCAGAATGGCCTAGGAGTGATCTAATAAATTTATGGGAGCAGCTTTCCATGGAAAATAACATTAGTGTAGGGCCACATTTTTAAAGTAAGGCATGTAGAACTGCATGCATCAGTTTGCACTAACTGAAACTATGAATACAAAAATTGATATGCGTGTGCAAATCAGATCCTCTCTCAATCACCTCTTCAGGTGGTGTACATTGGTGAGGCTCTATTGAACTCAATGGAATTTTGCCCATTTTACATCAGCCAAAAATCTGGTCTCTTTTCATAACTGGCCATGTGGGTGAATGAATACCTGATTTTTGCATGCACATCAGATATTTGCATGCATAAATTAACTAAGTCTGGGAGTTTTTTCTCCTCTATGATCTATAATTTAGTTAATTATTACTCTTCCACCTTTAAAGATTGCATGTGCCAGGAAGCAGAACATTAAATAAATGTTTGCCATTAATACAAATTAATGTGTTTTGACAGCTTGCTAATCAACTAAAGGAAAATGCTGCTACAGATATATGTACAATTGCCATTTAAGCAATGTTGTTGTTTTTTTAGGTGGGTGGGGATTCATGTCATTAAAATGTGTGCCTTCGAAAATCATATAGATTATTCTAAATTTTGCTATCTATAATATGCTGATATTCAGACGAATCAGACGTTTGGTCTGTGCTTGCTTCATGAAGGGGAATGGATTTGCATGGAATTGTAAATCCACAGCTAATCTTGGTGGATATTTGACTGTCATGTGCCTGTTGCGTCAGTCATTTCCAATACAGAGAGTCTTAATTAATGTGCAAGTGACTGATTTAACATCGATTCGGTCTTGATATCTTGTGTGCTTTCCACATTATGCAGGTATGGGATGTTTCTGGGGAGCAGAGAGAAAGTTTTGGACACAGAGAGGAGTCTACTCTACTCAAGTGGGTTATGCAGGAGGGTGTACCCCAAATCCCACCTATGAAGAGGTTTGTTCAGGTATGTCTATATACTTTGATTTCACAGATTATGGACCAGATCATACGAGATTATGATGTATTTTAGTGGGAGTGGAGGGAGATCAGAGCCTCTCAGAATTGGGCCCATAATGAACACTGATATCTTCTGTACCAGTTTGAATGTTAATATAATCTAAGATATTTACAAGCAGCCATCATCCCTTAGTATCTAATTAGCTGGGGTGCATACAAAGACACTAAGGATGGAAAAGAAACAGGTTTACATTGTTTTTATCTGTTGTGTTTCCCTGTATGCTCTCAGGAAATTATAACTACTGTATATCTCTTCTTTGGAAAATCGATAATGTACAATTAAAGCCATTCCTTTAGAACTGACAGAAGTCAGGAGTTAGATCAGTCTTTCTTTTTGTCCTACGGTGTCTTTGGTAAGTTTAAATATCATCTTTCTCCTGAATTATTTTCAATACTTTATCTTTTATATACAACCCAACAACCACCAGCCCCCCAGTCCAAAACAAACCTCCAGGATTTGTTCATGTTCTGTGCTCTCACCAATCCTTCCACCCTACTACAACCAAAATCTTCCATTGCTTTTACTCATAATTCAAATCCCATAATCCTTTACGGCCATTTTGCACTCATTAGTGCTGCTTTGAAAGTGTACCCATGCTGGGCATGGTTCTCCCGGCTTACTATCCTACACAGTCATTAGTAGACGATAGCTTTTGTTTATTACTGGGCACCTAGGGGTGACATAAAACTGTGGAAAAAGTTTGGCAGTCCTAGCAATTAATAGATGTCACATCAGCCGAAGAGAATTGCTGCGGAGTACCAAGGAAACAGAAACCAGCTGCAAATAAAAAAGATGGTGAAAAGTGATGTATCTTTATTAAGCAAGAAATGAAACACTTATAGGAAATTACTCAAGAAAGCAAAAAGTACGGGAGCTATTTTTACATGGGCACAGAGGTAATCTTTCACTAGTGACAACGAACAGCCAAAGTGTTCCTGAAAGTAAGGATGTCATGGAAATGAAGTTAAAAAACCCCACCGCCAAACTAGAATACTGGGAAAGGGTACTGTACCTTTGGCATTATCTGATGCTTGGGCAGCTGCAGGCTATAGCCTGGATGGGAGCACCTACAGGATGCTGGAGAGCATAGCCACAAGGAGAGTCATCACGTTAAGAAAATAGCACTGTGGATCAGTCACGTCTTTCTCAGTTGTCTAGATCATCCACTACGTCCTTTCTGAAAGCTTAACTTCCACAGTATTACACCTTCGGCCTGGTTCTCCACTTCAGTGCACCATGTGCAGTGTTTATGATTGTGTGTAGTCCTCTAGCCATCTGGCATTTTCAGTCCATTCTCTTCAACAGCCTGATCATTAGCTTGTAGAAGGTCCACAAAATGTGACCATAATTCCTCTGATTATCAGACCTTTTATGCTGGATAGTGAAGTATGTTATAATTTCTCCCATCCCAACACACACACACAGTCCTGGTATGCTGAGGGGATTTAGGGTAGAATTTTAAGGGTCCTTCTAAAAATACTAAGTGTTGGCTTCTGGCCAGAGGAGGTATAAACAGGGGATGGGCTGAGAGAGACAGTGAAGTATACTGAGGGTATGGCTATACTACCTGCCGGATCGGCGGGTAGTGCTCAATGTATTGGGGATCGATTTATTGCGTCTCATCTAGACGCGATAAATCAATCCCCAAATGTGCTCCCTGTCGACTCTGGAACTCCATCTCGGCAAGAGGAGGAAGCGGAGTCAACGGGGGAGCAGCAGCAGTCCACTCACCACCGTGGGGATGGCCAGGTAAGTCGACCTAAGATACTGTGACTTCAGCCACGCTGTTGGCATAGCTGAAGTTGCGTATCTTAGGTCAAGTCCCGCCTCCTCCAGTGTAGCCCAGCCCTTAGAGTGTGAGCTCTCTTGAATACCTGCATTGTAGACTGGTCCTCCTGCTGGACTTCAGAATAGTCCACAGAGAGAGAGGGTAATATCCTGTTGTAACAGGGTCCCTGGGCTGAAGAACTTGGGGCTAATCAAGCCCGGAGTACCGGATGAGCCCCACTTGAGAGGGATCAGGTGATACTCCTATAAAGAGCAGCTGGAAGCTTCAGATATGGGTGTTGCTCAAGGAGAACAGAGACTCCTAGGAGTGAGTAGGCTCCAGTAGAGTCCTGGGATCTGGGACTAACACTACAGCTAGAAAGGGCTGGGAGTAACCTGCTATTGCAGGAGGAACCCTGAGCAAGCAAGGGAAAGAGTGCCAAAGTTCTCCAGGCAGAGGAGCTTGGGATTAGAAAGAAAAATATTTGTTTGTGGGTCTTTAAATTGGGACTTGAATTTTATTTTGACTTATTTTCTATGACTGAACCCAGACTCCAAAGACAGGTACTTTGAGCTCAGGAAAAGCATGTGGAGTCTGTAAGGAGCCCTTGGAGGGAGAAATTATTAGCAGGGTACTGCACAGACACCCCTGGCCATGAGGGGGCACACATGGGGCGTCCAACCCTGTTACACTTGTATACTTATTTGTCTGTTTGATTTTGACTGTAAGCTTTGTGGAGCTTGTACCATGTCTTTTCATGCATGAATATGGCATAATAATTAATTCACTTATGCTCTTGGAATAAAGAGAGGGGAGAGGACCATAGAACCCAATCTGTAATTGGCTATCTCAGGTGAGAGGTGGTCTGACAAAAGATAGCTCAGGTTCAGTGCCTTGAAGATGCACTTCAAAACTAGAGCATTACAATACCAGTAATACTAACTTGCACGTACGTGTATGCCTTTTACCCAAGGATCTCAGAGCACTTTATAAATTAGTTGTACCTCCTAACCCTGCTTTTACATACAAAGGCCGCAATGGTATCATTTGCATAGTGACTACCTGTGCAGAAAGCAAGAGCAGCATATTGTGCCCAAAGCGGGGGAGGTCTCGGGAAGGAGTGTCACACCTTCTCTTGCCAAATGGTGGAAAAAATGGGATTTTAAAAAAATTGAAAATGGCCATTTCTAAACCACAGTTAAAACACTGAATGTATCTGTGGCAGGGAGGGATGGCTCAGTGGTTTGAGCACTGGCCTGCTAAACCCCTCGTTGTGAGCTCAATCCTTGAGAGGACCATTTAGGGATCTGGGGCAAAAAAATCTGTCAGGGGACAGTACTTGGTCCTGCTAGTATAGGCAGGGGACTGGACCCATTGACCTTTCCAGTTCTATGCAATAGGTATATCTCCATATATTATTATTATATTTATGTTTTTTCTGTAAAACAAACCCAGAAATTTCATTTAGTGATAGTTATGGTTATCTCAGAATAAGCCTCACCACGTCAAAACCTTATGCCTTGTTTACACTAGAATGGATTTGCCAGTATAGCTGTTGATGTGTAGAGATGTGTCCAAGGCATTTGGAAAGTTCATTGGATTCTAGCTGGTGGCAAGGTGGAAGAGCCACAATTTCTGCTTGCAAGAAATGTCAGTCAGACCAGTGTCATACTATCCAGAGCGTAAACGGTTGTTATACAGATCGTCCTATCAATTGGTATGGTGTTGCCTTGGTAAATTGATGTTTAGAGATAATCGAGCTCTTGTGAAGCTTATGAATACACTAATAGAAAATTATTTTTACATTTTGTAGTAACTACTGTACAGATGAAAATATGAAAAGCCATTCTGCAGTGGATAAGCATTCTGAGCTATTTTCAGTGCATTAGACTAATGCACAAATACAGCATATTTGACAAGCATTACACAGCCCAGGCTCTTGCTTCGCTATGAAATTCTCCTCATATTTTGCTTACAGGTGTTCAGAACAAGTCTGTGTCAGTATATTCCTATGTTTTTGAAATCTATATACCTCCAGTGGCACTGAAGTCAGAAGCGAAAAAAATGTTGCTGTTGTTCTTCATGAACTGGTTGAGTGCAAATACCATACAAAAGCTGAAGCTTAAGACCATTTTCTTTAAAAATGGGACATTTTTCAGACTTGTGGGAAGAGGAACCTGGGAACATCAAAGCAGGTCATTCTACTTTATAAAAATACACTTCAGGGGTCATACATTGCACAGAAAACATGCCTCAGTATTATTTATTATTATTTATTAAATATTTATTATGGCTCTTGGCAGATATTCAGAACTTTACTAACTATCCCGGTTCATAATCTAGACAACCCCCAATACTTTGTCTTAAACGTTTGTGTGAATAAATAATCCTTAAAATTAATAACAGGATGTAAAACTGTGCAGGAAGCATCTCTGTGTGGTGCAATGTTACATGCAATATTCAGATATGAAATTGTTTTACAAATGCAGCATGTACATATTTTATTGCTGGCTACCAGTGCATCTTGCAAAGCAGGAGGTGAGGGAGTGCTTTTTATGTCTAGGTGTTCCACTTGCCTTTAAAGTTTCTAAGCATCCAAAGGTCACCCTGAAGATTTCTCCGTAGCTGGAAAAGAAGGTGGAGAAACACAAAATTAATTTCTTGCTCTGTTACCTCGTATCCCTTTGGTCAATTGGTGATTTTCAAAGTTAGCTTAATCTTAATTATACAACAAACTGGAGGCAAGGCTGCCTTTCACATTCACTATTTGTTGATGGGTCTTCATTTTAAGAGAGGGAATGCAAAAGGCTTGCTTCAATGACCTGGTGCTTGTTGTAAATGCTTGCATGTAAATAGCATGCCAACAGAGGTGGGTGACACAACAAAGGGAAATCTGTGTCATAGGCCAGTGCTGTGGGTTGCCCATAATAGCCATTTGTAAGGAAGGAACAATGAGCATGAGGAAAGATTTCTCTTTATTCTTTGCAGTGTTCCCTATCCCCTACTCAATATAGTTTAATGTTTTACCAAAAATTATCAGAATATTGAAATCATGGGCTATGACTTCTAAAGCCCAGCACTTCCTTGGGAATAAAACTGGGACATCACAACATCTTTCCAGGTGTGTGTCTTACTTGCCAAAATGTTTAAATGCATGATTAAACTACAAACATTAACCTCACTTTCTAAAACTTCTAAAGGGACCTGAAAGATTTCAAGAACAGAAACTGAAGTCCACAAGATTAAAGTCTTCATACAGTAATGGAAATAATTCAGAACATTTTCTTTTATTATGAAAGTCATTGTCAAGAGAATAGATTCCTGTTGTGCCTTTGTCTGCTCTCCTTACAGCTTCTCTTATAAGAATGGGGTGTAAGAATTTTAATGACGTATAGATTCTGTGAAGAATATCAGTGCTCTGCACAACCTTGATCTGTTCAGCATTCTTCAGCATGATTGGTTACCCATTCAACATCTCCCCTTTTCTTTTAGCCTCACTCACCTGTGAGAAAGGGTGGAAAGGTCAACCAATCAAAGTACAAAATATTGAAAAGATCAAAGTTAGTTTCATGTATTAATATTGTTATAGAGTACATTAGATATTAGCATTCCATATCATTATATCTATTGTTATATCCAGACCACTGTTAGAAATAGATGATCTCTGTACAGGCTTGAGATTGTAGTCCCATGGTCCTAAATGTGCTGACAAAACCATAAGATATTCACCGATAATTTCTTTTCAGGAAGTTACTAAAGTAATTGAGTAACAGGATCACACCCATTTTCACTTCAGAAACCATCTTGTCATATGATAGAAGATGCTGCTGAAATATTATGACCTTGGCAAAAAGAAGTCTAAGGGATGCACTGAATTTCAGTTATCAATTAAACGCTGCACTAGTTCTGAGATGGCCAGGTTGGGAGAGGACGCAAGTAATTGCAGGTAGAATTGAAGATGATACCTATAGTTGATCTAAAAAGAGAGGGGGGCTTTGACCCAAAGGCCCATGGTCTGCATTGTTGTATGCCAGGAGTAGGCAACCTATGGCATGAGTGCCAAAGGTGGCACGCGAGCTGATTTTCAGTGGCACTCACACTGCCCGGGTCCTGGCTGCCAGTCTGGGGGACTCTGCATTTTAATTTAATTTTAAATGAAGCTTCTTAAACATTTTAAAAACCTTATTTACTTTACATACAACAATAGTTTAGTTCTATATTATAGACTTATAGAAAGAGACCTTCTAAAAACGTTAAAATGTATTACTGCCAAGTGACTAAATGAAGACTCGGTGCACCACTTCTGAAAGATTGCCGACTCCTGTTGTATGCAAACTCCATGTAAGGGAGAAGGGAAAACTAGTCATCCGGTGATTAGTGATGTATCATTGCAGATGCTTTTGAGAATTTGGTTGGCTCATTCTTTTTGGCCATTAAACTGGGAATGGTAAGCAGAGGAAAGACATGTGCGGACCCCCAACCAGCGCATTGCCTCATGCCAGAACCAGGCTGTGAACTAAGACCCTTGATCAGAGGTGATGCCTTATGGAAGGCTATGGAGGTGAACTATATGGCTAATCCATAAGTGGTCTGTCTCCTGAGGAGAGGGAAGGCCTGGGTAAGGGATGAAGTAGGCCATTTTGGTAAAGTGGTCCACTACTGTCAAAATCATTGCAAGTTTGTTGGGAGTTTGGTAATTCTACAGTGAAGTCTACAATGATGGCCACTCTGGCTTGAGGTGGGGTGTCCAAAGGCTGGAGAAGACCTCCGAGCTTATGTCATGGTGTCTTGGCAGGGACACAAACATTGCAGGAAGCAATGAATGACCTTATCATGGGGCACATCCTTGGCCACCAAAAGGAGCAGGATATTAGTCATTGGGTCTCAAAATGCCCCAAGTGTCCTGCTAAGGCAGAGTCATGGCACAGTTACAGGAAAGCAACTCTTGCAGGTCCTGGGGGAACATAGACATGGTCCCTTATATACATGGTCCCTTCCTGGGAATCATGTGGTTAACTGTTGCTAATAGCTTGTTTGTTATTCGGAAATCCTGAGGCAGAGTGTATCTATGTGAGTATATCCTGGTGACAAGCTGTACTGAGAAAGTTACAATATTTGAAAGTAAGGGTTGGTTCCTGGCTGGGGCCTCGTGGGGTTGGTACTATATTTTTCGGACAAGGTGTCAGCCTTGCTGTTTTTGAATCAGGGGTAACATGTGATGATGATGTCAAATCATGAGAAAAATAGGACCCACCAAAGCTGCCACTGGTTTAAGGCTTTCGCCCTACATAGATAGTCAAGATTTTTATGATCAGTGAATACCTGGACTTTGTGGAAATCTCCTTCCAGGTAGTGCCACCATGCCACAAAGGTGTTTTTTGTAATCAGGAATTCCTTATCAAGTATTTTGTAGTTTAGCTCTGCAGAGAAAGCTACCTCAAACAATACATGCATGAGTGTAACACTTGTTCAGGACCAAGTCACTGGGAGAAGACAGCCCCAATTGAGTGTACTTGTCAGCTCCTACAATGAAGGCTTACTTGACATTGATGTCATGATGTTGCGATGAGCCAACATGGATGCAACAGTAAAGGAGACTTTCAGCTGATTGAATGTATACTGAACCTCGGGAAAACAATGGAACTGGGAATTTTTCTGGAGGAGAGCAGTGAGAGACTCAATTTGTTTTGGAAAATTCAGGATGAATTGTCAATGTAAAAAAAATGGGCAAACCGCAGAAAGTGTTGCAGGTCACGTACTTGTGGGGATTTGGCCAGTCTTGGATGTCTTGGACCTTGCATGGTTCCATCTGGATCCTCTCTGGGATAAGGTGAAGAGCAAGAACTCTGTGGAGACCTGATCAAAGAGCACTTCTTGAGCTTGGCATAAAGGCCATGCTGTCAGAAGCATTGTAGATTACTATGTACTGCTTCAGTATGTCTGGGAATACATCATTTATTAAATGTTGGAAGATGATCAGGGAATTGGTCAGCCCAAAGGGCATTACAAGAGATTCATAGTGGCCATACCCTGTTTGGAAGGCAATCTTTCACTAACCTTTCCTTGATTTTCACAAGGTTGTATGTCTCCTTCCTTCTCATCTTAATGAATATATGGGCAGCCCCCATGTGATCTAGCAACTCAGGAATCGGGAAAAGAGGGTAATAGTTCCTGATAGTTATCTGATTCAGTGCATGGTAATCGATGCAGAGTCAGAGACTGCTATCTTTCTTCTTGATGAAATGGACTGCTGTGCTGGCTGGCAAGGTTGACTTGCAGATAAACTCTCAGGCCAGGTACTCCTGGAGGTATTTGCAGAGCGCCATCAACTCAGGTCCTGACATAGCATAAATTTGTCCAAATGGTATTTTTGTCCCTGGCTGCAGCTCTATTGGGCAGTCATAGTGCCTGTGTGGAGGCAGGGTATCCTGATTGCTCTTTTCATAAAAATTGGCATGATCTTGGTATTTTGAGAGCAATTTAGATGTAGCTGCAATGGAATGCTCTGCTGGATAGCTGCCTCCTCATGAGTCTCTCAAGATTTGGATTCTAGGACAGAATCTACTGTCCCCAACAGTGCTGCTGACAAAACAAAGAATGGGAGGAAGGGATTGCTCATTTTAAGAATGGAAGCATCTTTATGGTTTGTGTGAATATTTGTGAATACGGGATGAGAATCCCTAGGAGTTCACCCTCCATATTACCTTTATTGCTGCTATGCATTATTTTATTTTTACACAAGGCTGTTAGTGTGCATGATGCTTTACAGACAAGTCAGAAGGCAATCCTTGCTTCAAGGGATTTACAATCTAAAGGATCAATTCTGCAAACACTTTCTTTTAGAAGTAGTGATTACTACAGGTAGTAGCTCTACTGAATTTAGATGGGGCTACTAGTGGTGGTAAGAGCTATGCTTGATAGTAAATATTTGCAGTATCTTTTCAAATGTGAGACAGGTAACAAAAATTAAATAAAAATAAAATAGAAAATAAGGAGCACTGATCATAGTGGGCAAGGGAGAGTGAAAAACAGGAAGGGACTGACTACAGCTGTTGGGAGAGCATCTTTCTGTGAGGAAAACAGATGGTATAAGCAGTTTGGGCTGTTCATACATTACTTGTTTATTGCAGTGAATTTGTGCTTATTTCCCAAATTGCAATCTTAATTCCTTTGGTGACACAACACTAAGGTGCTGTGGAGATGATGATAAATGTTTTCAGGGGCATCTTATCACTTCCTGATATTGAGATAACACTGTAATTACTGTGTATAATCATTATAACCAACTTTTACCTACCCCCTTTATGAGATACACACTCCTGTGCTTATGTCTGAAAGTCTACAAGTTGCACACAATCTCATTCACAGCAGGATAGTAATTCTCAGTCATTTTAAATGAGAGCCTGCATAGCATGTATCTCATATAAATGATGAGAAAAATCTGTTTTTAAGACCTTAAAATTCTACTTTTATCAAGCTTTCTTGATAAGACTGTTATTTTTTTCTTTATAACACTAAAATTAATAGGCCAAATTCTGCTGAGTTATACACTTTCAAACACCTTGACTTCAAAGGAGGTTGCTCAGGGCATAAGTGAGAGCAGAATTTGGTCCTGTGACAGGTGATACAGATCCTTTGGGGCCCTTGTGGCCTCCATGCATTTGTGTTTTAGTTTCCCTCTTTAAAGTGAAGTAGATCAGCTAAGGGCAAGTCATGCCTGACTAACCTAATTGCCTTCTATGATGAGATAACTGGCTGTGTGGATGAGGGGAAAGCAGTGGATTTGTTATTCCTTGACTTTAGCAATGCTTTTGATACGGTCTCCCACAGTATTCTTGCCAGCAAGTTAAAGAAGTATGGGCTGGATGAATGGACCATAAGGTGGTGTGATGGGGCAAGGCTGGATGGCTATAGGAGAGTAATAAGGAACAGATATGTTAGTCCCAGGCTAAACAAATCCCTGATACTATTGGAACCAAATGGCAGTTGTTCCAGGTTAATCAAGACACCTGGGGCCAGTTAAGAACCTTCTAGAAAGCAGTAGAAATAGCTAGCCTGATTGGGACTCCTGAAGCCAATCAGGGACTGGCTGAAACCAGTTAAAAACCTCCCAGTTAGTCAGGTTGGGGTGGATGTCAGGAGCTGTGGGAAGAAGTTATGCTGTTGGTGAGACTGAGTGGTAGACACCATATCCTATGCAAGGAAGGAGGCCCTGAGGTAAGGGTGAAGTGGAGTTTGAAGAAGTGAGGACTCCTGTAGGGAAGTAGCCCAGGGAATTGTATTGTGTTCTGTTGCTAAAAGGTCAGCCATCATAGCTGATACTATTAGGGTCCCTGGGCTGGAGCCTGGAGTAGAGGGTGGGCCCAGGCTACCCCACTTTCTGCTTCCCCTAATTAATCACTGAGATTGGGAGACAACAGAGACTGTGCAAGGAGGGATAGCTTTTCCTCACTGGCTTATGATGAAAATGGCTCAATAGTCTGTGACCTTGTCTCTAGAGAGAGAAGGGCTATGTGGAGGGTCACAGTGAGCCTCTGAGGCTAGTGAAATTCACCAGGAAATTCAGGATCCACTGAGATAAGGACAGAGCTTTGTCACAGTGGATAGAAAGCTGGCTGGATCGTCGGTAGAGATCAATGGCTCAGTGTCTAGTTGGCAGCCGGTATCAAGCGGAGTGCCCCAAGGGTCGGTCCTGGGGCCGGTTTTATTCAATATCTTTATCAATGATCTGGAGGATGGCGTGGACTGCACCCTCAGCAAGTTTGCAGATGACACTAAACTGAGAGGAGTGGTAGATAGGCTGGAGGGTAGGGGTAGGATACAGAGGGACCTAGACAAATTAGAGGATTGGGCCAAAAAAAATCTGATGCGGTTCAACAAGGACAAGTGCAGAGTCCTGCACTTAGGACGGAAGAATCCCAGGCACTGCTACACAGTAGGGACCGAATGGCTAGGCAGCAGTTCTGCAGCAAAAGACCTAGGGGATACAGTGGACGAGAAGCTGGACATGAGTCAACAGTGTGCTCTTGTTGCCAAGAAGGCTAATGGCATTATTGGCTGTATAAGTAGGGGCATTGCCAGCAGATTGAGGGATGTGATTATTCCCCTCTATTCGGCATTGATGAGGCCTCATCTGGAGTACTGTATCCAGTTTTGGAGCTCACACTACAAGAAGTATGTGGAAAAATTGGAAAGAGTCCAGAGAAGGGCAACAAAAAAGATTAAGAGGCTGGAGCACATGACTTATGAAGAGAGGTTGAGGGAACTGGGATTGTTTAGTCTGCAGAAGAGAAGAATGAGGAGGGATTTGATAACTGCTTTTAACTACCTAAGAGGGTTCCAAAGAGGATGGATCTAGACTGTTCTCAGTGGTACCAGATGACAGAACAAGGAATAATGGTCTCAAGTTGCAGTGCGGGAGGTTTAGGTTGGATATTAGGAAAAACTTTTTCACTGGAATGTGTTACCTAGGGAGGTGGTGGAATCTCCTTCCTTAGAGGTTTTTAAGTTCAGGTTTGACAAAGTCCTGGCTGGGATGATTTTGTTGGGGATTGGTCCTGTATTGAGCAGGGGGTTGGACTACATGACCTCCTGAGGTCCCTTCCAACCCTGATATTCTATGATTCTATTATTAAATATAAAGCTCTAGTTTTTCTTTAGATATTTAATAGAACTTAGAAACTGAGGCCAAGACTCTCACCTTTGGGGATGTGGGCTTGAATCTTCTCCTTACTTTTGGCAGGTCTACATTACAGCCACTACAGAGGCACAGCTACAGTGCTGCAGCTGTGCTGTTGTAGTGTAGACACTTCCTATATCAACAGAAGATGTTTTTCCATTAACGTAGGTAGTTCACTTCTCTTATAGGTGGTGGCTAGGTAGATGGAAGAATCCTTCCATCAACCTAACTGTCTCTACACTAGAGGTTAAGTCAATCTATGGTGCTGAGATTGCAAAATATTTCAGAGCACTGAGTGACCTAGCTAGGTCAATCTAAGTTTTAGATGTAGTTCAGGCCGTGTAGTCTTTCCAGGCAGATACAGATTTAGTGCTCAGAAAGAAAGTCAAAATAAATGCAAGCTGTTTGAAAAGTTGAAATGTAAGAGGAAAAATGTGGTTCCATTTACACTTGGTGCCATTGAATTTGTGGAGGACGTTTTGAAGAAAAATTTGCTGTAGTTTGCTTAGTGTGTTGGCTTTTGGTAAAGGTGCTTCATGGCATCTCGATACTAGTATACCTGAGAGTTACTACTACTATGAGTAATATGTGAGAGTAAGAATAGCCTCTATCAAATCAATGAACCATTGCCTTAGCAATAAGAATTTGTTTATATATTGACCCTCTGTATTTCTATGGCATCCATCAGAAGATCTCAAAGCCATAGTTAAGGGCCTTTGGAAGGTGTGGGATGGGGGAAACATAAGAAATCTTTTATGGAAAATTTCATAATTCTCACTTGGTGCAACTTTCCTTTGTTTGGTGCAACTTTGCCTTGCTTTGCTTTGCTTTGCTTTGCTTTGCTTGGTGCAATTTTTCTTTCTTTGTTTACCCAGTGTTTATTCAGTGAAGCGATAAACTATAAATTATTTTTTTTCTTTCCAAAGTGTACAAAATGTTAATTGTGGCTGAAAGGCCTTCCAGGGATTCTGTTCTAATGTCATATTTCCATAAAGTGTATACAGTTTCACTTTCTGCTAATGTACTGTTTCAGCATAATAAAGAGTATATTAACGGTTGTAATTCTACATTTCTGAGCAAGGCAGTAAGTTAGTGAAGAGCCATCTCTTAAACTATACCCACGTAGGCCAGGATGCTAGATATCCCAATCCTTAAGCCAGGTTTTAGATTGGAATGTGGCACAGACTGCATATGTCTTGCTTATAGATGATCTCCTCACAGTCATGAAAAAGGGTGAAAAGGGTGAAAAGTCATACTCATCTAGATTTCTCTTGAGCATTTGACGGCATCAGTCATGAGGAGATGTTGGGTTGTCTCAGAAAAATATCAGGGATAAGAGGAAGCATGCTCAGATTGTTCAGGATTTTGTTCTGACTGTCTCCAGGGCATCACAGGCAACTGCACATCTGTCCCCACAACCATGGCTTGTGGAGTTCCATGTTGCACAGTCCTCTCCCCTTCTCTATTTTAACATTAGAAATAATATGAATGTACAATGCAATATTTTCTTTAGCATTCTCCATCACTGTGCTGATCCAGAAGCTGGTAGCACACCCTATTATATTTTATGTTTATGACCTGGAATTTGTATCCATACAGAGTCTAGCAACAAAAGAGTGAAGATGTGTGACATTTTCCTTATTATTTTGGAGCATATCTAGATAAAATTAACAAGGTGAATTAATAGATGGGTTCATATTTTAATTTAGAATGGTCCTTCTGAGGCTGTTGCACAGAGAGTCACAATGACCCATTAAGAGGGAGCAGGGCCAGTGTAACTGTCCCTCATCAGCTCACTCCAGTTTGGCTTAAAAGAGGGCACCTCTGCCCTAGCAGGGAGAGAGGGTTGGTGAAAGGCCTGGTGAGTCAGGGCTTCCGGGGTCAGTCAGGAAGGGTGGATCAGAACTGTCAATGACAGGAGATACTTCCTGCGGGAAAGCTGAAGGCAAGAAGATCAGGAAGAGGGATTTGCCAGATGACTTCCCCAAGCCAAGGAGCCAGGGTTGGAGGGTTAGAGAGGATTGAAGGCAGGAGAGCATCAGAGGGGCGTACCTTCTCATACCTCCACGCCAGAGAGCTGGACCCAAGAAAAAAATGATAGTTTGTATTTATTTAGCATTCTTCATATGATGATCTCAAAGTGCTTTGCAGAGTTGTGTACAGTAAGTATTATAAAATTGGGAAGGTCAAAGGCTTGTCCAGTGTCACTCAGGAAGTCAGTGGAAGAATCAGGAATAAAAGCCAAGTCACCTGACACCCAGTCATATGCATGTTTCACTAGATCAGTTACCCAAAGGGCAGAAACGTTCAAGGGACCAAAACATATCCTGCAAACAACATATGGTCATATTCTGTCCCCTCTTAGAGCCATGCAACGGTACTTAGACAAGTGTACTTTGGGGCAGAATTAAATCTATCAAATGCAGTCTTTTAATTATCACATCATTTACATAGCACCACACAGGTATAAGCAACTCTGTATAGACAACCTGTGCCTGAAAAGTAGAATGTCCGTTTGAAAGGTGAGAGACAGGGTGGGTGAGGTAATATCTTTTATTGGACCAACTTCTGCTGGTGACAGATACAAGCCATCTTGCAGGGCTCAAGAGTGTGAGTGCCAACCGCAGGGCATACTGTTAAGAAGCAGGCCACAAACCCCAAACTGGCTGTGAGTTCTAGACGTAGATTTCGGCAACCAAGTATCCAATGTAAACTCCTCAGGCACTGTAACAACATGGAGTCACAGACTATCCTTTCGGGTGCTCTGATCTGTCCTGTTATCTAGGGAAGCCTACCTTTGTGATGGTCTCTTACACCAAGTACCACAACATTATTCAGGTAACTCCCAAGTCCAAAGGACCAGTCTCTTAATCCAGGTCAACTGCACTTTAGATCCCACACCGAAGACTTGTAGCCAAAGTAGATCCCACTCCAAAGACTTGTAGCCAGTCCTATAGTAAACTATCTAAAGATTTATTATACAGGAAAAGGAAATGATAGTTATGTACAGAGTTAAAGCAGGTGAACTTATACACACACAAATGAGTTCCAATTTTAAGTTTTAAAAAAGCAATAAATGCTTTCATACTAAACAAACACACACATTTCCATTTGAAATCTCTTTTCACTTTCCCATAACTTTTTGAAATGTTTTTGTAACTTTAGCGACAGTGGATGCTCCTGCTCTTGCCATGAAAGCATTTGGAGTCTCCCACAACAGGTGGAGAAATGAAGAATAATGTCACAACAAATGCAGAAGGCAAGCATTGCAGAGCAATTTATCATAAAACCGTGTCTTGCTGCATATTCATCCCGTTATGGCCTTGAATTCTTCTCAAGTGCTTTTATTTGCAGTGTGATAATAGTTTTCTTTAGGCAGATTCATTGTTATCATGAAGTGGAATTGGAATATACATGACATGTTCATATAATATGTAAGGGCAGAACTCATCAAAACGATGGAGCTAGGAGCACTGATATCTCTTAATGGCTCTTTCCGCCTTTTTTATCTTTACTCAGTTGAATTGCTTAAGAGTAGTTCTGCTCCTGTATAAAAGTCTCTTACAAAAGGCAGGTTTCATAGTATTATACTCAGAAATAAATAGATTTCATACCGATGATATCCAGTCCATGCAACAAACCTCGATGCCAACTCTGCCCACACATCTACACCAGCAACACCATCACAGGACCAAACCAGACCAGCCACACCATCACTGGTTCATTCACCTGCACATCTACTAATGTAATATACGCCATTATGTGCCAGCAATGTCCCTCTGCTATGTACATCGGCCAAACTGGACAGTCCCTATGAAAAAGGATAAATGGACACAAATCAGATATCAGGAATGGCAATATACAAAAACCTGTAGGAGAACACTTCAGCCTCGCTGGACACACCATAAAAGATTTAAAGGTCAGCATTTTGCAGCAAAAAAAAAAAAAAGTCCAGACTACAAAGAGAGACTGCAGAGCTGCAATTCATTTGCAAATTTGATACAATCAATCAAGAATTGAACAAAGATTACGAGTGGCTAGCTAACTACAAAAGCAGCTTCTCTTCTCTCGCTATTCACACCTCCAGTTCAGTTGCTAGAGGAATACCTCACCCTCCCTGATTAGAGATAATAAGCTTGTTCAGCCTCATTGGACTAACCCTGTTATCTTTAATCTGGTTCTTGCCTACCTATTTATACCTGCCCCTGGGTACTTCCACTGCATGCATCCGATGAAGTGGGTATTAGCCCACGAAAGCTTATGCTCTAAAACTTTAGTTAGTCTTTAAGGTGCCACAGGACTCTTTGTCACTTCTGCTGTTAATTTGTAGCTATAGCCATTTAATAGATCTTAATTACTCCAACATCTGACAGGTTGGATAATAAATGCTCTATTGATTTCTCCACCTTCCCGGAGAGAAAGATCTTACTGAAAAAGTTATACATGAAGGCGTGATCTCCATGCGTGGACTAAACTCCCATTGATGTCAGTGAGACTTGCTTGCCTGAGGAATATGAGGGCCTGTCTGTATGGGAAAGTTAATGCACAGCAAGCTAGGGTATGGATTTTTAGCACGCCAGCTACCCTGCAGTAAAATAATCTGCACTAATTCCCCATGTGGACACTCTTGCTGCACTCTAGAAGTGTCCTCGGGCAGTTTATGTTAATACACTTTAAAGTGTGTTAAGCTAAAGCACATAATGGCACTTTTATTGAGCAATAAGAATGTCCACATAGGAAATTCTTGCAGAGTAGTAGTGCGCTGTAAATTTGCTCCCTACCTTGTTGTGCACTAACTTCCCTTTCAAGACAAGTCTTGAGTTATCCTTCCCAGAGGGGATGAGAAAGATATTCAGAATGGATGGGGATTGGGGGGGAATTTAAAAGAAAAATTTACCTGGTTAGAACTGTTGCTTCCGTAGTATTTTGTAAACTTTTTGTAGTAATCCTTCCACCCTTTATCTTGTCTGTTTAGACTTTAAACTCTTCAGGTTTCTTACTCTATGTTTACAATGCCTGGCAGAATGGGGGCCTGATCCTGACTGTGGCCTGTGGGTCCTGCCATAATGCAAATGATATAATAATGTTTTTTTAAGTATGGCTTGCCCGTCCATGCAGATTAGCTAGTATGGCTCAGATGGTAGCCCTCTTTACAATTTATTGATCACAGATCTTTACTATGTGTTTGGCCCACAACTGTAGCCAAGAGGGCCTTGGTCTGCTGCCCTATTAGAGGTGCCATTTTATTTATGAGACATTATACCATCATCACTGTGGTTGGTCTGATGGCTTTCCAGGTGGAAGTTAAAGAACAAATGTCTAATGGAACTCTTTCTTTTTTTCTCCTCTCTCAGTAGCATCACTCGTGGTTTCTCCCATGCTGCACCTATGTTTAAAATGGCCTCTGCGATTCTGTTTGCCTTTCAGCCTTCCTTGCCTCCTTCAAGTCCTCCAAAAGTCATCATCTCCTGCAACCCAACAAGAAATGATGTTTTAATTTATTTTGAATTATATTGAAGAAAATGTAATAATATGAAAAAATTCCAGTCAAGCAAAGTTAGATGCACACTCTACCACCCAAGCAACCCCATAATCTAATTCTGTGTATTTCTTCTTGTTTGCCTTCCTCCCTTTTGCATGTTATCTTCCTCCGCCTCTTTTCATGCTAGCTTACATTGTCTGCTCTTTGCAGCAGGGCTTGTTTTGGGAGCTGTTTGGTCTATACTATATGTCCATTCAAACTCATCTTTGAACATTCTATAGCAACTTCCCTGGAAACTGAAAGCAGCCCCCAGACAAAGTTTTCTTCAGGTCTGTAACAGTGACTTCAAAAATATGGATGTGATTCTCTTCTCATACACAATGGCTTACGACCAGTGTAACACCATTGTTCTTCACTGGAGTTACTACTAATTTGTACTTGTGTAACAGAGCAGAATCTGGCCTTGTGCTCACTGCTTTCCCTCAGACCTTAAGCAATTCTGACACTTCAAATGTAAGAGAAATAGAACAGGAAACATTACACTTCGCCCTGTGGGAGATTTTAAAATATTCAGTGTCCACCTGCAATGAGGAACCTCTGTGAAGGTTGGTTGCTAAATAAGTAAATAAAATTCCTCCTGCTGCAGAATTGTACTAAAACAACCAAGTTCTTTATTAATAAAAGATGTTGTTCTCTGAAGTCTCCTAACACTATTGAAAACATTATTTCTGTGTCCCTTTACTTGGAAGCAGCAAGATTTTGACATCCCGAGCCAAGATAAGCCTGGGAGTTGAAGTTCAGGGTACACCTCTTACTTTCACTTAACAAAAATCAAGACCTCTAGAAGGACAGGAAAAATGTTGAAAGCCAGGAACTGTGGTTAATAGGAGGGTGGTGATAGTGGTTACACCATTTCTTTTCTTTTCAAATAATTCTCTCTAATTGGTAACCCAAAGTAATGGGTAAGTGAATATACTTCACAGCAGCAGCTGTTGGATGTTCAATGACTGGAAAACACGGTAATGGTTAAGTGTATGGAGTACTCATCCCATCAGCAAGAGTAAGTTAATCATATACAATTCATTGAACAGTAGAGTTGCATTTGCCGAGCAGTGGGCTGCCTTCTAATTGTTGTAGGTCTTTTTCAATATCTTGCAGTATCTTTTGTGTCAGCTGTAGCAGTTTTGGTTGCATCCCTAAAACTGTCAGTCTTCCTTATTTTTGCAAAGGCCTGACAATTCCTCTCTCACAATACAGTTTAAATTGGACCAGATGCTGCATCAATAGAACAGTCTGCCCATCTTGGAGGCATTAAGCCCAAAATTATTTAGAAAATTGAAGCCTTTAACATACTCTGGATTAATGTGATTAAGCAGAGCTTGCTTTAATTCATAGCCATCTATTCCTTTATTAGTAGCTATCTCATCAACAGGAGCAGCACATATGGGTACAAGATGACTGTAAGTTTAAATTGATTGCACTAAGCCTGTAAGAAAAGCATTTAATGTTTCAATAACAACTGATGTAAGACTTCACTGTGGGGCATTTGAGATAGATTTAGACCTGCTTATAGGCACTGTATTTATTAACATGTCTTAATTTTTTTATGTAAACTTAATAAATGAAAGTCTTTTTTCCTAAGGTCTGCATTTGATTTACAGCACCCTTTTAGTAATAAAGGAAATAGTCTCTCCCTCATGAATTATAACAGCTGGTACAGAGCCTAGTGGAGTGATCCTTCAGGCTTATGAAAAGGTAAAACACATAGGGGCTTCATTTTTTTTATATAGATGTGCAATTGTGATCTTACAACCATTATGAGTATTATAAAGAGCTCTGTTTTGGTTGTGTTATAGCAGTAATACATATTTTTAATAAATGAGTCTCATGTCCCAATAATAATAAAAAATGTATAAAGCCCCTTACCAGCAAGAGTACATCAGCAACATATTATAAACCCCATTTTTCAGGGGTGTGTAATTAGGCCATCATGCATTACTCATCTGTAATACCTCTGTGTCTGTGCGTGTGTGTGTGTGCATGTTTCAGTTTGGTGTGGCCATTTCTGAGAAAAAACAAAACAAGTTAAAAAAAAGTTGCTCTTTTAAGCAAATAAAATCTTTGATATAAGCATTGGAGTTTGGCAAGTACTGAGTTTATAGTGCTGTGTAAATGAGGTGAGTGCTTTTCCTCTGAGAAACAGAGTGAAACTACCAAACTCATTTTCCATGGACCACTAAACAGCCAAACGGACTGTCACAGTGTTTGGGGCACTAGCAACATAGCATGGATTTGAACAGATGACCTATTCTAAAGCTAAAAATTATGGTACCCAATTTCTACCAAATAGCCTGTCAGATACTGATTTTATAATTGAAAAAGTGATGCAACAATCTCCCTATAGCGTGGCTGGCTTGCCCACTACTACTTCCCATTCTGACAATTCTGGCCAGTTCTGATGGTACCCCAGCAGGGGCAGGATGGGGGAAGGTGACGAGAAGTTTCTCTGTAATCCTTCACTGAAGCACTGAGGATCAGATTTCCAAAATATTTAGGCACCTAAAGATACAGGTAGGTACCTAGTGGGATTTACAGAAGTACCTAAACAGGTTTAGTGCCTAACTCTCATTGGAGTAAAGGGAATTTAGGCACATAACCCGCTTAGGAGTCTTTGTGAATCCTATTAGATACCTATCTGCATCTTTAGGCCTGCATTCACAAAGTGATTTACATGTTGTGATGGTCACTATTGCAACGCTTATCTTTTAGTTACCTAGAAAATCTCTGGAACAACACTGATCTACAAAGCCAGAGTTAGATGTGTAGGCTCCTTAAACAATGGATGGGAAGAGATAGGTGCCTCAGACTGTGATCCACAAAACACAGGACATGGAGCGGGAGGAGAGAATCTGCCTAAACTAGCCAGTGGGAGATGCCAGTGAGCAGAGTGTGTTCTAAGCTCCTCTCCTGTTTCTGAGACAGGCGCTCAACTCCAGGCTGCAGGGAGGTGGACTGTCTCTTTTAGCAATCTAAGATAGGTGCTCTTCCACCTAATTTGCATTCGGGGCCCAGTCTGGTAGGTGTGCTCAGAGGCCACCTAACTCCACACACAGGAGCTTTGGGGAGCAAGGGAAGAAGAGGGTGCCCTCCATTGTAATCATTAGTTCAGTGGCTAGCGTGCTCACACTGGGTGTGAGTGATCTCTGGTTCATGACCCCCCTCTGTCTGAGATGAAGGAATTTGAACAGGGATCTGCTTCCTCTGAGGTGAATGCTAACTGTTGGGCTGTAGAGTCATTCTCACTCTTTCTCTGGCCCAGTTAATATTTAATTATTCCATTACTTAATTAAAGTGGAACAACTTCAATAGGAGAGATTGAGGGAGCCCTGCATTAGATTATCCCGTAGGCCAGTGGTTAGAGTAGGCCTCTGAATAGGCCTACCAGATTGTGCCCTGCACAGAATTTAGGTGGAGGAACACCTATCTTACCCCAGTTTTTGGATTGCTCTGAGGCTTAGACAAGTGATATGTCTCAGGGTGCCTAGAGTGAGGTAGCAGCAGATATGATCAGAGGCAGAACCAAATGGACCTATGGACCTTTTTCAGCAAAAATGTAGGTCCTACGTTAGGTCCTATCATGGTGTCAGTTGAATGGATATGTGGACAGAGTTGGCATCGGTCTTTGTTACAAGGCTAGGTTCCTGGGTTAGTGTTTTTCATAGGACCTAATCACATCAGCCACACCATCGAGGCTCATTCACCTGCACATCTACCAATGTGATATATGCCATCATGTGCCAGCAATGCCCCTCTGCCATGTACATTGGCCAAACCAGACACTCTATACTCAAAAGAATAAATGGACACAAATCTGACATCAGGAATCATAACATTCAAAAATCAGTAGGAGAACACTTGCAGTCTCCCTGGCCATTCTATTACAGACTTGAAGGTGTCAATTTTAAAACAGAAAAACTTCCAAAACAGGCTCCAACGAGAAGCTGATGAACTGGAATTAATTTACAAATTGGACACTATCAACCAACGGTTAAATGGGGACTGCAAATGGCTTAGTCCTTACACTAATTGAATTTATTTCTGTAAGTTAAGTTTCCTTCACACCTTCTTGTCAACAGTCAGACACAGATCCACTTGATTATCACTACAAAAGGTTTTTTTTCTCCTGCTGATAATGGCTCTTCCAAATTAAACAGCCTCTTAGAATTGGTATGGTAATTTCCCACTTTTTATACTCTCTGTGTATATAAATGCATCTTACTTCTGTGTGTTCCATTCTATGCATCCGATGAAGTGGGCTGTAGCCCACGAAAGCTTATGCTGAAATAAATTGGTTAGTCTGTAAGGTGCCACAGGTATTCCTAGTTTTCTTTGCGGATACAGACTAACACGGCTGCTAATCTTAAGTTTTTTGTAGACATTATAGCAAACCCATTATATGGGTTTAAGGAGGATCTGAAGAAGGATAACGTGCCGAATGTTTATGGGGAGCTCCTCCTAAGTAGAAGGGGCAGCATGGGAGAAAGGTTTTTGTTTGAAAATTTAACAAGTGGGTGATGGCGGCTGGCATCATGGGCTAACTGGAGGTGGGGTCAACATCTTGACAGCGAATAAGGGATAGATAGGTGGGTAGCTGAGGTAAGTCATAAAATGCCTTGAGAATGAAAAGAAGTAGCTTATGTTAGATGCAATAGAGAAGCAGGAGCCAGTGGACTGATACAAAGAGTGGGGTGACATGGTAAAAGTGATGGGCTAACAAAATGGTTTTTGCAGCTGCATTATTAATGGATATGAGTGGGGCAAGACTGCACGTGTCAAGATCAGAGAAAATGTTGCAATGATCAACATGTGAGATGATCTCAAACTTATGCTCTGCTTCTGGGTGAAATCCCAGACAAAAGCTCTGGCTGGTCTGTTTGATGGCCCATTAAGAACCATCAGCTACACAATGGACCCATTAGGGGAAGGCAGACACATCCTGTGTCTAAGGCCATGGTTACACTGGCACTTTATAGCGCTATCATGTGAGATGATGAGAGCCTGGACAAGAGATTTAAGTGTGTGAATGAATAGGAGAGGTTGTATCTTAGAGATGTTATACAAAAAAAACCCCAGGAAGATTTAGATAGCCTGAATGAGAGAACTTATTTCTAGTTTATGGGCCTAAGTGGTGGGCAAGATGATGGTGTTGTCTACAGTGATCAAAAAAGGAGGTAGCAGGGATTCTTGGGAGAGAAACTAAGTGCACTGATTTATTCATGTTGAGCTTGAGCTGAAGGCTAGACAATCATTAGGAGATATCAGACAGGCTGATATTTTAGTTTAGACAGAAGGAGACAGGTCTGGAATAAAGAGGTAGCTCTCTTAGTCATATCAGCAGGGAGATGGTAGTTGAATTTGTGTTCGTGAATAAGATTCCCCAGAGATATGGTGTAGAATGAGAAGAGAAAAGAATCCCCAGAAAAGGTTGGAGGGGAGATTAGAATGATCCTCTGAAGGACATGCTGAAGGAATGATTAGAGAGGTAGGAGGAGAATCAGGAGAGGACAGAGTCATGGAAACCAAGGAAGGCCAAGATTTCAAGAAGGGCGTGTTCAAAGGTGTCAAAGTTGGCGGATTGGCCAAGGAGGATGGAGTGCTGTTTCTGAGAGTTTGCTAGGAAGAGGTCATTACAAAATTTGTCATGGGCATTTTGAGGGGAGTACAATGGGTGGAACCGGGATTGAAGAGTTTCTAAAACGGAATTTGAGGAGAGGAATGCTGGTGATTATAAACCACATATTCAATTACCTTAGAGATGAAAGAGAAGAAGAAAATGCGACAATAGCTGGAGAGGTAAGCGGGGTCGAGGGAGGGATTTTTTAAGATTGAAGATGGAAGAGACTAAAGCATGCCAATATATATGAACTGTTTTTGCATCCGACTAAGTGAGTATTCACCCATGAAAGCTTATGCTCTGAATAATATATCTGTTAGTCTAGAAGGTGCCACAGGACTCTTTGTCACTTTTGCAGATCCAGACTAACATGGCTACCACTCTGATACTCAGTTTTTCCAAGCATTCCTGTAGCTGCTTTTTTGTCATAAGATAAATTGTCAAAATTTTCATTATTTCCTTAATATCTCAAAAATATTTTAAAAATGACACTTGCTAGAGACTGCTTTTAAAAATCCCGTCTTATTTCTCTAATACTTTTGTCTAGCGTGGATTCATTCTTCCTTTTTGTTGCCTTTATCTTTTCCCTGCAAACCTTCTAAATAGCTATATATCCTTACTAGGTTCCCTCTCCTATCTCTGTCTACAGTACTGGTTATTTTTTATTCTTCTGTCTTTGAGCATTCCCTTGTGAAGCCATATTGCCTATTTTACTCTTTGCATTTTTCTTTCATCAGAATCATAATCTGTTGGGCAAACAACATAATTATGTATGTATTATATATCTCTGTTAGAAGGTTTAAATTTTGAAATGCAAAGTAGACATTACGCAGAATTTGTCTTAATACCAATATCATTACTCTCATATGGTTCCAACCAGTATGACTCAAATAGTAAGGACTGAAATGTACGTGGTTTTATTCTAAAGGAAACACTGTTCTCCAGACTCACAAATTGTGAGAGTTGGCATGTCTGCAACACCTAACTTTCTGTTCAGTTATCTCCACAAGATAGCAGCCTCTTGTTGAAATCACACTAATGACAAAAGGATAAAGCTCCAGTTTCAGGCATTTTAACTGAAAAACATAGATATTGGATTACCTTGCTCGCGCCTCTTCTTTTTATCTTCCAGACTATCCAATATTTTCAATCTCCTGTCTTCAAATTTTCTATAAAGAGATGCCTTCAGATACTAGCATTACATCCATTTATCCCTGTCATTCCTTTCTGAATCTTAGTTCAAGTTGTTCTGAATTCATGACACAATCCCCATACTTCTGCTGTCCTTCTACATCTATTACTCCCATTGACTTCAAGGGAGTTCCATTCCCGGAATGACTGAAAGACAGGGCCCTCAAAATCAAACATTGTACTGTTTTCCCTGAGTAGTGGGGTATTTTAAGTAAGAATTCTATTGTATTTCCTTCTAAGGAGAAATGAAAAGATTGAACAGCTTGGTACGTACTGAGTCTAAAATATTTCCACTGTCAAGGCTAAAGTGGAAAGAAATGGACTGCTGCACGTATGTGTAATCAAAACTATAACAACAGATATGGAAGAAGAGTACAAACCTAATATTTTGATGAAACAGTGATTTTCTGATTTTTCATTAGATATAAACAAAACAGCTCATATGCTACTCAGATTTAAACTGCATCATTTAAATCCACTGATTTTAGTGGGATAGAGTTACTCTGCAGATTAATTTAGCCCAATTTGCCTAATTTTTCCAGTTATGATATAGGCACTTGTACAACACATCTAGGCACCGATATGACCCTCATCATTGTATTATTTGCATGCCTCACAATTATTAATGGATTTTTTTCCCTCATAATGCCTCTTTGAGGTTAGGACATGTTATCCCCTTTGTACATGTAGGATCCTGATGCAGACTAGGTGACTTGCCCAAAGTCACAAAGGATGTCTGTGGCTGGGCCAAAAATTGAACCCAGATGTCTTGAGCTCATGCCTATAGATTTTACAATTAAATAAACTGGCATTAAATTTCAGCATCTCATTTATTAATTTTATTAGTAGAGATACCTGCTCAAGGAATGGTAGAGTAAGAATAGCAAATTATCATGATATTAAATTAATAACTTGAAGCTGAGCCCTAACTGTCAACCTATGGTAGGTTACTTTTCCAGTGACACATGACACAAACTTCAGCTCCAAATATTCTAGGTAGTCAAACCTGATTGTCGATATTGTAATCAGATGTTCTCATTCCTTGTATATATTGTGAGAAGAAGAAAGTGAACAAACTATAAAAAACACAAAATCAGTTTTCTGGTTTTGTTATAAAAAGTGTGTGAAATATAAAAAGTTAAGAAACGGGTGAAAACCAAAAAGGTGGCATGAGTATTACATTAGTAAAATTGGAACATTTAAAAAAAATCGAAACTTATGGATAGCATATAAACCATATATTTTCCAGACAAGGTCCTTTAAAATATTTGCTTAAACAATGGAGTCTAAAGGTAATAATATTTAACCTACCAGAACTGCTACAGTAAAATGCATATTTTTATATGCCCTCCCCGGCTTATTCTTGTTGCCAGAGTTTGACTCTCCATTGAAACAGCACACTGCTGCTAATCCTTTGAGACTGGTTATGTTTTCCAAGTAGCAAATGGATATAGGCTGACAATCAGCTGTTGGCAAACAGTCCTCTCATGAACAGTGTAATAAAGTCTTACAATGTAAGGCTAAGTTCTCTGATGGCTAAGCTCGTTTTGAAGTTGAAGGAGATTTCTCTGTGGAAAGTTGGGGGATCAGATAATGGCTCCTATAAATTTGCCCATTTAGCACCAAATTAAATTATATTCAATGATGCGGAAAAGTAGTTTAAAACTCAATTTAAACTTTGTTGCATTTTTTGGAGAGGTTTATAAAAATAATTCATACTTGTTAAAACTTCCTCTTGGAAATTAAAGTGACGTTTGGTTCTGGATAGGGTATTAGACCTTATGGTGATTATTAAAAAACAGCTAATCAAGAGGAGAAGGAGACCTGAGAACACTGCGAACTGCTGGCTTGAGCTAGCATGCTAAAAATATAACATGGACTTTCCAGTTCGGTTTCCAGCATGGGTTCTCATACCCACCCAACCTCCTAGGCTTGAGAGCCTCAGCTCCAGCCCAAGATGCAACATTCCACTGCTATTTCTAGCATGATAGTTTGAGCACCACTAACACAAGTCTGTCTACCTTAGCTTGGAGGGTCACTCCTAGCTGAAGTGCAGACATACCCTCTAGAGCTCTGTTTCCATTAGTTTCCCTGCTACACCTGTTCTATCTGCTTCTTCCAATGCATCTCAAAGCACCCAGTCCTGCATGATGACTCCTGCTTGTCTGCTTATATATAGCAAAATCATTGCTGAGGTGTCCATCAAAGTCAGTGGGAAATGAAACAGCTCAGCACCTTTCAGGTAAGTGCTGTTAGTGTAGAATGGCAATTAATGATGCTGTGAGTAGCAGTAACTTTCATGCCACGTTATGGAAGAAAATCCACTGGCTTCAGAAAGGAATTTATTGTGTAAAGGCTTTGAGGAATATTAAAGGAGAATCTGAGAAGGCCAGCAGACATCATCCCCTTGTTTTCTGTCTGAGGAGGGATATTGGTTTCAGACATGCTTAAGTTCTAACAACCCACACTGTCCTGTAGCCACTCATCACAAGGGGTTTTTTCTTGAGGTCAGACCATAGTTCTCAAAGCAACTCAGTGATTTTCTTGTTCAGAGGAAAAGTAGAAAGCTGATTCTTTGAGTTCCTAGATTAGTCAGAACAAAGTATGTTGACAAGATGTAATTGCTGCTCCAGTTGTGAGGAAAGGTGGAACCTCTGTTGTTTTGAAGTTCTTTGAGAGACTGTCTTCTGATCTAAAGCTGGTCAGTTTAGAGGTGCTATTTACTCCTGTTGGTGAGATAAGTCCCTTTAGTAAAGGTCACACTGAGTTAGAGAAAAGAAGAAATATATGTTGATGTTAGCAGCTATTCCCTTAGCTTTCATCATTAGGTGCTATACTTAGAGAAGTGATAACTGCCATATTGGAACAGACCATCATGCATTTATTCTGCTCCTCTAGTTTAGGCAGTGTCATTACCCTATATTTGTGCATCAAGGAAGGTGAACGCCCCCATCCTCCTTTAATAAAGCTTCTGGCCAATTATATAAAGATATTCTGTAGGGTGAAAATCTCCTTGCTGATCTGTTAGCTCTCAGTTTATATTCTATGGCAGATATCCATGTCACTTTATAATCAAGCTAAATTGCAAATTATTTTTATTCATGTAAGTGTCTAATCCTTCTCTGTTAACCTAGTGCCAAATTCTGCCTTCAGACATATGAGTAACTCCCATTGGTTTCAACAGAAGTTGCACAGGTGAAGATAGAATTGGGCCATCACTGTGTTTGTCTGATTAATATCCTACAGAGGAGCATAGCTTGGTTTGTATGCTATGTATAAAATAATTTCCTTGTACTTGCTACTAATCTCAATGAGTGTGTCTTTGTTGGTTATGAGACAGGACACATAGAACCCAGTTGGATTTCACTGTAATTTTTATGATTGAATGTATATAGTACACCTGTGTCATATCTTCTTTCACTTTTCTACCTTCCAGATTAAATTTAATCCTGATATTTTAAATCTCTTCTTGTGTCTAACCTGTACTTTTCCCTTTTCCTTATGTTGCTTCTCATTTCCTTGCCCTTCTCTATCACAGCTCTGAGATAAAGCAAACACAAATGATTGTAGCATTTGAGATTGGAAAGATTGATATAATGCCATCGTATATTTTCCCTGTTATTCTCTATCCTTTGGACTTTCTTTTTTTCCAGTTCTGCTGTGCATTGAGCCAGTGTTTTCACAGAGTTCTCCCCAATGACACTTAGAACAGTAGCAGCTAATTCAGAACCCCATCAGCAAGCCCAATTCTTCTGTCTGTTTCACTGCTGTAAATCCGGATCAGTTCCGCTGAAGTGAATTGAATTAATCTAGATTTACACTGGTGTCTGAGATCAAAGTCTAGCTCTGTGTGTTCAAGCAGTGTATACCTCTCCCCAACAAAATATAGAACTGGCTATTCTTTTTCCTTATGAATATTTCCAGTGCCTTTTATTGATGTTAAAAATGTAGATTTTGTCGGAGAACAGAATGTTTTTTTTTTACTTATGGAAAGTTTACACTATTAAAGGAAAATATTTCTTCATTTGGAAACTCTTGTATATGCTTGTACAAACCTCGCACAATGGGGGCCTGATCCTGACTGAGGAGTATGTGCAGTATGGTAATATAAATATTAAATAATAATAATAAAAGAAAGTTAACTGGCCTAATTCTGCAGGTTTTGTGAAACTAGCACTTTCAATACAATCAGTGGGAGCTTGGGTGTGTAAGGGCTGCACAATGGGGCAAATAAAGTAGCCAAAAATAGGAAATAATCTCTTTCAGTGTGCATTGCCTTGCACTTACCTCCCTTGAATTTCATTTGCTGTCATAGTGCTCAGTCGCTCACTTAGAGCCTTTCATTAAAGCCCATTTGTATTCGGTGGTGTGGGCAATATAGGATCTTTTGCAGCCATGTGTGTGATACTTTAGAACAGACTCACAGAATCTGGTTTTTGCCTTCATTACTTTATTCGTTTCATATAATTTAAGGAATATTTACCCAGAATTTGCATTTACATTTTTCTGAAAGTTGTTGAACTCTTATGATAAGGTTGCTCTTATTCTTCTCAGTTTTGCATCCACTTTAGTCCATTATGGGCCTTATCCAAACTGGCAATTGTCTGACTGTGGATACTGTCATAAAAGAATCTGTAAAGAAAGCTGGGGCTAAAAATTATGTTAGGTGAAAACACACGTACATTACCTTTTTGTGTTTTGGAAAGCAAAAATATTATGCTTCATGTCTTGGATATGCCTTAGTTGATTGTTACTAATACTGTCGAGTTTTGTATTGTCTTTTTAGGGAAAACTGGCCATACAGAAGCTGTGCGAGTAGTATATCAGCCAGAAAACATCGGATTTCAGAAACTGCTCAAGGTCTTCTGGGAGAATCATGACCCAACACAAGGTAGAGTGATGAGTGAGCCAGTATTTAATTATCTTACTAATTACAGCTGGGATAATTAGTGTTTGAGCTGCATGGAAGAGATGAACCTTGAAATCACATGGGAGCTCAAGAATATGATTGCAGACATTTATTGACAGAGAGGGAGAGGGAAACAGAGAGAGAATGAGGATATAGAAGCTCACAATACCCCTCCCCCTTTACAGCTGTCTGTGCTGGGAAAATTCCCACAGAGAGAGTGACTAGACAATAGAAAATCCTTTCACCTTTGTTTATGACAATTTTTCCTTAATGCTGTCTTTTGTCTCCTAAATTAAGGCATATTTCTCAGCAGCTTCAGAGTTAGCAATTTTACTCATGCATGGAAACTTTACCCTTCATAAGTTTTATATTTTTTATCTTTTTAAAATTACTGTGGGTTTCTTTTATGATCAGAGAAAATGAGCAAAAGGAAGTAGGACAGGATGCTCAGAGGTGCCGCCAGCGTGGTATTTGCTTCTCGCCTTATTCAAGCATTTTGGTTTAATTTATCCTCCTTGGAAGTGGCAACATGATGATGTTATGCATATCTGCTCAAACAGCAATGATGAATTGTACTGAGAACATTTTACACATGTGGGTATATAGTTTCAATAAACATCAACTCCAATATGATTCCCTGAAATATTACATAAAAATAATCTGTTTCCATTCTCAACCTTGTCACTACTGTTGTCTTACATGTACTATCTGGTTAATATTAAAAAGGACATTCTTAAGGGGGGTAGCAGGGTGTTTTCTCTCTGATGACCTCCTGCAGATCTCAGCTTTAGTAACTGGAGTGGACATGGGGGAACGCTGTATGTGGGGCAAGAGGGAAAAAGTCCTTTTGTCAGAAGATGTGGGAGACACATCTTTTGAATATTTGGAGTTCTGCTTCCTTGGGGTTTCAGTCAAGTTCACAGTAGACAAGAAAGAAAGTTTAAAAAAAAAATTGGCACCCTTTTCAGGTTGAACCTTCTTCTGACACCTGGTAACTTTTATTTCTGATCCATATGTGTCTGTTTCATTTATGGCCTGATCCTAAAAACCTCTACTCACAGGAGTAGTCCCATGTGCAGAACCACTATCTTCAAGTGGGACTGTTTGTGTGAGAAGCAGAGCTGGCTCCATGCACCAGCGCGTGCTTGGGGCGGCCAACGTTGGGGGGCGGTGCGTCGTCCGTGATTGGGGCAGCACGCCACTTCTTCTTTCGGCGGCATTTTAGCAGCAGATCCACGACTTTGAGGTTTTCTTTCACCTCTTGGGCTGGCAAAAAAGCTGGAGCCAGCCCTGGTGAGAAGGAGCTATACCTGGGAGTTAGAGTGTGGGAGAGGGATAGCTCAGTGGTTTGAGCATTGGTCTCCTAAACCAAGGGTTGTGAGCTCAATTCTTGAGGGGGCCATTTAGGGATCTGGGGCAAAAAATCTGTCAGGGGACAGTACTTGGTCCTGCTAGTGTAGGCAGGGGGCTAGACTCAATGACCTTTCAGGGTCCTTCTGGTTCTGTGAGATAGGCATATCTCCATCTATTTATTTTATATTTTTTAATACTCAGGGTTAAGTCCTTACATTGTAAGGTTTCTTTTTGCATTATAGGATACAGGCTGTAACACACCAATGTTCAATGCATTAGGAATAAGTTTACGTTAGAAAAAACACTGCAGCATAAGTTGGCAGTCTCATCAGTGAGCTCATGGATTGAATAGCATGGAAGCTAAGCTAATGCCTCACTCCTAGTAGTGTTCTACCTAAGTCAGGGTTGTGACATGCTGATGGAGAAATGTAGGAAAGTTTGTACTTCCACTGCCTGTGTTGTACCTTCTGTGTATAAGTACAGAACTTCTTCTATAGGAGGTGTTCCCCAAATTGCCCTGGTGATGCACAGAGAGATTGCTGGTCACGTGGTGATGGCTTCTTTTTTTTCCCCAGTAGCCAAATCACATTAAAGAATTCCTACAATTCCTTTCCTTTGTCAGCAATTGCTGTAGTTGCCACAGGAGTATAACGAGACTGCGAACAGGAGTGAACATGATTCACAAAACAGTGAGTGGAAGGGGTCGTATTCCCAAGATGCTCTTAGTATTTAAATGCGGCCCATGCCGTGAAAAAGGTTCAGAACCTCTGGTCTAGCAGTTTTCATAGGCATTACATTTAAACATCAGATATAGTTTTTGTTCAAGTTGGGCAGAAACCTTTTTCTCACTCTCTGGATGTCTGAATATTTTGAAGCAACTTCCCACAGTGCATAGAATCATAGATGTGTAGAGCTGGAAGAAGCCTTGAGAGGTCATCTAGACCGTGTTTGTGTAACTTGTTCTTAAAAGCCTCCAGTGATGGTGGTTCTAAAACCTCCCTTGGTAACTCCTTCCAGTACTTAATTATCCTTATAGTTAGATATTAGGAAACATTTTCTAATCTAAATCTCCCTTGCTGCAGATTAAGCTGATTACTTGTCCTATCTTCTGTGGACAAAGAAAGCAATTGATCACCATCCTCTTTATAAAAGTCCTTAACATACTTGAAGACTTAATAGGTCATCCTTCAATCTTCTCTTCTCAGTAAAGACTAAACTTGCCCAGTTTTTTAAAACTTTTCTTCACAGATCAGGCTTTCTAAACCTTTTATCATTTTTGTAGCTTTCCTTTAGACTCCCTCCAGTTTGACCACATCTTTCTTAAAATGTGACGCAGTTCTTCATCTGAGGCCTCACCACTTCCCAGAAGAGTAGGACAGTTACCTCCTGTATCTAACGTATAACACTCCTGTTAATACACCCCTGAATATTAGACTTTTTCACAACTGCACTACACTGCTGGCTGAGATTCAATTTGTGATCCACTATAACCCCCAGATCTTCTTCTGCAGTTCTACTGCCTATCCAGTTATTCTCCATGTTGTATTTGTACATCTGAGATTTTCTTCCTAAGGGTAGTACTTTGCACTTGTCTTTATTGAATTTCATCTAGGAGAACTGATCTGAAATCAATGTATCAAGATCATTTTAAAGTCTATATCTGTCCACCAGAATGCTTGCAACCCTTCTCACCTTGGTGTCATCCACAGATTTTATAAGCATCCTCTCTGCTTCATCATCCAGCACCAGATCTAGAGAGAATTCAGCATCAGGCCAGAGACTCTAAAAAGCAGAGCCTTTTAAAATCATCGAATCATAGAAGATTAGGGTTGGACGATACCTCAGGAGGTCATCTAATCCAACCCACTGCTTAAAGCAGGACCAACCCTAACTAAATCATCTTAGCCAGGGTTTTGTCAAGCCAGGATTTAAAAACCTCTAAGAATGGACGTTTCACCTCCCTAGGTAAGCCATTCCAGTGTTTCACCACCTTCCTAGTGAAATAGTGTTTCCTAATATCCAACCTAGACCCTCCCCCACACTGCAACTTGAGACCACTACTTCTTGTTCTGTCATCTGGTACCACTGAGAACAGCCGAGCTCCATCCTCTTTGGAACATCCTTTCAGGTAGTTGAAGGCTGCTATCAAATCCCCCCTCACTCTTCTCTTCTGCAGGCTAAACAAGCCCAGTTCCCTCAGCCTCTCCCCGTAAGTCATGTACCCCATCCCCCTAATCATTAAGTGGCTGGAGCTCTAGACAGAAAGGCTGCAGCAAGCAGGCCCTCACAGAGTGAAGCAGCCAAAAACCTGCCTGAAGCCTGGGAGGAACAGATCAGCCAATCAGGGACACCCCAGGACAGGAGCCAGGAGGAGCATTGTGCCAGGCAGGAATCGCCCGAGAAGGACAAACCAAAGATGGACCTGGTATCACTGTTGCCAAGAGCAGCATGGGGCTGTGAGTACTGGGACTTGTGACTTTGCATTGGGAACAAGGAGGGAGGCTGATAGCTAGTTAAGTGGAGAGGTGGTTGCTCTGTGTGGCTTTGTGGCTTTGTTGCTCTGTGTGGCAGAGCGTGGCAGAAGAGGCACCGGAAGGGTTTGCTGGGGAAAGTTTACTGGTGCTGAAGACAACCAGGAGCACCCAAGACTCCCCACTGGACTGGAACTTTGCTCGGGACTCTTGAACTCTGTGTGCAGATACACTGCTTGGTGCTTGCCCTTTCAGAGTGTGGTACAACTGGGCCTGTGGGGCCTTGTGTTGAATGCAGCCCTGGTTTACCGTTCCCCCTATACTTCCCCCTGTTGTTATACAGGAGGTCAGACTACGTGATCATGGTGGTTCTTTCTGGCCTTAGCTATGAATCTGAACAACCTGTGGAACTTTATATTCACCTCTGGATTCCAAATAGAGAGCTCTTTTTAATTTCTAGAACTGTTCCAGAGGTACTCCTCTTATTGTCCCATGGTTGCATCAAACTGCAAGCAACAAACATGATCAGACAGACAGTCTCAAAAAAGAATCACTTTATAGCTACATATATCGGTCTCTCTGCACATACCTCTGATTGGAGTCAAGGAGGACCTCTGTAAGTAAAACTCTACCCTTAGCAGCAGTGTTTCATTAAATGCCTGGCTATTATAACTATTCTCCCTGAATGTTTGGGTGTCTGCCTGTATATAGACTTGATTCTGAGAACCCACAGAATTCTTCCCTCAGAGTTTGTACAAACAAGGATATTTTCATATCCGCTTAAAAGATGTATTATGGCAGAGCAAAGGCAACATGTTCCACATATGGCTCTGAATGGTGAGAACCCCACACCAGAAAACGTGAGACATTATACTGGAGAGGAGGCTTCAGCCATTAAGTGTGCAAAATGCAGTTATGACGGTGCTGTACCATATCATTCAGGAAGAACAGTGCCTGATGTTTGCACCAAGGAAAAGTATGACATGAACCTTCATAAGCAAATCAGAGTAGGAACATGAAATGTGAGGAATATGTATGAAGGGGACCTCCCTTTTGTGACCAAAGAGTTGGAAAGATGTAAGATAGAAATATGTGGAATCTGAGAGCAGCATTGGAAGGGTAGGGGGTCATTTCATGATGTAGGATGGATACACAGTGAAATATTCAGGGTACAAGAAAAGTGCACACCCATTTTCGCTCTTTATATTATTCAAGGAAACAAAGTATGTGCGTGGATATAATCCAGTCAGTGATAGAATCATTACAGTTTGCCTTTGAATGAAGCCAGGGAATATGTCAATCATACAGGTTTATGCCCTTCAACCACCACTGATGACGATGTGATTGATGAGCTGTAAGAATGACTTGCCTAAACACCGCTTACTAACTCATTAAAACATCAAATAAAAATGTCACCCTTATAATTGGTGACTTGAATGTGAAAGTGGAGCTTTAAGCTCTCCTAAAGGAGTAATGGGAAACAATGGTCTGGGTTCATAAAATGAGAGAGGGAGGCATTTAGTTCAATTCTGCTATTCCGCACTATGGTTAACAGAGAAAGTGTTTGAGAAGTGATGCAAAGTGCAAGAGAATGGCTTGGAGATGGAAGAACATAAAGGAATATAAGGAACTGAGCAGACAGATTCAAAGGCAGACTAGACAAGACCAGAGCAAGTATAAGAGCAAAAGGTATGGAGTTTGAGAATTGTAAAGAGTAATAATACAAAAGGTATATTCACAGTAGTCAGACTTCTTACCAAAAGGTTTTCCCTGCAATCAGACATGATAAGGTCATGATGGCATAGTCTCACTAAGGGAGATGGTTTTAAACATAGATGGAGAGATTACTGGTCCATTCTGTAGGCCTCACCACATCACAACAGAAAAGAGTACGGAGCTGGAGCCATCAATCCTGAAAGAGGAAGTGGTATGTGGTATTGTGAAAATGAAGCTTGTGAAAGCACCAGGGATAACATGCCCATAGAAATTGTTAAGTGATTGGTAAATGCAGTACTGATATTATGTGGAAAATCTGTAATGAGTAGAAATTGGTTGGAGGATTGGATGAAGGGAATTTTTCTGCCTCTACCAAAGAAGGGAAACGTAGAGTGTGGTAACTATTGTGGTACTGCACATGAGCAAAGTTCTACTCTCTATAATCCAGGAATACATGAAACAAAGGATAGAATTAGAACTACTGCCACAAGCTGGTTTCAAAGGGCTTGGCTACACTGGCACTTTGTACTGCAATAAAGCTTTCCAGAGTGCTCTACCTTACTCCTTGTCCACACTGGCAAGGCACGTAAAGCGCTCTGACTCCCAGCTGGAGTGCTCCTGGTACTCCACCTCCCTGAGAGGATTAACAGCTGTTGCGTATTGGGTAAGACGCTCCAGTGTCATTGTAAATGAGGAGTTACGTTACTGCGCTCTGATTGACCTCTGGAAACACCCTTAAATCAAGCGACCTCTCTTCCCTTTGTTGTGAAATGCTGCAGGAATGTGGAAGTGCCTTTTCAGAGCTCCATTTCAGACAGCTGCTGCTTATCTGCAATGGGGCAAAACAAACATTTACTAAGTGAGTGAGTAAGAGGTAGGGGGGCTAGGAGGATCTGAACTTACAAGATAGCATGTTGATATACTCTCAGCACTCCAAAAATCCAATTCCTCTCTCCCCCCACATACACACAACACACTCCACTCCAACCCCCTCATTTGAAAAGCATGTTGCAAGCACTTGAACGCTGGGATAGCTGCCCATAATGCACCACTCCCAACGGCGAGGCAAATGCCACAAATGTGGCCACACCAATTCGCTTGCAGCTGTCAGTGTGGACAGAATGGAGTGCTTTCCTTAGTGCGCTATCCGAAGGCTGGTTTAACCCAAAGCGCTCTACAGCTGCAAGTGTAGCGAAGCCCAAAGAGGGCCAAGGCATGTATGCCCAAATTGCAACTATCTATCACATCCCTGAAAAATGCAGGGAGTACAATCACTCATTGATCATGTGCTTCATTGACTACTCAGAAGTGTCTGATACTGTCTGACAAGACTATCTTTGGAGGATACAGGCAGACATGGGGATTCCAAAGCATCTCACTGAGTTCATTGCAAGTCTCTACAACCAACAACAGACCATAGAGCAAGCAGCAGTAGGCTACAATGAGGAGTTTTCCACTGAGCAAGGTGTGAGGCAAGGTTGTATTTTGTCACCAAGCCTGACTAAAGTATATGCAGAATTTACTACGAGACAAGCCTTGGAAGGTTTTGACAAAATGGAAGGAGCTGGGATTTCCATTGGCGGATACCTCCTACCTGACTTAAGATATGTTGATGAGATAACTCTCTTTGGTACAATCATTGATATAATGCTATGAAAGCTGAAGTCTCTAAAACCAGTTAATGAGGAATATGGAGTATTCCTGAATGCAACAAAAACAAAATGTATGTATGTTAACATGACTAACAAAAAACAAGATCAAAATGGACACCACTATTAATAGAAAAGCTGTAAAGTAGTAGATGAATTTAATTAGCCAATCAAGGAGGTTATTCCAAAGAAATCAGAAGATGACTGGGGATGGCTTACTCAGCGGTGTCCCTTAAGAAAGTGTGGGGAAACTGTAGCATCTTGAAATGTATGAAAACATGACTGGTGACAAGCCTAATTTTTTCCATAGCAATTTAATGGATATGAATTGTGACAAGTTAATACTGCTGACAATAAGAACATTGAAGCTTTTGAAATATGGTTCTGGTGAAGACTCCTGGGTATCTCTTTGACAGAAAAAAGATGAATGCTTATGTTAGAAATATTATTGCAGAAAAGCAGATCCTGACCTTGGAAAACAGATGTAAACGTATGTACTTTGCTCATGTTAGGCATAGGGATGGAAATAACCTGGAGAAAGTTATTATAGAAGGAATGGTGGAGGGTCAGTCTGGTATGACAACCAGTGAGGATATGAATGGATGGTGTGTGGCAGACCACTGGCAGGTAAGCAGCTGAGTGCTCAAAGTTAATGCTGGATTATGATGGTGGTGCTATGATGTCACTGATATTCAGACATAAATACATTAATTTACTTAGGTGAGGAACTGAAGATTTGCTATATTCCAGATGTTGCAACTTTTCTGCAGTTGATATGTTTCTTACCTAAGTTCACTGTAAGCTGCGTGGCCACATAGCAGTCAATCAAGGGCCATGCAGGTGGGGAGAGGCGCCTCTCCCCGGCCCCAGCCCCAGAGCTGCTGCAACAAGAGAGGGCTGGAGGGGAATCCACTTTCCCTGCCACCGCCCCGGGACAGCCTGCACCCCAGCCCTTCCTTCCCAGCCCCACTCCAGAGCCCTCCTCCTCAGCCAGAGCACTCATCTGCCGCACCTCAATCCTCTGCCCCATCACTGAGCCCCCTCCCACACTTCAAACCCCTTAGCCCCACTTCCACCACACATCACCTCCATATTGGTGCACATAGCAAAATTCATTCCGCACATGGATATAAAAAAATTAGCGGGAACATTGTTTCTTACTGGTGCAGTTTATATGATAGCTTTAATGCTAGGTGATGTCTGAGGTCTTTGACTAGAAACATTTGAGCCACAATGTCCTAGTACTTTACAGATGCTTTATTTTGTAAGGCAGGGGAATAACATGCCCTCCAGGTACTTACCATTTTCCTGACATCTGCAGTAAATGTGCTAGTGGGAAGAAAAGATTCTTCACCTTGGTCTCTATCCACTCTCAGATTTCTCTTCTTTATTTGGCTACATTCTGATGATGGAGAGTATTACAGAACACTCTAGTATTACACAGAATACTAGAGAAGTGTTTTGCTATAGCCATTGGGTCAGGAAAGTTTCCTATTCATAAAGTTCAGTAGTCTCATTGTATAGATCCAATGTCTCATCTTCCCAGGAAAGATGATATGTTGGCAAACTTTTTAAACAGAGTTGTTAGCCAACAATAAAGGTCTCTGTCATGGCCTCCATCTTATATTAGCTCTTTTTCCCCCCAAAAGGAGGTAAATCTCAGTTATTTTTTTCCCTAACAAGAAAATCAGGCTTATCTATGACTCTGATCCAAGGAAAAGCAAATTCTAACATCAGTATTGTAGTCCTTTCCTGAATCAAGGGCAAGAACTTCTCTACATGTTGCCTCTGATTCTAGTCAAGTGATAGGGCTTTCGAATGTTGGTCTAGTTGGTACCAAGTTGCTATTAATAGCCATGGTTTAAGACTGGGAATTTTGTCATTCAACATCATGTACAATATTAATATGCACAAAGTCCTGCTTTCCAAGCTACTGGATCTTCTGCCTCCGAAATGAGGTGGGAGTCTCCAGTTGGATTCTAAATTTCTTTGGTCGAAAGCCTAACTCAGGATTGCTGGGATTCTTAATTATGAGTGTTATTCTGAAGACTAAAAGACCCTGTTGAAAAGTGGGAATCTTTGATCAGTCAAATTTACTCCATCATTTGGCATGGAAGGATTAGATCAGAGGTCAGCAACCTTTGGCACGCGACCCATCAGTAATCTGCTAGCAAGCCGCAAAACAGTTTGTTTACACTGACCGTCTGCAGCCACGGCCACCTGCAGCTCCCAGTGTCTATGGTTCACTGTTCCCAGCGAATGGTAGCTTCCCGGGGCTGTGCCTGCAGATGGTCAACATAAATAAAAAGTCTTGTGGCCCGCCAGCAGATTACCCTGATGGGCCTAACCCTGAATTAGATTTTTATTGGTAAAAGTGAATTTCACCATAGACACAAACCAATGAAAAAATATTTCCATTGATAACTGAAATATACAAATAGGCAAAGAAAGAAATGCTGCTTGAGAATTCAGAATTTGATGTAAGGATATTTGCTGTGTATATTTTGACACATGACGTTGGCAGCTTGTGTTTTAACAGTTATCAACCTTTAATTTTTTCTATTGTCATTAAATAATTATTGTCACCTCGATCCCCTAATTTCCTGCAATTGTGAAAAGTTAAATTCATAGAAATTGAAAAAATGCATAAATAGAAGCATTGATATTATTGGCCAAAATTAGGAGGGAAAATGAAAATAGAATTTTGCTAAACTCATCTATGATTTGAAAGAGAGTCTGCCATCTAAGCAGCTCCTAAATGGGTGGACCTAATAAAGCCTTTGAGTGTTAGCTCAGACTATTCACTACACACTTGGAATACTAAACAGAATAAACCAACAATTCTTTAATTTCTACAGAGACATTTGGTGGTCATCTCTGTTTCTACCTCTGATACACAGATGGAAAACCTTTCTTTACCTTGGAATAATCTGATCTCACTCATGAAAGGATTGCTGTGTGAACCTCAGAGTTGCTTGGGGTAATTACTGTGCTGCAAGGGCTGAAGAAAAGGAGAGTGAGTTATCTATACAGGGACATTTAGGAAAGTTAATCCAAATTAACTAAAGGTGTTAATTTTAAATTCACAAGTTAAACTGCATTAAACCCCTATGTGGACACACTCATTCAGAATTAAAGTGTCTTTAAGTCAGTTTAATTAGCCTAATAGCATCATTTGCCTTACTTTAGGGACATCCCCTTTAGCATGCACTAAGGGATTGTCACACAACTGTCTAAAGCACTTTCCATCTTTTCAGACCACTAGTGTCTCTGTATGTCCCCAAGCCTCATTTATATTCAGGGAGGCAGGTATCATACTTTACATAGTCAGAGAACTTTGTCCCTATTTGTATGCAGCAGAATTAGTCTTCAAGTTCCCCAAACCCTTAGGGAGATGGGGTTGACACGAGAGGAGTCTGTCTGTCATGGTCCAAAGATTGTCCTTGTAAAATGCACTGGATGTCACAATTATCATGACACCTCCAATTCAGCTGCTAGAGGAACATCTCACCCTCCCTGATTAGAGATAACAAGCTGGTTCAGCCTCATTGGACTAACCCTGTTATCTCCCACCTGGTTCTTGCCCACCTATTTATACCTGCCCCTGGATACTTCCACTGCATGCATCCAACGAAGTGGGTACTAGCCCACGAAAGCTTATGCTCTAAAACTTTAGTTAGTCTTTAAGGTGCCACAGGACTCTTTGTCACTTCTACAATTATCATGATGTGGCAGGGGTTTAACCTCCTGTACTTGTCAGAGTCATTAGTAGATCTACAAACCATTTCTTCTCTCTGTGATCCTCCAAACAGTTTGGCATCAAGCCCCAGTGCTGATACATGAATTCTTCAGATTAATATCTGGTCTTCAGTGTGCTGACCCATTTAATTTGCAGGGTGTAGTATATATTTATTTGCCACCAGTTCTGAAGGACTGTACTTTTTTTAGACACTGCATAAGGAATCTATCATTTGCAAATAATTAGAATTAGACACTAGAAATTACATTGTATTGCTAATGAGCAGATGTGTCTACTTATACCAGTGGAAGAACAGCTGTACACATATAAAATGCTAAAATCACACTAAACCAGCATTATGTATTCTGCTACAGACCTACAACTTCATTTAGGATTTTAAGAACAGGGAAAAATAATCTTTAAACTATATAAAATGTAACCGGTTGTGATATTTTTTCACATTTAGATGCTTCTGTTTCCTCCATACTTTACACAGAGTCTGGCAACTCTCCAGGTTAAAGCATCTAGCACGTTTGTCTTGTATTTCAAGTGTTATTGTGAGACTCTGATGCTTCCGGCATTATAAGATGTTTAAAAAAAAAAGCAGCAAAGAAGCAAACACTATTGTCACCAGACACATTAAACATTATTCAAAATAGAATTTCTGACTCCTCAGGGGTCTGTTCTTGGTCCAATACTATTCAATAGTTTCATTAATGACTTGGAGGATGGAGTGGAGAGTATGCTAATTACATCTTTGGTAAATACAAAGTTGGGAGGCTTTTGGAGGATAGGAATAAAGTACAGCACAGTGTGGAGAAATTAGAGAAATGGGCTGAAATCAATATGAAGAGAGACAAAAATGACAAACAACTGTTGGTTCATGTAAGGATGAATAATCCACAGTACAAATATAAAAGAGAGGATAACTAGCTAGGAAGTTGCGAGGAGAAGAGAGCATCTATTAGGGATGGTTGAGGTATAATGGAAATGGTGCTACCACAATGCATTGACTGGAGGGGTTCCTGGAGTCTGAGAAAACACTATAAGGTGCCAAAAGGCTGCTGTGAAAAGCAAGCAAGAATGCAGATGATCACTACACACTGGACACACAGTTAGACAAAACAATGTAGGATCAAGTCCTACAGTCCTTGCTCAGAAATTTAGGCTTCCCTTCAGGTTTAAAAGTACCACAGAAGGGGAGCTTTGGTCTCCTTTAACGTGCCACTCTTTAAACCTAGTGGTCCTTACCAGCTTACCCTCAGGAATGACAGACTGTAGGCAGGAGGGAGCCATTGTCATTACTTCCAGCACTGCCTGGAGATCCCAGGGACTACCAAGATGCAAAGCTTATGGATCTTAAAACATATGCAAGTTTTTCTGCTGTCTCCATGCTCCTTTAGCTCCTTCCCCTGGCAATTAAATCGCAGTGATGTGCGGCCATTAGCTGGTGACAGGCAAACCCCACAGCCAATCTGTCTTGTAGTCTCCTGTCCATCATCATGATGTTCTGGAGAAGAGATCACAGATCCAGGAGGTATTTATTTTCTAGACATTGTTGCAAAGTAGCAAGCATATTCTTTGTCAGTGGGAATTGGACAGGGAGTAGCTGCTCCCTTGATGCTGAGTTCCTGCATGACTTTGAGAATCCAACTTTGTTTCCAAAGTGAAGTGAGATGCTTATTCCCAGCATGCCTGAATTATATGCTTTTCTTCACACTCCCTATTCTTTCTCAAACCCTGAATATACTATAAAAAGTAAATACTTGATCGTTTTTCCTTCCTCATGAATTTCAGCAGTCATAGGCTAATTTGTATATTAGGATCTTTTTATTTAAATAAATTAGAATAGACTTTTTCTGACCTATATTTCCAGTTCAGGCGCTGTTTTTTTCACATCACAGCAAGAAGCTGATATTTGACTCTGCATCTTTTTAATGAAGTATAGTGTTAGCAAGCGCAGTGCTTGATAAGATCGCTGAATGGTTTGCATTATAAAGTAAGCCGTGCTGAATCAATTCTGGTTCAAGGGCAAAAGTCCATTTGGGTGGTGATTTCTTTTTGCTTTTTAAGCCATTGTAGTTTGTTTATTTCATATGTGACAATGATGTGTTATCCAGTCCTCCTGGGCTGCTGACAATTAGCTTTATCTGTTAGTATCTCCAGAATGAGAAAAATGCAGCCCTGGAGAAGAGAAACAGCTGGGCATCCATCATTGTCACCAGTGGAAGATGATGCTGTGACTCCAACACTGTGGGATAGCATGCACCTGCTACTCACCTGGAAGGATTGTTCTTTGTTTAAGATTTCCATAACCACTGAGAACTAGTGCACAGAAAATGCCTTTGTCTGTCACAAGTGACCCAGGGGTCATCATTTGGGCTTGTTTGTTAATTCCCACAATGCTGTGGGCAGGGACAGGGGAGGACGGGAAGGAAAAGAGGGGAACATCTACGTTGTTCAGGCTCGTTGGTTTTTATTTTCCAAAGGCAAATCTGGGCTTTTTAATGCTTTATTATCTTCAGTAGCTTTCATGGAGTCAGCGGGTGTTTAAAGTAAATAATGATAGTGGGATTTGGCCCTATATATGTAGAACTAGAGATAAGCAACCTAAAATAAGATTTTCCTTGTAGTATTTTTGGACAGGCTGTTCATAATTCACAGAAAATGAAAGCATTGGACAACGTTACAAGAAAATGCTGCACATCCTTTTCTTCCTCAGATAACTCACTTGTGAATTAACTGTACTTGGGTCTAGAAATCGGAAGCAATGAGGCATGGCACCATTAATCATAGTTTACAGTGATTATTAGTAGGCTTTTAATCTTTGTTTTCATGTATAATTAGGTACAAGAGGTCAAAGCTGCTGACTCTTACAAACAACATTCTCAATAAATGACTGTTTTTTCTTGCCTGCAATTTTCCCTAGCATATTTTAAGGGAGTCCTTGTTTTGTTTCAGAGCAGTGTCTCAAGAGTTTGTGTGCAACTTAATTACTTTTTAATTATTATTATTATTATTACAGGAGCACCTAATGAATCAAATTGGGGGTGGACCCATTGTGCTAACACACACCAAGACACAGTCCCTGTCTAATTCTAGACAAGAGAAACAACAGGAGAGAGGGAAGAGGCATTAGAAAGGTACCAGTATCAAGTTTGCGTGGTCTCAAAGGCCAGCTCTGAGCACTACTGGATAGCTCAGTGTTGTGTATTTTTAAGTATATCCCTGTATCTGATCATTAGTTGGCTGATTTCTTGCAGGTATCACAGTAAAACTGGTCTGCAGAAGGCATATGAAGAAGGTGAGGGGGTGGGTGGAGCACTAGTTCAGGGAGGACATTCCAGGCATAAGGGATGGCATGGCAGAAAGCATAAAGATGGTATGAGAAGCATAGAAAATGACAGTCACAACTCTCAACTTGCCAAGGCCCAAACAGGAGACACCATGCTCTGGATGTCGCTAAGCCTCTGAATGCCAGAAGCTGGAACTGGACGACAGGGGATGGATCGCTCAAAAATTGACCTGTTCTGTTTATTCCCTCTGGGGCCCCTGGTACTGGCCACTGTCAGAAGACAGGATACTTCAGTGTGTGTTTTACCAGAGAAGACCAATGACATTTAATTTTAGATGTCCAGTCATCTGAGATGTAATCCTGAAATTTTATCACATCAGGCCCCACACCTTTGCTCCACCAGTAATACCAGTCTCACCCACCAGCCTGCTGCTTACTTGTCCATCACTTGAGGACTGTTACTACTCTCTGTTATTTGTATTACAGTAGCACCTAAGTGACAAAGAGTCCTGTGGCATCTTAAAGACTAACTAAAGTATTAAAGCATAAGCTTTCATAGGCAACGTGGGTATTAGTCCACGAAAGCTTATGCTTTAATACTTTAGTTAGTCTTTAAGGTGCCACAGGACTCTTTGCCACTTCTGCAATTCCAGACTAACATGGCTATCTCTGTGATTCAGTAGCACCTAAAGATCTCAAACACTGGGCTAATCATTTTGAATGCCTTTTTCCAAACCTTTTCCAATTCCAGTATATATTTTTTGAGATGAAGCAACCACATCTGCACGCAGTATTCAAGATGTGGGCATCCCATGGATTTATAAAGAAGTAATATGATATTGTCTGTCTTATTATCTATCCCTTTCTTAATGATTCCCAACATTCTGTTTGCTTTTTTGACTGCCACTGCACATTGAGTGGATGTTTCAGAGAACTATCCACAATGACTCCAAGATCTCTTTCTTGAGTGGTAACAGCTAATTTAGACCCCATCATTTTATATATATAGTTGGAATTATGCTTTCCAATGTGCATTACTTTGCATTTGTCAACACTGAATTTCATCTACCATTTTGTTACCCAGTCACCTAGCTTTGAGAGATCCTTTTGTAGCTCTTTGCGGTCTGCCTGGGATGAAACTATCTTGAATCGTTTTGTATCATCTGCAAATTTTGCCACCTCACTATTTACCCCTTTCCCCAGATCATTTATGAGGTCTCATCCCAATAATGTCCCTACCCCTCCCTGTTTAGCTGTCACTCTCTGATAGGGTCAGAGTTCAAGGTGATATGGCTGCATTAACATCTACTGTTAAAATATTTCATCTCCGTCTGCCTAGTGGCCACAGGTTTAGATACCAATATACATGACTCCTTTTATTTATTCATCATTCTGTTTTTCTATTCAGTTCACTCCTGGATGAAAGGCACTATGAATTAGATTTTAAAAGTGGATTGTGAAATCCTGCCTGCCAGAAATGTTCAATAGGAATGCTCCACCAATCTTGTGAATGACTAACTAGTAGATTTCTATGGGCTAAGGTATATTTATACACTTCACTCAAAGGTCAAAGAGAGTGCAAAAATACGTTTAAGCAATGTTCTATCTGTGTGAATTAATACATAATAAAGCAGAAGTGGAGTACTCTTCAAAGAAAGTCTCCATTCAGCCTTTCCAGTTTTATGATCAGATATTTTTACTGTCTTGAGAAGCAATTCAATCCATTCCACCTTAGCAGCCATAGAATGTTTAAACATTATAATTATTTTTTCAGTGGAAATTAATTCCAGTAGCGGAAGTGGAGAGCATGAGCTGGAGATTAGCACCTCTTCTTAAAGAAACGGAGCTACTTAAAATAATAATTATAATACAAACACCACCACCAGCCACTCACATACCTATAAACAAAGCCCCCTCTCCCATCTCCTTTGTTCAGATAAAATTGTTCCCTCTGCTGTGCAGTCATGAAGGAAACAAGCTTCTACAGCTCGTACAGGGGGACATCACTTATGTGCAGTGGAGCCATGCCTCTAGGAGGTAGTTAGTCTTTAAGGTGTCACAGGACTCTTTGTCACTTATGCCTCTAGGAGGCTCCCTTCATATTGCTGCATTGCAGACAATGGAAGGAGGGGCCTGGATATGCCAGAAGAGTTAGGATAGTGTGGATTCACCACTCCATGGCTTCATAAGGCATCACTCATCTTGTTCCCATTCACCACCCTCACATACAACTGCTGTTGATTGGGGGCTATACCTTTCAACAATGAGCTTCCCAGATGGAGGGTCCGTGTGGGGAGTAGCAGAAGCTCATGTAGTACACAGTGAATTGGAACCAGTCAGGGTGGTGGAGATGGGGAGTGGCGGGCGTGGGGGCTAGCAACCCTGCAATGGATATATTGTGTGGGCTCTGCCCCTGCATAAATTTGCATTTGCATGGCAGGGTGCTGGGTGCAGAGGTGAGAGCAGGACCCAGAGTTGCTGAGCACCCACCACAGCCCAGGATTGGATAGGAACTGTCAGAACCTCCATTCCCAGCCTGGAGCATGCTACCATCCCGACCTGTCACATCTCAGTAGCTACCCTCACTCCCCTTCCTACCCCACACCCTCATTCACAGAAAAGTTCCACCCTCTCTGCAATGGTTACAGAATAAAGCAGATCGCTTTCAAGTACCTAATGCACTGAATGATCATTGAACATCACAGCTGCAGCCTCCGTCGCTGTCACTCCAGGATAGGAGAAGGATTACTTTCCAGCGGTCTCTGCTGTTGCTCCTCGTCCCAAATCCAATGCAGGGCTTGATGCAGGTGAAGGGGCTGGGAAAACTCACACAGTCCTTGACATACAAGGCAGGGGGCTGGCTTTGTGGAGTGAGGGTCCAAGACTTGGGTAATAATCAAGGAGAAATACCTGCGGTACTGTGCCTCTCCCTGCCCCTCAGCTCCTCATGCTTTTTAGTAAGTACATGGGCAATTACAGATTAAAAGTTGTGGGAGGTGGCAGGATGGCCATCAGTTTCCTAGACTAAGTTTTAAACCTGCCATAAAGAAAAATGAGTTCTATTTTAAGAACTAAACAGTTCTCCTAAAATACTGCATATTAGACTAACTGGTCCATCACTGAAATTTAAAAACAGTTAACAGATGGGATTTTCAAAAGCATTCAGTGCTGGCCTAATTCTGCTTCCAGTATGATCAGTTGTAAGTCTCTGATTTCAAGGAGACAGAGTTAGACCAACGCTGAGTGCTTTTGAAAATCCCGTTCTGTATCTTCTCAGTTTCACAAAGTCACTGACAGTAACTTTACAAAATCCCAAATGTGTACAATCTAGCCTTGTACCGGCCCACAGGGAGGGACTGTGGGGATGTGCATGTGAAGGGTGTATGCAATCTACATGAGACTGTACCAGCCTACAAGGAAATTGCATCAAAGTTAGCCTTTGCTGTAGTGATAACCAATCCTGTGCCAAACAAGCTCACAGAGAAGGTGTTTAAAGGTACAGTTGTTTGGACTAGCAGTGACCATCCTTACACGAATAAAGGCTTACGAGGATGTTACATGTAGGGTGGCTTGTAAAACAAATGCAAATTTACAATATCAAATTATGTGCAGCTAGTCATTTAGGCTGATATTTCAATAGTTTATACTGATACAGCACTAATATGAAGTAAAAACCGTGCAAAAACATTCAGTAATGGTATGTAACAATGCACTAATGCGCTGAAATTCTAATTAAGCACTTCCAGAAATAACACAATGAACCACATTTTTGGACAAATTCCCTTACTGTTGAAGAATTATCAGTAATGTGCAGTTTTTCCTTCTGTCCATTAGACACATGTAGATGATCCTGGTCCTCTTGTTTTGCAGACTGTAGGGGCAGTTTTTTAGCTAAGTGTTCCCACATCATTTACCACTCCAGCAACATCCTGAATTGCAGCTGAAGCTTCCACTGGTTCCTGAGCTTCAGGGTTCCTACACATCATTAAACAGTGCAGAAGTACACCACGAGGCTCCTTCCTAGAACTAGTAGGTTGTGCTCCATTGTACTTTTCCAATATTTTTCTGGCTCTATCACAGTTTTGTCCTGTCAGAGTTTCCAATGGCAAATTTGGGTAAAAAAGCACATCATACACAATATCTGCCATTGCTTGTTCCATAATAACATTAAAACTAAAACCCCCAAAGCTGATGACAATATTTAGCAACAAATGAACTAAAGACAATAATAAAATCATAGAATCATAGAAACATGGGGCCAGAAGGGACCTTCAGAAGTCATTAAGTCCAGCCCCCTGTGCAGATGCAGTAAACCTGACAGGGTGTGTCTAACCTGTTCTTAAAAACCTCCAATGATGGGGATTTCACAACCTCTTTTGAAAACCTGTTCCAGACTATCCTTATAGTTAGAATGATTTTGCTGATATCTAACCTAAATCTCCCTTGCTGTAGATTAAGCCCATTACTTCTTGTCCTTCTTTCAGTGAACATGGAGAACAATTGATTGCGGTCCTCTTAATAACAACCCTTAAAATATTTGAACACTGTTATCAGGTCCCCACTCAATTGTCTTGTCTCAAGATTAAACATGCCCCCCCCTTTTTTTTAACCTTTCCACATAGATTTTCTAAATCTTTAATTATTGTCGCTGTCTTCTGGATTCTCTCCAAGTTGTCCACATCTTTCCTAAAGTGAAGCATTCAGAGTTGGATACAGTACTCCAAGTGAGGCCTCACCAGTGATGAGTAGAGTGGGACAATTTCCTCCCATGTCTTACCAATGACACTCCATTTAATACATCCTAAAACATTATTAGCTTTTGTCATTCCTAGCCATCTTCACAACTGCATCATATTGTTGACTCATATTCAATTTGTGATCCACTATAACCCTCAGATCCTTCTCAGCAGTGCTATCACCTAGCCTATTCCCCATTTTGCAGTTGTACATTTGATTTTTCCTTCATAAGTGAAGTACTTTGCACTCGTCTTTGTTGAATTTTATCTTGTTGAATTCAGATCAATGCTCCAATTTTTCATGGTCAGTTTGAATTTTAATCTTGTCTCTCAAAGTACTTGCAATGCCTTGGACTTTGGTGTCATCTGCATATTTTATAAGCATACTTTGCACTCCATTATCTAAGGCATTAATGAAAATTTTGACTAGTACCCAACCCAGGACCAACCCCAGTGGGACCCCATTAAATGCATCCTCCCAGTTTGACCACAAATGATTGATAACTACTCTTTGAGTACAGTCTTTCAACCAGCTGTGCACCCATGTTATAGTAATTTTATCTAGACCACATTTCCCTACTATACTCAGTATAGACAAAACCAAGACAAAATAAATAGCAATAGGAGAACATATAACCAGTTAAATCTTTTCCCCAACAAAGCCTTCTTCAGAGCTTTTCTCCAAGTGCGATCTATCTCAAAGCTTTTTCCCCAAGTTCAGCTCACCCACTTCATAGTTTACATGCCTGTGAAGGGGTTCATGCCACATAATGGACAGGCACGGGAGAGGAAAGTATTTTTTTGGCTTGTTGCCCTCTGTTGACACCATTCCTGCCATTTGGTGGTCTGTCCCTTTCTGTGACTTGACCCTCCAGTTGGGCCACAAGTTCTGTCCACCCTTTCCAGTGTACATAAAGATTCCACAAAAGGCTAGTTCCACTGTTGTGCAAGGGGCTTTGGGCGTCATGCAGCCAAAGTCCTAGAGTCAGGACTCTCTGGGATGTGGGGTCTTCCTATTCTTGGGTCTCTGGTGTCAGGGATACACTTTTCCTCTCCAGCTCCATTGAAGTAGGTAGGGGAACTCAGGCCCACTCTCTCCAATAGGTTCCAATGCAGTGCCCAAAGGTAGGTGGCTAATTCCTGAATCATGGGGTGCTATGCAGCTGCCTCCTCAGACCACTTCCTCCTAGTCTCCCCACACAAAAGGGAAGAGCAAAGACATGTGAACAAAATAAACTGAAGAATAAGTTTGCTGTCCAGAGCCCTTGTCCCTCAGCAGGTCGGGTAGACGATCAGTAGTCAGGAACCCTAACAGCTGGGCTTCCTGTAGTGGTCCTTTCACAGAGCCCAAGAGCATAGGTCTGCTTACCTCCATCAGCTGCCTGCAAGTGAGTTACTCCACTCTCCTTTTAAGCTCCTCCTCCAGCCTGTACATACCTTGCAGGAGTGGCAGGGCAGATCTGACGGGGCCCAGAGCAGCTCCTTAACCCCTTCTTCTCCAATGCAAGTCTTCTACACCCCATCACACTGCCCCAGCCTATTGTAAGTATAAAGCATATGGCACTTTAATGGCAGCCAGAAAGACTTAAAGAATCTCTTTTCCCTGCTCTCACTCCGGATTTGGATCTTTATGTGAAAAATGGACCTTGGGCAAAAGTTGGCAAGGAAACAAAATGTCTTTAAAATATTAAGGGGACGTATTCTGCCCTGCCTCCATCATCCCTTATGGACGTGTCTGTGGCTTTAAGCAACAACAAACTTCGCTATATTATATGTGGCTATTGGTGTTCTGTACAGTGAGCACTGCACTGACTGTCATCAGGAACATTAATTTACATCAGTCAGTTGAGCAGTTTCAGGCCCCAGTGCTTGTGCTTTAATATTTCATCGGGAACCAGGAAATCTCAAGGCTTAATGAAGAATCTGCGCAGCATTCATGCTAGAACATTGCTTCTCGAGGTTATGGAGTGGCTGAATTAAATAAACTGTTCAAAACAACTGAGCATTAGCTTTCTAAAATAAGCAAATAAATAAATGTAGTAGTTTGAACTCTCCACCATGAGAGGATATTGTGGTTAAATAGCAAGTGCTACCGCAGTGCCAAGTGGAAGAATTAAAGGGCCCAATTGTCCGCTGCTTTACCCCTTGTGTAGTCATTTATCTGAGTGTAAAGTGGGTGTAAAACACTCCCCCTGTGTGATTGGACAATTCTGATTTGGTAACATTCTACACCTGTACTGCTCTCCCTTTACACATGTGCAAATGACGACAGACTCAGTGGGCAAGGAAGTGGAGAATTATGCCCTGGGATAGTGAAGACCCTCAGCCTGTGCAACCATGAGGCTGATGTTGAATGATTTGTTTCTCTTCCATCATATTCCAGCTCCTAAACTCTTGTCCTGCATCTGCTTCTTTGACACTGAAAGATATATGAATTGAAAGCACTGTAAGCCTTCTCTAGTGCTGACAGTGTGAGAATCTAGTGTAAATGCATTCCAGCTCATTAATGTACTGTAACACACTGAAGAGGCTACTGTGTATTTCATGTATTCTCCCTGCAACCCAGAACCTAGAAGTCCATTAGGAACCTTCAGTCCCACATTGTAACCCAGCTCTTTTCCTGTTACATTTTCCACCTTTAATAATGTGTTCTTTGGAGTTTTAGTTTCCCCTGGCAACTTTTAAACTGTGTAGATGTAATCATTATAGTGAGTGATGACACGAAGTCATGGGTGACAGGGTGCAAATGATTCTTGCTAAATAATTATATGATGAGCTGCAGGAAGGAGTTTTATTAGTCTTAACTCAGCAGGTATTGATTGGGGATGGGAAAAGGACCAATCGATAGATCAGATTTTTGTGAGTATAAGGCAATAAGTGATGGCTCCAGAAAACTCTATAAATCACAGAGAAGATTTCATGATGAAAAGAAGAGCTATGAACTACCTTTTAAAGTTTCACTGAGCTGCACTGAAGAGAATCACAGACCTTAGTCGTTTGTCTCCATTACACTGGGGATCCTTTGAGAATTGAAAGATTAAAGAATGGCGCCGTTAGATTTTCTTTTATGGGAAGACGATAAGGAGTGGTGTCTGAGTATTACTTCCAAATCGCAAGATGCAGCTTGACTCAAGAGAAATGCTTGGCTTGGCCAATAAAAAAAGTCTTCTCTGCCTTATTCTTATACAGTTGTTGCACTTAAGAAATGCACTGTTTTGAAAGGGTCTGCTGGTTTGAAAGAAACTCTCCATTTTTCAAACTGGAGTCAGTTTGACTGGAACCAGTCACGTATCTCAGAATGAAACACATACTGGAGTATTGTACTCTGCCGGTGGTTTTTTTAGGTCTAGATCCTGCAACTGGATGCCCTTGGGCATACCTCTCGGTAAATTCAATTGCAGGATCGCAGGCTCAGTGAACTATGATATCTACATACTGGTATTTATTATCATTATTTGTATTTTATCATGATAGTGTCCAGTGGCCCTGATTAGAGTCAGGGCCCCATTGTGGTATGCACTTTACAGTACAAGAAAATATTTCTCAGATAACTGTTTTCCATTTTGGATGTTTCATACCAGATCTTTAGCTGGTGTAAATCAGCATAGTTCCATTGATTTAGATGGAACTATGTGATTTAAATGAGCTGATGACCTGGCCCTTCAGCTTCAGAATACTTTCTTTATTTTTTTTTGACTTAGTTATCCAGAGTATAATCAGACCCACAGCCCAAATGTATATATCTAAGTGTGTGTGTGTGCACGCATGTGTGTGCACATGCAAAATTCCAGATACCCAAAGCACAAAGCAGAGCTGTTTATAAGTAGGGATAATATATCAGGGATGAAGAGTGGTTGGGCTGAAAACAACCTCCTTTAAGAGATTCATCATATTTTGCTCTGATACAAGGTTTGCCCAGTGAATCAGGGCTAAGTGTAGGGGACAGAGAGATTTCTACAGAATCTCAGATCAGCAGCATGCCATTTACAGAGCAGTGTTATTTGGTGAAGATTTTGATATTTTTTCTTACAGTTTGCCGAAGGTGAAGAAATAACCTTTGAGAATGCCAGAGGCGTAATTCTCATAGATGAGTTTCTAGAAGATTTTTAAGGAAAATGAAACATAACATGCAGTCTGTTACAGCCAATAGCTATTAATTTTTTTCTCCAGTAGATCCCAAAATATCAAGTTTTGTGTTCATTTTCATGTGAAAATGGGACCACAAAATAGTATCCACTTATGAGCCATATGGTTTCTCTGAAGCCAGGAAGAATCAAATTGATTTTAGAAGCATTAGCCTGTGATAAATGAGTTTTGGAGAGTATTCATCTCAGATATAGTATAAAATTCCATCCAGTCAAAAAACACTAGTCCTCATCAATTACTGGGAGTAGAACACATCCACCCTGATTGAACTGGCCTTGTCATCACTGGTTCTCCACTTGTAAGGTAACTCCCTTTTCTTTATGTGCCATTATATTTATATCTGTATGTGTAATTTTCATTCCATTCATCTGAAGAAATGTTTTTTTACCCACGAAAGCTTATGCCCAAAGAAATCTGTTAGTCTTGAAGGTGCCACTGGAATCCTCATTGTTTTTGTGGATACAGACTAACATGGCTACCCTTCTGATTGTTGTAGGACATCTTTCAGATATGTCAAGGAAGTTCTATTTGTATGATCAGCCACTAAAATAAGGAAAGGGCTCAAGTGGCACAGTGATTGTCAATGGTTTGTTTGGTTTATGCTCTTCAATCTATTTTACATGTATTTTAATATTTTAAAATTCTAAATCTGTTTTAAGTTTTATTGTAATATATTTTGGTTTTGGCACATTGACCTATGGCCAAGTCACTATTAATAATCTTGACTTGACTTGATTATCAAAAAAGTCAGTGCTCTAAAGTAGATAATAGCTTATTTTATTTTACAAGGAATTATTTCTGGTCCATTTTCAAGAGATCTACCTATTGAAATAATGTTGTCTGCTCAGGCAGAACTGCACTGGAAAGGCCATTGCTAGATCTCAGCCATTTGAATTGATTTATCAAGGTCAAATATTTGTTGATGAACTTCTATTGTTCCATTAATAGGACAGTCATGCTGGTGAACCTCATATACTTCTTGAGCCTCTAGGTTTATTTACAGATTCAGATTTCAGTATCCAGTGTCAGATTTCTTTGCCTCTCTTTCACCTACTATATGAATACAGGGTTTGTTTTCCAACTTTGGCATGAGTCACAAGGATTTTTCAGCCTCATGTTTTGGACAAACATTCTATCACATTGCAAGGAGGCATTTTCATTTATTTAGACTGCATTCTGATGGATCTGTATAGGAACTAGTTATGTAGTAACAGTGGTTCTCAATTGTTTTCTTAATGTGGACCATATCTTGATAGAGAGATTGTCTTGTGAATGCATCCCCTACAGTTCATGATCTTATAACCTCTTGATGATTACGAAAGCAACTACTTACATAGGAAAGTATCTCAGGAGGATGTTAAAGAGCAGTTACTAAGTTAGATATTCTTAAATAAGCAGGTCTGGATAACTTTTATTGAAGAGTTTTAAAAGAGCTGGCTGAGGAGCTTACTGGACTTTTAAGGCTGGCTTTGAATAAGTCATAGAACACTGGGGAAGTTTCATAAGACTTGAAGTATGTTAATGTTGTGCCCATATTTAAAAAGTGTAAATAGGATGAACATCAGTCCTGGGCAAGATAATGGAGTAGTCAATACGGGACTCAATTAATAAAAAGTTAAAGAAGGGTAATATAATTAATGTTAATAAAGCTTATGGAAAATAGATCCTGTCAAACTAAGTTGATATTTTTTTTGTTAAGATTAGAAGTTTGGATGACAAAGGTAATAGTGTTGATGTAATATACTTAGAAATCTGTAAGGCATTTGACTTGGTACGACATAACATTTTTATTAAAAACATATAAAGATATAAAATTAACATGGCACAAATTAAATTAATTATAAACTAACTAACTGATGGGTCTCAAATCTTGATTCTCCTCATGCATTGCCTTGGGAGCTTGGGCACCTAATTTGGGATGGTGAACTGCACCTAGTGGCAGGGTACCTAAATGCAGTTCCTAAACCCCATCCAGAGTGTTTGCCATTGGCACACTGGCAGGAGGCTTTAAGAAATGCTAAGGCCAGAAGGAACTATTTTGTCTATCAATCTTTTGTACAACACAGGTCACAGGACTTCCCCAAAATAATTCCTGTTCGAACCATAGCAGATCTTCTAGAAAAAAACCCATCCAGTCTTGGTTTTAAAATTGCCAATGACTTGTTCCAATGGATAGAATCAGAGGGGTAGCCGTGTTAGTCTGGAATTGCAGAAGTGACAAAGAGTCCTGTGGCACCTTAAAGACTAACTAAAGTATTAGAGCATAAGCTTTCGTGGGCTAATACCCACTTCATCGGATGCATGCAGTGGAAGTATCCAGGGGCAGGTATAAATAGGTAGGCAAGAACCAGATTAAAGATAACAGGGTGGGTCCAGTGAGGCTGAACCAGCTGTTATCTCTAATCAGGGAGGGTGATGTATTTCTCTAGCAGCTGAATTGGAGGTGTGAACAGCGAGAGAAGAGAAACTGCTCTTGTAGTTAGCTAGCCATTCAAAATCTCTATTCAGTCCCAAATTGATTGTGTCAAATTTGCAAATGAATTGCAACTCTGCAGTTTCTCTTTGCAGTCTGGTCTTAAAGTTTTTTTGCTGCAAAATGCTGACCTTTAAGTCTTCCATGGTGTGTGCAGGGAGATTGAAGTGTTCTCCTACAGGTTTTTGTATATTGCCATTCCTGATATCTGATTTGTGTCCATTTATCCTTTTTCGTAGGGACTGTCCAGTTTGACTGATATACATAGCAGAGGGGCATTGCTGGCACATAATGGCATATATTACATTGGTAGATGAGCAGGTGTATAAACCAGTGATGGTATGGCTGATCTGGTTAGGTCCTGTGATGGTATTGCTGGTGTAGATATGTGGGCAGAGTTGGCATCGAGGTTTGTTGCATGGATTGGTTCCTGAGTTAGAGGAGTTATGGCGCGGTGTGCTATTGCTGGTGAGAATATGCTTGAGGTTGGCAGGTTGTCTGTGGGCCAGGACTGGCCTGCCTCCCAAGGCCTGTGAAAGAGAGGGATTGTTGTCCAGGATGGGTTGTAGATCACTGATTATGCGTTGGAGAGGTTTTAACTGAGGACTGTAGGTGATGACCAGTGGTGTTCTGTTGTTTTCTTTCTTGGGCTTGTCTTGCAGCAGAAGGCTTCTGGGTACACGTCTGGCCCTGTTTATCTGTTTCCTTACTTTCTCATGCGGGTATTGCAGTTTTAAGAATGCTTGGTGAAGATCTTGTAGGTGTTGGTCTCTGTCTGAGGGGTTGGAGCAAATGCGGTTGTACCTCAGTGCTTGGCTGTAGACAATGGATCGTGTGGTGTGTCCGGGATGGAAGCTGGTGGCATGAAGGTAGGCGTAGCTGTCGGTAGGTTTTCGGTATAGGGTGATGTTGATGTGGCCGTCATTAATTTGCACCGTGGTGTCTAGGAAATGGACCTCTCGTGTAGACTGGTCCAGGCTGAGGTGGATGGTGATTCCAACGGATAATTACCTTCACTGTTAAAAATTTACTCCTTATTTGCAGACTGCTGGCTTGCATTCGTGTGCTTGTCATTATGGATTCCCAAGCTTTCCTCTAATGTGAGGCATCAGAACTTGAGGAGGAGGTGATAGGTGCATTCTGATGTTATGGCTTTATCCCTGGATATTTTATTATTATTCTGTTTTACCAACAAGTTCTACAGACTCCAGTCTGAAATTCCTCATTTTGAAATGAAGCTTCTCCCTGACATGTAACTGTCTTAAAGAGCAAATGATATCTTACAGCTTAGATGATAAAAATTGCCACTGAAGAAGCTGGAAGGTAGATTGTTCTTTAGTACAGAGAATGAGTATGATAGTTTAGATCTCTTAAAGGAGTTGAGTTTTGTGGTTAGGAATTTTCTTCATATGTCCGTGGGGCTGTGTTAAGTGTGCGGAGGAAAAACCTTCAATTTTGTGTATGTTATAAACATCCCATATTGGATAATATGGGTCTTGGGCTGACATTGAAACTACAACTACTTGTGAAGAAGGGGTATTTTCTTCTCCCTGTCTTTGAATGCTTTCTTGAGAAGTGGCTTCCTGATGTACAAGCATTAGACCATATTCTGACTTCATTGACACGATTGTAAACCTAGAGTAACTCACTGACATCATGGATTTCCTTTGGCGTAACTAAAATGAAATTCTGACCCACTATAGAACCATAGAATTGTAGGGCAGGAAAGGACCTTGAGAAGTCATGAAGTCCAGCCTCTTGTGCTAAGGCAGGGCCAAGTAAACCTTGACCATCCCTTACAGATATTTGTCCAACCTGTCCTCAGAAACCTTCAGTGTTGGAAATTCCCTTGGAAGCCTATTCTAGAGCTTAAGTACACTTATATTTAGAAAGTTTTACTTACTATCTATTCTAACTCTCTCTTGTTGTAGATTAACTCCATTATTTCTTATCCTATCATCAGTGGATATGGAGAACAATGAATTACCTTCAAATATGTTAAGATCTGTTATAAAGAGTTTTTCCCCACGGTCTTCCTTTCTCAACATTAAACATACTCAGTTTTTTTAACCTTTCCTCGTGGGTCATGTTTTCTGATCCTTTTATTATTGTTGTTGCTCTCCTCTGGACTCTCTCCAAATTTGTCCACATCTTTCCTAAAATGTGGTGCCCAAAATTGGACACAGTATTTCTAGTTAGGCCTCACCGGTGCAGAGTAGAACAAGACAACTGCCTCCCGTGTCTTAAATATGACACTCCTGTTAATACACCCTAGAATGATATTAATCTTTTTTGCAACTGCATCACATTGTTGACTCATGTTCAATTTGTGATTACCATAACCAAAATCTCATTTTAAATCTCACATGTATAAAGCATTGGTGTTGCTAGAGTCAATGGCAAAGAGTTTTTAAAAAACTAAAATAAGACCTGCTTTGGAATTACCAGTACAAAGTCTCTTCCAATAGTGTTTGCATTTCTATTACATTAATTTTCATATTTTTGAATTCCTATCTGAAGTCTTACATATATGCAGTATATTATTATGTTGACAGAAAGAGAGTGAGAGCTGTAATGTCATAATGGACAAAGCAATTAAGACTCTGCTCAGAAAAGAGAGCAGAGTTAACCACAGATGACATTGTGGGATACTTAAATAGCACATTTCACATCATTTTTTGATTTAGTATATCTTCTTTTAAACAAAGACAGGATTATTAAGATCAATCATCCTACAGCAGTTGTTTAGTAAATTGAATTTCTTGCCTCGTTTGTTACTCAGTGGATTAATGGATTTCAACAAGTAATAGTTGCCAAAGGGCTTTAAAAATCAGTGGTGCTCCCTCGACAACAAAGGTTGCACATATAAAAGACATTAGAAATAACAATATCAGCAGCAGTGACATGTGAGCGATATATGGATCTATACACAGAATCTGTATTATACCTTATGTCATATATCATCTACCTGGCACAGTTGGCTAGTGCATTTGCTTTTCACCTCTGGAGACCTAGGTACAAATCTATTTAAATTACAAGAGAAAATATCTTGTCTAGTGACAAAGAGTCCTGTGGCACCTTAAAGACTAACTGAAATTTTTTCAGAGCATGAGCTTTCGTGGGCTAATACCCACTTCGTCGGATGCATGCAGTGGAAGTTACCTGCCCCTGGATACTTCCACTGCATGCATCCGACGAAGTGGGTATTAGCCCACGAAAGCTCATGCTCTGAAAAAATTTCAGTTAGTCTTTGAGGTGCCACAGGACTCTTTGTCACTTCTGCAATTCCAGACTAACACGGCTACCCCTCTGTATCTTGTCTAGAACGTAGTAGGTAATTGGCCACATTACAAATCTGCTAGTACCATTGTGGTCACCTACTCTGACCTCCTGCACAATACAAACCAAAACCTCTCATCCAATAATTTTTGCATCAAGCCCATAATTTCTATTTGAACTATGATATATCTTTAGGAAGATACCCTCTCTTAATTTAAAAACTTCAGGTAATGGAAAAAGCACCATATCTGTAGGTAGGTTGTTCCAGAGGTTAATTAGCCTCACTATTCAAATGTATGCTTTATTTCTCATCTGAATTTGTCTGGCTTCAGCTTTCAACCATTGGATCTTGTTATACCTTTTTCTGCTAGATTAAAGAGCTGCTTGCTATCAGAAATCTCTTCCCTGTGTAGGTACTTGTAGATTGTGATCAAGATATTTCTTAACCTTCTCTTTGATTAACTCAATTGATTGAGCTTCTTAAGTCTCTCATGATAAAGCATGCCTTTTAGTACTCGAATTATTCTTGTAGCTCTTTTATGAACACTTTCCAATTTTTGAACATCCTTTCTGAAACGTGAATACCTGAACTGTAGGTGGTATGACTACTAATGGTCTCAGTAAAGTTGTATAAGTAGTTAATAACATCACCCTAGTTAATATTCCCCTATTTGAACATTCAAGGAGCTCATTTGCCTTCTTAGCTACAGTACCTAACTGGAGGCTCATGTTCAATGATCCCTTAAGTCCTTTTGCTTTCTAGGACACAGTTCCCTATCTTATAAATTTAATCTACATTCTTTTTCCTCCTAGATATATGACCTTGCATTACACGGTGTTAAAATGTATGTTTTTCAAATCAGCCCCCATTTCCAAGCAGTCCAGGTTAGCTGGTATAACTGAGCAGTCCGATAAGTATTTACCACTCCACAAATTATTGTGTTACCTGCAAATTTTACCAGTGACTTTATTTTCTTCTAGATCATTGATAAAGTTATTGAATAGCATTGAGTCAACAACATAACCTTGCTGATGCCTCTAAAACAACAATTGGATAACAATTTGCCATTTATATTTATTGTTTGTGATCTATCACTTAGCCAGTTTTGAATTCATTTTTACATGGGCTGTATTGATTTTTGTATAGTGCTAAGTTCTTTCTCTGAGTGTCACATGGAAAGTAGTTACATTGGCAAAGCTGGCTGCATGAGGAAACTTGCCCAGCGTGTAACTGTGCTAAGCCTGACTCTAACCATTGCCACTTTCACCAGCACCATATTTTTAAAACATCCTCACACATGTAACTTTGCCAATTAACCTATCAGAATATACTATTAAGCAGTCCATGAAGACTATAATTATATCAGTTTCCCCGCCACATCACTTAAAAAGAAATACTGAAAATATGTAACGGTGTTATGAAGTTTGAGAACCCCTGCTCCATGCCATTGTCTAAATCATTGTTCTCATTAACCTCTAAGGATAGGACAAGATGCAATGGGCTTAAATTGCAGCAAGGAAGGATTAGGTTAGACATTAGGAAAAACTTCCTAACTGTCAAGGTGATTAAGCACTGGATGGAGTAAATTGCCTTTGGAGGCTGTAGAATCTCTGTCATTTGAGATTTTTAAGAGCGGGTTAAACAAATACCTGTCAGGGATGTTCTAGAAAATAATACCTGTCCTGCCTTGAGTGCAGGGGACTGGACTAGATGACCTCTCGAGGTCCCTTCCAGTCCTATGATTCTATGAAAGGATATTGGGATTCAGCCTATTATTTTAATGTTTAGGAGATAGAAGCTAGCCGTGATCCTGCAAATATGTCTATGAGTTACTCTACTCACACAACTAGCTCCATGAAATGGGCTACTCATGTGAAAAAGTAAAGAGATTATTCCACATCAATAAAACTGCTCATGTATGGGGGCAGCTCAGCTGGAAGGGGTAGGGTTGGGGCCAGACTCCCCCAGCCAGTCCTTGAGCGCTGGGTGGCAATTTAAAGGGCCCAGGGCTCCCGGCCACTGCTACTGCTACCCCGGGATTCTGACAGCGATTTAAAGGGCCCAGGGCTCCAGCCGCTGGCACAGTTGCAGCAGCTGGGCGCCCCAGGCCCTTAAAATCATCACTGGATCCCCAGCGCTCCCAGTCGCCGCTGCTACCTCAGGGCTCCGGCAGCAATTAAAAGGGCCCAGGACTCCCAGCTGCTGCTACCACTACCCTGGAGCTCCGGCAATGATTGAAAGGGCTCCAGCCACTGGTGTGGTAGCAGTGGCCAGAAGCCCCAGGTCTCTGATGGCGATTTAAAGGGGCAGTGGCTCCGGCCACTGCCAGGAGCCCCAGGCCCTTTTAAATTGCCAGGCCCAGGGAAGCTGCCTCTTTTGGCTCCCCTCATCAGCAGCCCTGCTGGTACGGTCAGCTGTGTCCCCCCTCTTTCCAGTACACCAGACTGGACTGGCTTCCTTTCATCTCTGCTGCTACTCCTTTCTTCCTTCAGGCTTCCAACTCTCCGTCCAAGCACTTCCTTCCTGTCTGTTTATATAGTCCCAGCCACTGGGGGCATTACTTCCACCCAATTAGCCCCTCAGGTGTATCTCTACTCAGTTAATTGACACCCTCTTCCAACTGCCTGTCTTTCAGTCAGGTTCCAGTTAATGAACGGTGATGGAGATTTGAGCGACAAGATGCTGAGTGCTTGGTTTTATTCTCCAGTGGAGTTCAATATAAAATAGCATAAAATCCAGCCAAGCCTTCTTGCCAGGCTACAGGATTCTGCCTCAAGAGTTTGCTCAGCCCACACCCTAGATCCTTTCTCTGTAAAGAGTCATTCCTGTTTCTCTTACATCCAGGTGAGGTAATGAGCCAGCAGCAGCTATGACTCAGCAAAATACACTTAAGTGTTTTTTACACGATGATCAACATTTTTTAACAGGATCATCACTGAATTACAGGGTAGGATTGCCCTCCTTCCAGTGCATTGCGATTTTTTTCCTCAGCTAAATGTAATCCTTCACTTGAGGGAAATTTTTAAGCACTTGTCAAAACCAAAATGATTTGAGTGTTTGCATGATGCAAAATAAGTATTTTAAGAGTATCTTGATTGCAGTAAAATGAACTAAGCACATAATATGTCTCCAGCTGAATGATGTTTTTAATGTTTTACATCTGTATTTGACTGCTTATATGATTTACCAACGCATAATATGCTTATAGTTAATGTACATCCCATTTAAATGGAGATAGCAAAATAGAATCACTTCATGTCTATTTAAACAAGAAAGGAATGGACTTGCTAAAAATACCAATTGTATACGCCCACAAAAGACTGTGGCGAAATAGAGAATCAGCTAGTCCAGATGCCTGGAATCTGTTAAAATTAGGTCTATTGAATCTTTACACTGCAATCCTATTAGATAAGAAGCATGATCCTAATGGTTCAGTGTGCTTCCTCTCCCCCCAGGAATGCGGCAAGGTAATGACTTTGGCACACAGTATCGCTCGGCCATCTACACGTTCTCTCAGGAACAGATGGAAGCTGCTCTGAGATCTAAAGAGGATTATCAAAAGGTAATATTGGATAGGATGTGGAATTAGCCTGTGCATGATCAAAGGTGAAAGGAAATTGGGCATGAGCACAGAAGGTGAGCTCATGTTCTATGTGTTTGCTGCATATTGTTCCTTTCACTAGTGACTGTATGTTGTTTATTTTAAGTTTGAATTGCTATAAAAGTTTTTGTGACTTATCTTGCTGGCTTTGTGTTGAATTGTTTCGTTACTTATTCTGGTAGAAAATATCAATGTTTTAGTCACAGACTATGTGGATGTGCCAAAACAAAACCCAGGGACCATAGGGCTGTCCAAATCTCAACTTTGCAGTTGGCCCCTATTCCTGTGGTTCAAAGCGAACTTCAAATCCAAGTCCTCATGGAATTTGGGGAAGCTTGGATCCAGATTAGAACTCTGCCTCTGAGGGCCATCTCTAATTGTGTGTTTCAGTCTTTAAAATGTATCTGTAATGTACTCAGCAGCCTATTCCATACCTGCTTAGACCAGGTGTGACTTGAGGGAGACTTGCAGCCTATCGTATGACTTAGGGAGACCCTCTGTGTTGACATTAGACAACACAAGATTAGTTTAATGTGAGAAGTAGGGAGAAAGAGAAAACTACAGACTCTTTCAACTTCAACACCTCCAGTGAACATTCCCATATGAATTAATGACATTTGGGTTTTGGCTTTTTCTATTGTAAGAGATCCTGTAGCACTCAGATTGACAAAAGGTGGCAGAATTATTATATCTTAGAAAAGGCTATGAAGGGTCTGATAATCTTTCTCTTTGAAGATCCAGAAATTTTTTTGAAAAATGTTGATTGTGTATGTTTCCTTTTGATCTGTTCGCTTAAATGGTGTCCCATTATGGAAGCTAACTTCACAATCCAACTGTTGCAATTGATGGTACAAGGTATCACTGTAGAAAGTTAATGTTTTAGGTTTCTCTCTCTGGTTTTCCTCCATACAGTATTTCTACACTGTGACAGCATTTAGAACATTACTCAACATCTCTGTCTAGAGCATCCAGCTTCTTGTGATGTAGGAACTCAGGAATTGCTACTAGATCAGCCTAGAGGTCTTGCCAGTACAATATCTGGTCTTTGATAGTGACCAGAACCAGAGACTGCAGAGGAAGGTGTCAAAATTCCTTTAATGGGTAATTATGGAGTAATCTGCTATTATGCAGTTATGACATAATGCCATTGCAGATTAGCTAGCAAGTGGTAGTAAGAGAATAGCACCTTTCAAATATTCCCACCAGGAAGAAAGATCATGTCACTTATATAGGGCACCCACTAGAGGATGATTATGTTGAAGAACAAGAATATTGAAGAACTACTATTTAGGTATTATGATAAGTGCTTTAGAGGTGCTGGCAGATAAAATAGAAAGACAGAAGTCATTCAAGAATATTTAATATTAATACAGTAGGGAGTTGAAGTGTTAAGGAATAAAAAGCAAACAGAAGTATATGCTAGTCCGAATGGGAGGCTGTAGTTATTGAGCTATATGTAGTGGGTCTGATTTTTATAATTGTGCATGGATGCACAAAATTATGCATACAATTGACTACTTTACGTAGGCAATTGTCATGGTCTGATCTGACAATCACTGCTTTGAACATGCAAATAACCAATTTTCAAATGGCTGCTAGCATCTTAGTCACTGTGCATGCAAACTGTGTGCAATTGCCTACATGTTTTTGTAATAGTTGCACCCAATAAGTGTAGATCTGAAGCTGCTTGAGGTTCTCTCTCTGTGTACAAAGTGGCTGCTGAAGTTTCATTCTTCATATACCTTACAGAACTTCATGCTACTTATTGTTACTTTTGACTCAGGCCTTTTCTAATTTGCTTTCTTTTCTCTTCTTCTAACAGCAGTTGAGCCATATCACAAAATGAGTCTTGCAGCCTTCTGTTTTCTCTCCCAAAGTTGTGAGTCTCACCAAACTGACACTAACCTGAAAGCAGAATCACAATACAAAACAATATAACATAATGCTATGAGAAAAATCTATCATGTTTGAAGTCTATTACTTTGGATGGAAAGTGCATAGAATTAGTGTATTAGTATAATTAGGCACAAATATGTAATTGACATCTTTCATAGTTTATTTCTGCACTGGGAAGGTGACTTAAAAAAGGTGACTTTTCAGTCAGTTACTCTGCTACTCAACAAACATGTACTTTAGTTATCAGAGCAACTGCCATATTACCTACTATCGCACTGTAGTTATTGTAAACCTCTTGTGCTGAGAGAGCAGTGACCCATTCTGATATTTTGTAGCAACCTTTTCCCCCTTTGATTTGCACTGCATTATTTTTAAGATAAATATTTACAGTCAACTGCCTAATAAATTCATGTTCTACTAACAATAGATGCGCAACAGTGCTTGAGCCACTTTTGTATATGTCCGATGCATCTCCATAAACCTTAGGTGAGATAAAGGACAAGTATGTGTAGCATACTGCTTGGTTTTCCAAGATATGCATTGGTGCATCCCGCATCCTGCACTATGCTAAAGGTAGGGTACCCACAATATATGTGTGAGTGGTACCAATGATTTGCTGGCACTGTCATTAAATTAAAGCCAAGTTGTCTCGTTTGTTATCTCACTGCATAACGGAGCATGTACTCAGGCCAGTTAACTATCTTTTTTTTTCAGCTGAGACCTTGAAAAGAATTAACAGTGGATGGTCTCAGGGAGCCATAGAATCATAGAAATGTAGGGTTGGACGGGACCTTGGGAGGTCACCTATTCCAGCCCCCTGTGCTGATGTAGGATCAAGTATACATTGTTATCTTGTGTATGTTGTTACACTGAAGGACATTTTTTTGGTTTTATTGGGGATAGAAATCCTTCTGCTTCAGGACATAAGGCAACCATTCACTCATGGGAGTTAGGAATAATCTTCCTTTAAGCATGAGATGTCCCACAACAACTCACTAAGAGGTTTCTTACACTTCTCTAAAGCAGCTGGCGGAGGCATTAGAGGCAGGCTCCTGTTCAAGAGGTACTGTTACAGCTGTGAATGACAGTTCTTATACCTATGAAACAGTAAAGTTATGCATCCCTTTGCTATCTTAATGCTGGACAACAGTGGTTTTAAAGTGGGAGAAGGCTATATTTTTTCCTGTAGGCCTTCTGCATCCCTGTCAGTGTCCTGAAGAACCCAGCATTTCAAATGGCACACACTTCCTATAAGGTGGCACAGTATCATTATCCTTCCAGACACAGAAGACCAAGAAGTGCAGAAGTATGCTCTTCTGTGTCCTTCAAAGTCTCTGCTTAATAGTCTGCTCAACAGTGTCCACTAGTATAAAGATCTCTTCCCAGAACTCGAGCATGCTGAGTATGCAACATGTCTACCTCGGACTAGTCCAGGGGGCAAGAATGAGGTTGTGCGTTGAACCTGAGTGTCCCTCGTACACACATCTATTTTAAGCTGTGACATTTGGTGCTGATTCATGTAGCTGTTTAACAGCTGAGATATGGCAATACAGCAACCAGGAACGAATATGTATTGGAGCCAAGCATCTTTGACTGTTTAGGAAATTGAGTGCATACAGTGGTAGTCAATGAATGGTAATATGTATTATAGTACAGTTCCACTGTTAGCTGATGAATGTGCTGTGAGTTAGCTCTTCAGTCCATTTTGTCTGAAGCTGAGGTGTTTGGGGTTTTTTTTAATACAATTGAACCTGAGGTTATTTAATTTTCAAGACAGTTGTGCGTTTGGGTCTGGTTGTCAAATGAATTATCTAGGGAATAATCCGGCTGCAGAATTAGGATGGGGAGAAGTGTGACCAGATGTCCCAATTTTATAGAGATAGTCCCGATTTTGGGGTCTTTTTCTTATATAGGCTGCTGTTACTTCCCATGTCTTGTCCCAATTTTTCACATTTGCTGTCTGGTCACCCCAATGGGGAGAGAGAGATTTTCCCCTCAAAATTGCAGTCTTACTAGGTTCATCCGAGCTGCATGTACCAGGTGTGCAGGCTTCCAGGAATCCACTGAAGTTAATTGCAAAAGAATAGTGTGAGACATGCTGGGATTACTTTAAGGAAGTGTATGTAATATGCTTCCTAAACTGATGTAGGTTTCAGTGACTTCTGTATAGGGCAAAGATTGCTAGTGGAGCTAGCATGCAGACATATGGCACAAAATAGATTATTTGCTATAAAAGCAAATTCCTTACAGGACAAACTCCAGATGCAAAGCAGTTTACAGGCCCCTCCTGAATCTGATGACTGTAGTGGGGATTCTAAATGCATAAAAAATGTCTGCGCCATCTCTAATAATTAAGGCTAAGTTGTAAACTTTGGAGTCTTAAACCTGTGTCTTTGACGTACAGATGTTAGCAATTGTGGGAGGAAAATAAGCTCCTGACCCCTGTTCTATGTATGAAGACTCTTTAAGTTGATTTGCTAGCTTTGGACATTCAGAGGCTCCATATAGAGAAATGCTGCATTATCAGGCGGGTGGCAGAGGTCTTGGAGAGACAGTTACTGTAACTTTCCCCCAATGTTAGCAATCAAGAGAAACAACTGAAAGTTCTAAGATAAAAAGAATAAAAGCCTTAGAATGTTGAAGATTTTTTTAAAATATCCGGCCCTCAGCCAAGCCACATAGAATAGTAGTAAGTCGTTTTTATCAATGAGACAAGAAATTCTAGATGAAGCACAGAAGCAGTCTTGGTGTTTCCTGACAGGTTGAGCTGCAAGAGCAATAATACATCTTTTTCCCCCCTGATCCTGCAAACTGCTCTGCATGAGTGGAATGCGAAGCTCGCACAGCACCCCACTGAAGTCTAAGTTAGCGCAAAAGTTGTTTTGAGAAGATAAAACCAAACAATGTAAAAGCAGGCGTAATGGAATTAAATTAAACAAATGAACATTTAGAATGAATATCAGGAAAAACCTTTCTAATGGCCAGAGCTGTTAGTCTGTAGAGCAGTGTCTCGAGGGAAGTGGTAGAAACTTCATCGCAGGAGAGGCTTAAAACTACAATAGCCATGCAAAGCATTTTAGAAAAGATATACTGAAGAAAAACATCCTACCCTAGCTGGAGGATGGACTGAATGACATTGTATGTGTCTGAGTGTGATTCCATGAAAGAAAAAAGACTAGGGTGAAATTTGATTTTAAGGTATTGTCAAATCAGCCATGCATGTAGATGATTGAAACTTTCACTGGTCAAATTATCACTTCATTTGGTATTTCATCAAATGCCTAATGTTTTTGAGTATTTTGACAGATGACTAGAGCTGAAGACCAAGCATTTAATGAAATGTCTAAAATTTCTCATTGAATTAAACAGCAAAAGGAATATACTGTACCAAATTCATCCTTGGTGTAATTCCTAACAGCTAATAGAATTACACCAGGGATAAATTCTATGTTTTCTTATATTCTATCTTATTCAGCATAGGAGAGCAACCATCAACCAGATACAGCAGATGCCCTGTTATCTGATATCGCTACCTGTCTATTGGAGCAACTGAACCTTGAGTAACATTGGTTGTTGTCTTTCTGCTTCTTTTGGAAGAATTTACACCTGTTGGTTTTATACTTCTACTCAGAGCAGTTATATGGGATTAATCATTGACAGCTAGAGGGAGATTATTAATGAATATCATTTCACACAATCTTCTAAAGATTCAAATCATGTATTGTGACTGGAAGAAGGTTGTTCACATTGGTCTTGGCTAGGCAAAGGGGGCTGTTTACAGGTTTCTTAGGATGTAGAAGATTGTTTTTAATAAGGCTTCTGAATTTCAGTAGTTGCAAAAGTATCTAACTCCTCTTCAAAATGTGTTTGTCTCAAAACTTCAGGTATCAGAGGTGAAAATGTTTTTCCCATCTTCGCATCAATACTGAAGTGAACAGTGGTGGTTTTGTGAAAATGGGTGAACTTGATCAGCCAAATGCCTCCTTTTTTGGTTTGCTATTTATCTCTGATATAAACATCCCCTTTATGGCTATGTTTGTGCATTCCACAGATATTTTAGTCTGTGGATAACTAGCAACTGGCATAGCACTCCTAGCTGCACTTATAGATGACTGTGGTAGCAGAATAAAACCTTTAATTGGATGAACCTGGCATATCATGATCCATTTGTATGAGTCTTCTGGAACTGACTTCATAGCAATAAAATAAACATGTCTGTAAGATGAGTAATCCTGGCTGAATAATACCACACTTGTGCTTTGTGGGTTTCATTTATGCTGAAATTCTATACACAAGAATTTGACAACTTCCTTGTGGGATGTATATAGTTATTCACCAATTCTTTGGGATTTTGTCATGACATGACCAGCAGCCATGTGAGCATCATTAAGGATATCACATGTATCTTCATTGCTCACAAAATGCACTACAGTCATCATTCATCTGATTTACACTTCTTAATAAACTTCCCTACATCACTACATTGTAGGATCTCACATATGGGGAAAAAGACTTTTTCTTATTACTATAAAGATGATTTTACTCTGAAACCAGGCTTGAACAGGAGGGTCAGGTGTACCTTAAAGACACTGAGGAAATATGGAGGTGTACCATCCCAGGAAGAGCATTGGAAGGCATCAAAATGCCTCTCCGAGCTCCCTGGAACACAGGTAGAGTTGCTATATCCCTTGATTGGGTGCAGCATGCATTGCATATGGATTCTGTTCCATGGACTGCAGACTGCAAATGTCCCTTGTTCTCAGGCAGGCTGCACATAGGGAGATTGCTGTTTGGCCCTTCCCGGAAGCATACACACTGTGCATCTACCTAAGGGCCAGGCCCTCTACTTAGTCCGTTGGCTTTTGTGAGTATCCAGTCACTTTTATATCCCATTGTTGATCATGCATTTGGACTAGTGATTATGAAGAATATTATACTGTATCTTCTCTTTTGCAATCATCTGCTTAGGCTGAAGGTCACCAAGGTTGGCAACAATGGCTTTTAATTCTATTGCATTGCGAATATGTCCCCAGCCACTGCATCAAGCTAACACTTTAATAGAGCATTAAACCATTTTTTAGAAACTAGACCTTGTATAAATGAATGTAAATATCAAATAAACTTACCTTAAGAATATGTATTTCTCAGCTTCATTCCTCCCTTGCTCTTTACATATGTCAACTTATGAAAAGATTCCAACTCCATTATACAAATGTCATGCTTTCATACATTTTAGGCAGATGATTATTAAGTTATTCTTCAAGTTAGAGTTCCATGAGTGACCCAAGGAGTGAAATTCTAAGCATTAAGACATGCATTAACATCGACAGAAGCTAGATGCCCCTCATATGTAATCTGTCAAACCATGTGTGCTGTAGTGCTAGGCCAGTCATGTGGACCATTCTGACAGGCTTCTAGCTCATTATTTTAGATTTCCTTCCATGGGTTATACATTTGTTATATCAGAGTTTACAATTTTCATAAGCATATTAAATGCCATAAACATAAATGCAATAATTGAATTCATGATTAGAGCATAAGAACATAAGAATGGCCATACCGGGTCAGACCAAAGGTCCATCCAGCCCAGTATCCTTTCTACTGACAATGGCAAATGCCAGGTCCCCCAGAGTGAGTGAACCTAACAGGTAATGATCAACTGATCTCTCTCCTGCCATCCATCACCTCAAACAAACATTTGTTTACAGAGTGCCATAAATGACCGTGATGCTTTACAGATAGATACAGTTCCTACTCCCAAAGAGCTTTGTGTAAGTTCAGCATTATCTAACAGGTGGTGATGAGAGAATATAGAGAAGATTGAGCTAAAGGAAGGTAAGGGTTACAACAGCTTCTGGTCTTATAACTCGCTTTTATGACATTCAGTTTGGGTTAAATCTTCAGATCCTTGACTCCTTACTCAAAACCTGACTCAAGAAAACTCCCATTACTTGAGTAAAGTAAAAAGTAAGACAGGATCTGAAGATTTGGCTGTCTTATTTTTCCAACCAAACATAGAGTAGTACAAACATAGAGTAGGACAGTGGTTCTCAACTAGGGGTATATGTACCTCTGAGGGTATGCAGAGGTCTTCGAGGGAGTACATCAACTCATCTAGATAATTGCCTAGTTTTAAAATAGGCTACAAAAAAAGCTCTAGCAAAGGCAGTACCAACTAAATTGTCATACAATGACTTGTTTATACTGCTCTATATCCTATACGCTGAAGCGCAAGTACAGTATTTATATTCCAATTGATTTATTTTATAATGATATGGTAGAAATGAGAAAGTCAGCAATTTTTCAGTCATAGTGTGCTGTGACTCTTGTATTGTTATGTCTGATTTTGTAAGCAAGTAGTTTTTAAGTGAGGTGAAACTTGGGGTACCAAGACAAATCAGACTCCTAAAAGGAGTACACTAGTCTGGGAAGATTGAGGACCACTGGAGTAGGAGACACGCCCTGCCCTAAGGAGCTTACATTCTAAGTAGACAAGGCAGACATGGAGTGGGGAACGGGCATAACACACCAATAGAATGAACAATGGGACCATGATTTTTGTGGGGGAGGGGTTAAGCTCAATGGAAAGGATGGAGAGGGGGACAGAGGGTAAGAGGCACAGGTGTGGCAAGAAACTGGAATGAAGGGATTTGAAGGAGGAGGAGAGAGGGTTGGCACAAACAACTAATCAGCACAGTGCAGAGAAAGTCCAGTCAAAATGTAGAAAGATCTCTGAATGCCCGAAAGTTATCCCAATTATCATTTACATCTAAGTCTTTAATTACTCTCTCTTTCAGAATTTGTTCTAAGATCTTCCATTCAACTGAGGTCAAAAGAAGGGGCCTGTAGTTCACCAGGTCACATTTTATTTCCTTCCTCAAATATTGGTACTATATTTGAGATTCTCTAGCCATAGAGTATGACCCCTGAGTTTATGGGTTCATTAAAAATCCTTGTTATTGGACTTGCAATTTCATATGTTAGTTCCTTTTAATATTATTGAGTGGAGATTATCCAGGGCCCCTCCAGTTTTGTCCCATTCAGGTCTGCACAACTCGGAAAGCAGCGAGGGCCATATTACTGCAAAAATACCAGCTTCTGACTGAAAAACCCCACTCCCATCCACTTCCTCCCACCCCACCGCTTGGCTTGCCCTACCCCTACTCACCCTCCTTATTCTGTCATCTGCCACCACTGAGAACAGCTTAGCTCCATCCCCCTTCAGGTAGCTGAAGGCTGATATCAAATCTACCCTCATTCTTCTCTTCTGCAGACTAAATAAGACCAGTTCCCTCAGCCTCTCCTCATAAGTCATGTGCTCTAGCCCCCTAATCATTTTTGTTGCCCTCAGCTGGACTCTCTCCAATTTGTCAATATCCCATCTGTAATGGAGGGCCCAAAACTGGACTCAATACTCCAGATGTAGCTTCACCAGTGCTGAATAGAGGGGAATAATCACTTCCCTCAATCTGCTGGCAATGCTCCAATATGCTGTTAGCCTTCTTGGGAACAAGGGCACACTGTTGACTCATATCCAGCTTTTTATCCACTGTAATCCCCAGGTCCTTTTCTGCAGAACTGCTGCTTAGCCAGTCGGTCCCCAGCCTGTAGCTATGCATGGGATTCTTCCATCCTAAGTGCAGGACTCTGCACTTATCCTTGTTGAACTTCATCAGATTTCTTTTGGCTCAATCCTCCAATTTGTCTAGGTCACTCTGGACCCTATTCCTACCCTCCAGTGTATCTACCTCTCCCCGCAGCTTAGTGTCATCCACAAACTTGCTGAGGGTGCCATTCATCCCATCATCCAGATCATTAATAAAGATGTTGAACAAAACTGGCCCCAGGACAGATCCCTTGGGCACTCCGCTTGATACCAGCTGCTAACTAGACATGGAGTCATTGATCACTACTCGCTGAGCCAATCGATCTAGCCAGCTTTCTATCCACTTTCTGGTCCATTCATCCAATCCATACTTTTTTTAACTTGCTGGCAAGAATACTGTGGGAGACTGTATCAAAAGCTTTGCTAAAGTCAAAATATATCACAGCCACCTCTTTTCCCCATAGCCACACAGCTAGTTATCTCATCATAGAAAGCAGTCAGGTTGGTCATGCATGACTTGCCCTTGGTGAATTCCTTGAGGACCTGCTCCATGATTTTTCCAGGGACTGAGGTGAGGCTGTAGTTCCGCAAATTATCCTTTTCCCTTTTTTTAAAGGCACTATATTTGCCTTTTTCCAATTGTCCAGGACCTCCCCCGATTGCCACAAGTTTTCAAAGATAATGGCTCTGAAATCACATCAGCCAACTCCCTCAGCATCATCGGAAGCATTAGATCTGGACTTGTACGTGTCCAGATTTTCTAAATAGTCCATAACCTGTTCTTTCACCACTGAGGGCTGCTCACCTCCTCCCCATACCGTGCTGCCCAGTGCAGCAGTCTGGGAACTGACCTTGTCTGTGAAGATTGAGGCAAAAAAAGCACTGAGTACTTCAGCTTTTTCCACATCATCTGTCACTAGGTTGCCTCCCCAGTTCAGGAAGGGTCCCACACTTTCCCCAACCACCTTCTTGTTGCTAACACATCTGTAGAAACCCTTCTTGGTTACCCTTCACATCCCTTGCTAGCTACAACTCCAATTGTGCTTTGGCCTTCCTAATTACACCCCTGCATGGTCAAGCAATATTTTTATACTCCTCCCTAGTCATCTGTCCAAGTTTTCACTTCTTGTAAGCTTCCTTTTTGTGTTTAAGCTCACCAAAGATTTCTCTGTTTAGCCAGCCTGTTCGCTTCCCATATTTACTAATGATAGACTGCTGAAGTGCATGGTGCATACTGGTGCTGAAGTCAATGTTCTCCCCTCTGGTTAAGTTCACAGCCTGGACATTTGTCTGACTACAGTGGTTAAAAAGGCTTGGAATTTGTATGCTTTGCAGACAGTGAGTGAAATTGTATGCTCTGTGCTCTGCGAAGGCATTAGCTTGATTAGAAAGTTCTACATTGTTAAAGACACTGCTGCAAATGCTGTTCCATTATTATCCTATGATCTGTGCTTTCAGCTTGGTATTTTGCATGAACTCAGGCAGGACACCTCGGGTGTGGTTACGTTGCCTAGAATAGAAGGGGATACCCAGTGTATCATTCAGAGACAGCATGATTGATTTAATGGTGATGGTGGTCTGTCCATGGGATATGCATACTCTCTGTGGTTGGATTTGAACGTCAAGCCTTTTGCACCGCCTATAGATCATACATCTTCTGACTTCGAGGAGGCCTAGCTCAATACCAACCTCGCTCAATACATAGGTGACCATGATCTGCCCCATTTTAGTACCTTTGCCAAGCTAATGTGGGATTTAACCCAGGGCCAGGGATAGTTGATTTGAAATAAAGAAGGAAAACAGACTGTTGAAACCCTGCATCAAGCCCTCTGACAGATCCAATCCAGTGTTTATTTTGACTCAAGGTAACATGTAGTGATTCACACTGATGTATGCAAAGAGGGTCAGGAAGAAGTTCTGCTCCAGGAGGGATGGTTGGTTGCATGCGTGAACTATACTCTTACTCTAATGGAAACAAAATATTTGCAGACTGAGCTAGAGTTACTGGTGGTGGACTTTGATATTTTATGCTTCAAAATATACTTAGTGGGAGGACATTTTTACCTTAGGAAATGATCGTTTGCCTATTCTGGACCTCTGTTGTAAGGCTGACAGGTTTCATAGTGGTAGCTGTGTTAGTCTGTATTGGCAAAAACAACGAGGAGTCCTTGTGGCGCCTTAGAGACTAACCAGTTTATTTGGGCATAAGCTCATAAGCTTATGCCCAAGTAAATTGGTTAGTCTCTAAGGTGCCACAAGGACTCCTCGTTGTTCTTGTTGTAAGGCTTTTGACCTACAGCAGTAGATTATTCAGTTTCAGCAATGTATTATTCAGTTGCAACAGAAGGACTTTAATTTGGTACATATCAAAGGAAGACCTAATTTGCTTGCCGATGCTCTTTCAAGAAATTCTGCTGGGTTGGCATCCTCAAATGCAGAAATGGCGGAATGCACCATATGCTTTTTACTGAAAGTTATGCCAGTTAACTTCAGGCAAACCGCTGACACCACTCTTCGAGATGCTGAACTGTGCAAGGTGATCATACAAGCAGATTGGATGGACTCAGTCCTTAAGAGAACATTGTCTACATTCTGCAAAATTTGTTCAATGCTCATGGTGAAGACATGCTACTTGACATATCCTGTGCAGAGTTGCCCTGGTGACAGTTCCAGCAGCACTGTGACAAGCAGTCTTGGATGTGGCTCACGAAGGACATTCGGGAGTTAAGAAGGTGAAGGAAATTCTGCGTAGTTATGTTTAGTGGCCAGGACTGCACTCAGACATTGAATATTGTGTAAAGGCATACTCAGCCTCTCCAATGCATAGAACTACTGCTTTTATGGCCCTTTGGAAACTGGTACTGATAGACAGAGAATTGCAGCCCCTCAACTGCACTGCATGGTTACACACCATTGACTGATATAGACTATTACTCATGGTACCCCTTTGCATTCATAATTTCACAAAGCACCTCAAAAGAGCTCATTTCTTGCCTAACGACTTTAACTGCAGGGTTTGGCCTACCAGAGAGCCTTGTTTCAGATAACACTGCTCTACAGCCAAAATGCTTCTGAAATAAATGCAGTCAAACTTTACTAATTCTGGGTCACTGAGAATGAAAATGATGCTTAAAATTGTTGATTGGCTCTAGTTTTCAAGATATGCTATTGGGTCAGTATATACGACCCTTGACATGGGAATGGTGGAGGATAAGTGAGTTATAAAGGGAAGGGATCTCAATTTAAACCAGAAATGACTAAAATACATCTTTGACTGGATCTATAAATAAATCTATGACTGGGTTTGGACAGTACTTGCTTTTTAGGCAAAACAATGAATGATGCAATCTGAAGCTGGTATTGCATCATACATGATATGAATTGCATCATGTTATTCCTAGAAGTCATGGATGATGCAATCATAACGAAGCTTACATCACTCTGCTGAACAAATTGCCCTGTATCAGCTCTAGAAATCATACAGTGTCGTGCTCTCTTATTTGTCAGTGTTTGATTTTGCAAAGGGACACATTTCTGTTTAGCCAAAGTGAGCAGAGATGCCTCGTACTTGTGTGAACAGTGCAGATAACTTCTGCTATGTTTGTGGTGAAGTGACTTTTGCATCACAAAAGTGCAGTATAACCACTATGGTTAAGAAAGCCTATCACCTTTATTTTGGCTGCAAAATTGGAGATCAGGCCAAGAGGTGGGCCCCACACACATGCTGCAACACTTGTGCAACAAATCTTCGCCAGTGGTTGAACAGGAAAAGGAAATCTATGCCTTTTGCAGTGCCAATGATTTGGAGAGAGCCAACAGATCATAGCAGCAATTGTTACTTCTGCATAGTGCCTCCAGTTGGGAAAGGTGTGTCAAAGAAGAAAAAGTGGACTGTGCGTTATCCAAACATTCCATCAGCTATACGCCCAATACCCCACAGAGAAGGACTGCCGGTTCCTGATGCACCAGAATCATTCTCACTTGAGTCAGACAAGGAAGAGGAAGAGGATGAAACTTCTGGTCCTGAACCTTCAATGTCACAGGACCCACATTTTCTCCCATCCTCCTCTGAACCACACCTCCTAACACAAGCTGAACTGAATGACCTTGTCAGGGATTTGGAACTACCCAAGAGTAAGGCAGAGCTGTTGGGCTCCAGACTACAGCAGTGGAATCTCCTGGCAGGTGATGTTAGGGTTTCCATATTCTGTGACCGTCAAAAGGATCTTGTCCCATTCTTCTTCATGGAAGGTGATCTTGTAGCCTGCAACAACATTGATGGTGTGATGGCAGCCCTCAACATCGTTCACGATCCAGATGAGTGGAGACTCTTTAAGATTCATCGAAGACGAGTCTTAAAGCTGTTTTGCTGCATAATGGCAATGTTTTGCCATCAATTCCAGTTGGTCATGCAGTCCATATGAAGGAAACCTATGACAACATGAAACAACTTTTGAGGTGCGTAAACTATGACCAACATCAGTGGCAGCTTTGTGGCGATTTGAAGGTTGTTGCTCTCTTGCTTGGTCTGCAGACTGGATACACAAAGTACTGCTGTTTTCTCTGCGAATGGGATAGTCGTGCAAGAGATTCCCGTGGCAAGGAAAAGACGGCATGGAAAGCCTTCCAGTCAGTGGCAATACATTTTCTCGGAAACAACAAGGCAGACAACTACAGGTTGTTGGTGGAAAACCTCCTCAAGGCATACAAAAGCCTTGGTTGCAACATGTCACTAAAGATACATTTTTTGCACTCTCATCTAGATTTTTTTCCACCGAACTGCGGAGCAGTGAGCAACGAGCACGGCGAGTGATTTCACCAGGACATTGCAACAATGGAGAAACGCTATCAGCGCAAATGGAGCCCATCAATGCTTGCAGACTATTGCTGGACAGTGACAAGAGATGCTCCATTTAATGAATACAAGAGACAAGCCAAGAAGCGCCAAGTAGACACTGAATAGGACTAAACTCTGTACATAATAGTTTTTTGCCTTTTGTTTCATAATACATTTTATTTCTATAACCCTTTTGCTGATTTTTGAAGTGTTACATAAACAGGACAGGTGAAATATTATCATGTAAAGCAACCATAAACACATGAAAAGACCTAGGTTTACAATTTATGATTAAAACTCTACTATCTATACAATATACATAGACATAAAATGTAAAAACTTAAATATCTTAGAAACAGTAGCCAATCAGTTGTTTTAATGGTCATATTTGAATTCAGCACATCAAAATACATAATAAATATCACATTTTATCTCTGAAGCAGACGACTTCTAAAAAATTGTAGACCAGTGTAATGGGACACCATTTGTATCAAAGAGTTTGAAGGCTTTCTGATGAATATTGATACACTACCTTATAAATCTGTTGTGTGCAATCCACAAGGAAATGGGATAGTGGAGAAATTGCATGGGGCTTTGAAGAAGTGTGTACCTCACATACTGGAAGAATGTTGCGATAGAACCTTCCCTATTGCATTGAGTTATGCTTTATATGCTATTCGGAGTACACCTCTTGAAAGTACTTGAGAAACCCTGTTCTATTGGCTCTTCAGCTGACCTATGAGGACCAAATTGTCTATGCTGTTGGAAAAAGTTCATCCTATCACTTCGCCAATTCTTAAACATAACTAATGTGACTAGGAAGTATGCAAGTTTCAACAAAGGTATCCATGCAAGACTCCATGCATTCTATCCTGGACAATATATGAGTTCTACGGGCCCAGCTCCAGCATTGGTCTCTCTCTCGGCTCCACCTTCTGCCCCGGGCACCCCTTCCCCACGTGTCTCCTAGGCCATTTAAAAGAGCCCAGGGCCCCACTCACCATCGGCTGCTGTGGAGCTGAACAGTTTCCTCCCTGCTCACTCCACGTGGCTTCCAGTCTCCTCTCAGCAGCCCCTGGGCAGGGTGGGTCTGTGTCCTGCCCCCAGCACCCCTGCGGCCAATGGGAAGCTGCAGGAGCATTGTCTGGTGGTAGCAGCACATGGAGACTCCTGGCCTGCCCTGCTTAGGAGCCTCAGGTAAGCGCTGCACCCTCCCCACCCCAGAGCCTTCACCCCCTTCTTTGGCCCCCAAACTCCCTCCCAGAGCCTGCACCCCTCCCTCCACACCCCCTCTGGCCCCCAAACTCCCTCCCAGAGCCTTCATCCCTCATCCCCAGCCCAGAGCCAGAACCCAAACTCTGTCTCAGAGCCTGCACCCATCACCCCCTCCTGCGCACTCACCCCTGCCTTAGCCTGGAGCCTGCACCCAGCACCCAAACTCCATCCTAGAGCCTCCACCCCAGTCCTCCGCACTCCCTCACAGAGCCTGCATCCAAACTCCCTTCCAGAGCCTGCACCCCCTCACCCTCTCCTGCACCCCAGAGCCTACAATCCATTACCCAAACTCCATCCCAGAGCCTGCACCCCATACCCCCTTCCCCATCCAAACTCTTTCCCAGAGCCCGACCTCTCACCCATCCTGCACCCTAATCCCCTGCCCCAGCCCAGACCTCCCTCCCAGAGCCTTAGGCAGGTGGGGGTGGAGTTTTGGGGGCAGGTTCTGGGCACCACCAACATTTCTATAAATCTGCCACCCCTGCCTGTGTGTGGTGTTCTGTCCATCTAGTGGCACTGAGACCACTTAGAGAGAGAAGAGAGATTCATGAGTGTGTGCTGCAGCATTAGCTAACAGTCATACACCTTTAGTTCGTGCAGTAGAGGCTCATGCATTTAGCTCCAGAGGTCCAAGGTTCGATCCTGCCTGCTGACAACTGGGGTCTGGCAGTGTTACACATGCATAGTATGCGGTATGTGCAGCTACTCGGCCTGCTGTTGGGCTATTGCTGTCCTAACTGGCTAATGGTTAGTACGTGTTTTGATTGACAAAATGCCTGTGCGTCTGGTTTCATTTTTGTTTTGTTCTGGGGATTGCTGTTCTAGGATGTATCCGAGAGTAACAAAACTAAGGCAAAGTATTTGTTTAGATGTTGGCCATACCTCGATTAGCTTTAATGTCCACCCTGTCCTCAACACTTGGAGGTCCCACCTCTTCTTTTCTTGTTTTCTTTTTATTTATATGGCTAAAGAACCTTTTACTATTGATTTTAATTTCCTTTGAAAGGTTCAGCTCTGGTTGGCTTTTGGTGGTTCTCACTTTTTCCCTGCACTTTATGACCTCAAGAGGTAGGTTTTCCTACTGATCCATTCTGATAACCTTTCTGCTTTCTCTTAATAACCTGTTTGAGATGTTTGTTTGTCCAGTTTGATTTGCAGCCCTTCCCTACAAATCTTCCCCCCTTGCTTGGGATGCAGGCTCCAGATAGTTTCTGCAACTTTGACTGTAAGTAACTCCTCCGCATTCAGATCTTTGAGTTCTTCAGTGCAGTCAAGTTATCTAAATAATTCCCTTCCCTCTCCTCCCCTTTCACCTTCTCCTAAGTGCCCCCACTGATTCTTAGTCCCAGTCTAATCTTGTAGGTCCCTATCTATTTTAGTGTCTCCCCATCTACAACTCCCAGTCCCATCCTCACATTATTTCCTCCTTGGCTTCCAGTCTCTCTGCTCAGCTAGTCACAGTCTCCCCTGGTCGCAGACCAAGTTTCCTGTCGCAGTGTCCTACCTGTCTCCCACTCTCCTTGTCTAGCCAGTTGCAGGTTTTACTCCACCATGACTTCTAATCTCAGTTTCTCTCTCCCCCTCTGCCAGTTTCCAGTCCCATTCTCCCTGTCCCAAGTTTCTTGTCTCAGTCTGCTCCCCAACTCTCTGCAGGTCTGGCTCTTGTCCCCTCTGCATTCGAATCAGGCAGCTTCTTCCTCCAAGCCTCCTGGGCCAGGCAGGAAGGCCACTGAGGCACTGGTCAGATAGCTCTATGCTCTCAGTTCAGAAGTTTGTGCCTAGGCATGGATCCAGAATAGCCCACAGCAGCCCAGCACTACAACTGCAGACACAATTTTGCTCATTCCCGGGCAGAAGCTTTCCCAGTGTGGCTGGATTCCTTGGGGAGTTTAGCTGCTAAAATCTAAGAAGTCTCTGCTGAGCATGTGCAAACTGCAGTTTTTGAAAGCCATACAACGTGGCCAGATTTGGGCAGATTGGCATATCCTTGACACAAAAGTCACCTCACCCCTAATCCAATTTCAAATTCCTGCTCCAAGGTAGGGGATGTGCGGACTAGAGCTCTTCAAAAAAAGAGTAAAAAAAGTTTTTAACATGGACAAAACAATGCCTCTTGCCCTAGTCTCATTCTCACAAACAGCTAAATCATTTTTGCTGAAATAATAAAAAAAACAACTTGAGGCTGACACTTGGCATGGAAAATTTCAACCCACATGGTTAAAGTTTTGGCAGAGTTATAAACAACTGAACACAGGGGCTTATAATTAGAAGTGTCAGACAACCTTAACAGGTGGGACTTTTAGCCTGATCTAAAATATATATGCAAACATTTAACATCAGTTATCTCGTTTTAAGCTTTGTGAAATAATTTCTTTATTATTTCAATTGGTTAATTATATCTTGGGTGATTTTTCTTCCAAACTTGTTGTCATTCATATATAGAGATATATAGATATATAGATATAAACACAAACAGTTATGTGTTAACAAACCTAGCAAATAGATTTCCACATTATTACATGGCATTTTAATATATCCAAGAGGGAAAAACTGCAGTAATAGATTTACATATTCTAAGTCATGAATTTAGTGTGATGAGGAAGGCAAAACCTTGTTTATTTTATTGCCCTCTAGTGGTCTTTATTGTACCTGCATTACAGTTGAATATAGTAGTCATCTCTATGCATAGTGCAAAGGATCTGGTTTGATCTGTCATTTTACTTTGCTGAAGTTGATTTATTTCTCAGTCATTTTGAATGACCTGGAGCACTGGTTAACCATGAAATAGAGCTAGATTATTCTATTGTTGCATGTGAGTGAGGAAGAAGATCAAGAATTAAAGTTACATTTTCATTCCTGTATTTCTTTTTCTTCTTTCACTATAGATGAGGGATGTGTGTGTGTGTGTAAACATTGTTTTCAAATGTATTTCATACTGTACACTTGAGTATAATACATATGAAGCATTTAAAAAAATAATTATAAAGCAAGATTTGCTGCTGTTGCTCTATACAGTTGTAAATCCATCACACATTCCAAACAAGGGAGGGGATAGCAAATATTTTGTTCCATTTACTGAATGTTGTACTTTAATCTTTTATCTTTGGGCAGATCCTGCAGCTGCATCTGCAAAAGCAAATCCCTGTCCTGTGTGGATCCAGCTGCAGGATCAGGACTTTTGTAAAATCACAAAGGGCTTAATCCTGCAAAGTACTGAACATCTTCAGCCCCACTGACATCAGTAGAAGTCAAGGGCACTCTGCACTTTGCAGGATTGGCCCTTAGCAATGATCAGATATAGACTACGTGGCAAGTCTCATTGCAGTCAGTGGGATCCAGTCCTTATTTTGAAAACATAAGTAGCATAGATTTACTTGTTAATTTCAGAGGGAGGTAATCTTTGGAAATATTCATAGAGAATATATTTGAAATATGGTGGATTAGTTATTTATAGCACATGTCCCAGGGCTAGGACAAAGGGGGAATAATTCTTGTGTTATTCAAGCAATCACATTAATAACAATCCAGCTCCACTATGAATGTATTTGAAAATTACCCCTCAGGATAAAGACTTAATTTTTAATGGTAAGGTTGGGGACAACCAAACACAACCCCGTATCAATTATTTTCTTTATAGCTTTCAAAATGAAATATGGTTTCTTGTTAATCTTAAAATTGGGTGCAATTTTGCCATAAAATGCCAGTGTAATGTAGTTTAACTTCATGCAGTACTGTATTTCTGTAGGAGAGTGCGGGGTGGGGGGAGGGAAAGAGAGAAAAAAGCTTTAGAGGGCATTTCTGAAATGCTGGCAGAATGCTGGCTTGGATTTCTGAAATAGATCAGGCATTCAGTTAGACTTTAGAGGAAAATCATAGCTTTCATTTTGCAGCGAGAGCTTGTGGAACTCAAGCACCTGTGCAAAAGAGATGAAAGAACACTTCTTTGTATGCATGTGTGTTTAGAACTTAAAAAAAAAAGATACAGCTTTGCACTTTAAAAATGACTCACTCCCTCTGGTGGGAACATTTAATTCTGAATGTGTGATGCCCCTCTTCCCTCCTCCTCTCCTATCCGCCCCCTCCCTCCATCACATTCATCTTGGTTCATATGACATCTGTTCTGTGTGCTGCAGAGCAGCAGTCTGGTTACTATGGTAGCCAACTGAGGGAGAGCGCCTATTGGCTGCAGACAGTGAGGAGGAAGAAAAGGCCTGCAGTGTCAGGGGTCATGTGCGTAGTGCCTGACTGCCACTGTTTTCAATCAGCTGTTAGTCCAGGATGCATTAATGGACTATGTCAAAAGGGGTAGGGTTCAGAAGGTCACTCTAACTGCCAGCTGCGTACACTGCTAGGGTGTCAGTGGGAGGACCTCAAGGTCAATGTCATTAGCTTTATCCTCAAGTGTGATGTGGCTGAAGGACAATAATCAAGTGGAGAGCGTGAAGAGTGGCAGATTGTGTTTTTTGTTGAACTTCACTCCATATTTTCTTTTGTGTTGTTTACGTTGCAAATTTGGTAGCAAATGGTCTTTTGCTTCTGCCATTCAAACAGAGAAAATACATATGCCGGATTTAGGATATTATTATTCAAGTCTATTTATAACACAATTTGTCATTAGAATTACCATGTCACTTTAAAAACAGGAGCGGATCATTCCATTTCAGAATCTACACCTGTACCTGATTTTTATTGTAAACACAGTCCTCCTTTGATCTGTTCTATCTCTGAATTTCATTATCAGGCCTGAATTAACATCCTGCCACAATATCAAGGGCTGTTCCTCATTCTGTTTTCTCCACTGCCAAATGAAAATGCCCCGATTCTCAGCTGGCTCATCTTATTTTTAGTTAGTCAAATAAAAAGTATAAGTAGAACTTTTTCTTGTTAATTAATTTGTTATTCTCTAACAGAGTAATATGATGGTTTGAGTTTCTCCTTTGGGACAAATTCATGTGCACTGACATTTACATTGCAATATCCTAGATCACCACATCTAGCTGTGATAAGAACATATGAATGACCATACTGGGTCAGACCAAAGGTCCATCCAGCCTAGTATCCTCTCTACCGACAGTGGCCAATGCCAGGTGCCCCGGAGTGAGTGAACCTGACAGGTAATGATCAAGTGATCTCTCTCCTGCCATCCATCACCCCCCTCTGACAAACAGAGGCTAGGGACACCATTCCTTACCCGATGCATTGCATGTTGCATAAAAGTTCATAATCTTCTGAAAAAGTTACATAATGGGGTGAGATTCCACAGACCTGGGAATTATTTGGAAAAGTTCATATTCAGCAAGTTAGTCTTGCAGGACACAGGATCACCCTGGTAAAATTAATATAAGCTTGGAAAATATGAGAGGAGTGGTCACCATTGATTAATATCACTTGCATATCCTGTGTCTAATATAGCTAGGGGGTTGTATGCCCTCCTCCTTCACCATAATCTCAGTGCTCATCTACATCGTTATGGTTTAGCATTCCTTTTAGAGAATAGGTTCTTGATGAGTGACGGTGGGCCCTGTATTGGATATAGTTTAGATAAATCAGGGCTGGTTTTTTGCAGTGCATGCGTGCATGAGTCCAGTTTATTCTTTGTTTTTCATCTTCCTTCTGTCCCTTTAAAGCTTTTCTTTGTCTTTATCCTTCCATGCTCTTGGGAGTACAAGGTATCCCCCAGTTTTCACCATTTATTTTGATCTTTTGTGCATTGCTTTCGTCAACTATGAAAAGATCTTTGATAGCATCGAGTTCAGCGTAGTATTAAAGGCACTTGTAGAGCAGGGTATTAACATGCAGTACATCAGTTTGTTGAAGGAAGTAAATACTGGATGCACAACAGACATTACTCTCCTCGAAACTCCCCTCCGCATCCCAGCTGAGAAAGATGTGAAGCAAGGAGATACAATTTCACCAAAACTATTCACCGCCTGCCTAGAAGTGGTCATGAACAAGAGCAATTGGAGGAGTGGTGTCAACATAAACGGAGAACGATTATCTCATCTCAGATTCGTGGACGACATCATGCTAATTGCTGAAAGCACCAACCAACTGCAGAGCATGCTACGAAGACTTGACAAGGAAAGCAGTCAGGTCAGCCTGAAAATGAACAACTGCAAAACAAAATATATGCGATCAGATGTCCTACGAAAAGCTCGAATAATGGTAGCAGGAGAAGAAGTAGAACAGTATGTATATTTGGGCCAAGAAGTCAATATGCGTCAAGACCTAAATGGAGAACTTTCACAAAGGATTCGAGCAGGATGGTGTACATTCAGTTCCATCAAGGATGTCCTCAAAGGAAAGATCGATAAGACCACATGCGCAAATACCTTCAGTTCAACAGTGCTGCCAGCCATGTTGTATGGCAGTGAAACATGGGCATTGATGAAGAGAAGAGCAGCAGCTGTCCATAGCTCGAAGGGCAATGGAACAAGCTATGTTTGGGAATCTCCCTTCGGGGTCGCATCCCAGACGAAATTATCAGAGAAGGCAGCGGTGTGAAAGACATTGTCATGGAAAGCAGATATAATAAGATGCGATGGGCGTACCACACGGCATGGTTCACGGACAATAGGTGGACCGCAATTATTGCTGAGTGGTACCCGAGAAAACAGAAAAGACCACCCGGCCGGCCTCCAGGAAGATGGGAAGATGTCATTGTTACACGTTTTGGACGAAAGTGGAGAAGAAAGGCAAGAGCGCAAGAAGAATGGTGGACGTGTTGTGATCGGCGCAGTCTTAATGACAGCTGAAGACCGATCGATCCAGGTGATTCAGGTGATTTTGATCTTGTGTTGGTCTGTTCAAGCTTCCAAATGTTATGCTGGTGGATTTGGTTTCTTTCTCTATTATTCTACATAATGTTTGTCTCTAGGTCACCCTATATTTTTCTTTTGGTATCCATGTTATCATTTGATTTGGAAGTTGTGTTGGTGACATCCTCAATGTATGTCCTAAATATGTTTAGCATTGTCTTCTTGCCATCTTCGATGTGTAACATTAGTATGCTCTACTTAGAATTTGGATGTTGTGATAAAATCTTTCTTCAATGAACTCTGAAAATCTTCATATCCTTATCTTCTTTCCAGTGGACTCTGATCTTTTTGTCAATGGCTGTTGTGGATTTCCACAACTGTGGTCTGTAGAGTAGGACAGACATGATGCCAGTGTTAAAAATTCATATGTTTGTATCAGTGATGTTCCTATTCCTTTTCCAAATCTTTGCAAGCTTATAAAGTTGTTTGCTGCTTTTGATATTCGTTACTTGACAGGTAGCAAGGTGTCACCATGATAGCACATCGTGCTCCCCAGATAAGTAAAATGACTGACTTTTTCTAGTGTTTCTCCGTCTACTCTTTTGTCTTCTCCTTGTTGATGAGCAAACCAACTTGTTGTGTTTGCCAAGAGTTTGTTTTTTTCCTTTTGTTAAGAGAAATGATGCATTGCATGTTCCATAGAATTTTATAATGTCATACTGTTCTTTTTTTCAGCTTATGTAGTCAGTATTTTGTAGCTAAGAGTTCAGAGCTAGCTAGCTGCATTTTCCATTGTGTTTTTATCTAGGTATGGTTCTATTCTGCAGCTTTTATTTTGCAGTATTTGTATTTTATTTAAACTCACTGGAATTGTTTTGTAGCTGATTAGGGCCCAATCCTGGGAGAGACTGTGCTATTCAGAGAGGTCTCAAATCCACTTCTTTGTTAGTTGCTTTCGGGTATTGATGTCCGCCTCTCTTGTTGACTTCATTGGAAATGAAGAGCACTCAATACTTTGTAGCATCAGGTCTTTTATGGTTGCAATCACTGTTATGATACTCTGGAAAAAAGGAACCTGTATTATAGGAGAGGATGAGTCAGGAGAGAGGTGATAGCTGAGCACTTGATCAAAAAAGGGGTTTGCAATCTGCTTGACAATAGAGGCTGCAAATAAACTGGCTGTGGTCAGTGTGGGCATGAGAAAAGGCAAAAGACCAAAACGTTCTGAGGTGTGGTTACAATAACATATAGACTTCAGATTTATATAGGTTAGATTGTCAGCTGTTTTCATTATATATTTGTAGAATGCCTAGCACAATGTGGCCCTGCTCCCTGATTGCGGGCTCTAGACTCCACAGTAATAATTAACTAGTTAATAGTAAAGGGTGTTTTTCTCTCATTCATGATTATGATCCATGTTAAGCTGATAAGTATGTGTCTGTTCTAGACAGACTCTGTAACTATTTTTCCTTTTTTGCTACGCTGCTTGTACAGTACACAGTTTTATGGTCCTGTTGGCTGGCCAACATGCTGCGCTCTCCTTTGTGCAGAATTCTGTTGTTTTCAATGGCAATGTGGATTGATCAGTCTATAGTATGTTTATTGGCCAATGTATAAAGACAATAATATAAACATGAGATTAGCATGTAGCAATGGTATTTTACAGTTAAGTCGTTATTCAGAAGAAGCCATCATGAATTTAATTTGTTCAATTAAAATAACCCATTTAAAATATTTCAATGCTAAGATTTAGTTAGTGGCACAAAAATTGAACGTGAACACCACCAGCTTTCTCTCTCTTTCGAATGAGACACGGTGTTGTACAGGGTCTCAAGAGCTCCAAAATTCTGCCCATTGACTCAGTAGTCCTGTTGGAAGTTAACATGGACGGAAAGGAAAAACAAATCAAACACAAAACATAGCTAGCATTTAAAATCTAAAATGCTGGATTCCTTTCTCGTTGACTGTGTGCAGCAGGTTGGGCTGTGATGTCAATGTTACAATTTTATCACCTAGCCTGTTGTATGCCTGCCAATACTTTATGTTTTATGCTGATAGCAGGAAACAAAACACAAGGAAGATTACCAGGTAGCACACTGGGGCATGGGGAAAAGCTTCTCCTTAAAAAGCTTTGAGATGTTTATTAGTGCCCTCTATTTAATCATTGTATAAAAATCGTATCAAGTGTTTTCCCACCCTTTCCACTTTCTAGCTTGGTAGCTTGGAATCCAGCCTAAAAGGAAAAGACATTGAAAAAATCATTCTTTATTTGTGAGTATAAAATGCATGCCTGTAAGCAGGTGGCATTCCCACCATGCTCCTAACACATTATGCACATGCTGGAGTGGGTCCAAAAATTATCCCTTTCCTGAGGTTTCCTTTATTGTTAAATTAAATAACAATAAACATAACCTTCTGGGCAGACTTTGTTCCTGTGTTGGGCTATCTCTAGAGTTGCTTTCTGCAGGAACCCTCTCTGTCTCAGTTCTCTCTGCCTTAGTCCCTTTTACATCCTGGGATAGAACTAATAGGACTCCTCTGGTCTTGCTGACCATGTGATTTAGATTAGAGATCTATGTGGGGCTCCTGAAACTGACACCAGGGTCAGAGAGTTCTGCATCTCTAGACAGTATCCTAGAACCTGATACCCTATTACAGTGCCTCGTTAAGGAGGGAGGTTAAGGAACAGGAAACCTATTATCTAACCTGTTTTTAAACCTCCAACAAACACCTGTCAGGGATGGTCTAGGGATGGTCTAGGGGTCAGCAGTTTCCAATACATTCACCACTACCCATGTGTGGCTAATAGGCTATTGAATTGTGGCTTTTTTATAATGTGACTAATAAGAAAAATTCAAAACCACAAGTGTGGCTAGCAGTGTGGCTAGCATCGAATTTCTGTTGGACGCCTCTGGTCTAGGTAGTCTTAATTCTGCCTCAGCATGGGCAGATGGATTGCCTCGGTACGGGGGAATGTCTAGATGATCTTTTGAGACCATTCCAGTCCTACCTTTCCTGGACTCTTGTGATTACTCTGGTGACATACTTACTTTTCTTGATATCTTTTGAACTAGGCTTTCTTGAACATAGACTCCCAATGGGACCAAATTGTGAACTGATTTTGTGATATTAGCACAGCCTACTAGGTATTGAATGATATGTCTACTCTTGCGGGATTGTGTCTAGTGGTTAGGGCTGGAGTGAAATGAACCTAAACAACTGTTTCTCTTCCACTGTAATCTTAGTTAATTCATATAACCTCTCTGTGCCTTGGTTTACTTGTCTGTAAAATGGTTGAGATTGTTAATAAAACCTACACAAGGTTATTGTGGAGCTCACTGACTGAATGTTTGAAATGGTTCTTATGAAGTTTGACTTATCTAACCCATATTTGTTCTATTTCAAAAGGGGTATGTAAAGGGGGGCTGTCTCTATGCATCATCTTGCAGCCCGGGGTGGTGCTACTGGTGTGTCTCACCTTAATTTCCCCCAACTGGAGCAGCAGTAGATTTCCTTTAACAGCCTTGGGCAAGAAGAAGCCCATGCAACAACTAACAAAATAGCATGTCTCCTTTTAATAATGTTTCAGGCAAGGAGCAATGACAAGGATCAGTTTGGAAGCTCTTTGCCTCAGAACCACAGTTTGGAGCTCCCAGATGTAAAATCCACAAAACACAGGTTTTTTTTTTTCCTGGTTCGGCTGGTCTCCAGAAGCCTGAGAGAGAAACCACCACCTACTTCATTTTGCATGGCTTCTATTCTCCTCTCTCTTGCTCAGCTTCGGGTTTAGATAACCCAGCCCTCGGTCAGGCAGGGCCCCCCTGATTACAGGCCAGGCTGTCCTGGCCAGAGGCTCCAGCCTGTCCGTTAAAGAGGTAGCACACTCCTTCACAAGGTACATCATGTTATCGTGATCCTTCTTGTAGCATGCTTTTTCAATACATTGATAAATTCAATGGAAAAAGAAACCCATAAATCTGCTCCTCCACACACAATGTCTTGGACCCTATATTACACCCATTTTGTGTCTTTCCATTATTGACAGTGAATTTTGTAATAACATTGTATGTAAATCCCAATGTCCTGAAAGAGATAAGTAAACTCTGTGTCCAGAGAGTGATTTGATTGTTTATAGAATTGTGAAAAGCTAGAATCGTTAAACTCATACAGGTGACAGATAGCAAAATTGCAGGTGACTGGCTGTCACCGTTGCCATAAAAATGCTTCAGCATTAACTAAAGTTAGCTATGACTATCTTTTATACGACCACAGAATAGTAAGAGTCTAATCATATTAATGAGAAGCAATCAAGAACAGAGAGAAGGTTTAAGGCTCTCTCTTTGCACGGTAATCATATTGTTTGATGGCTTTCTTCTCCTTACTAAATATGGACTGACACATCTGTTAGTGCGTCACATCTTTTATCATTTCTATTCCCATTTTGATCCACCTCAGGTACATTTACAACATTGGATCACTTAGGATATAAGAGAGAGAGTCTCCAAAAGCTGAGGAACAAATCCAATCAAACACAAGTAAAATTTCAGTCAATGTCGACACAGGTCATAGACTGGTGGTGTTGGGCACATGAAAAGAAATTGCTAATATTCTTGCAAATAGAACTTGAAATTTATAAAACTTAGGTCATCCAATCAGAGAACAGAAATAATACCATGTGATTTAGGCAACCAGGCATATGGCAGGAATATGAAATAGTCATAGCAACCATCCAGTTCACTAACAAATCATAGGTTGAAACTTGTTCACACAAATTATTTGTTGAATAAAAGCAGCTAAAACACATTTGTAACAAAAAATCTGTTTATGAATAATTCATGAACAGAAGAAAGAGAGCTAATTTCATTGGATAAATTGTTCACAAAGAATAATTGGATCAGCTCTATCAATTGCCTTATCAGGGTGTAACACTGTAGCAATAAATGTTCTTCTTTTGTCTCCTGTACAAATCCCCATTTCCAATTTCAGGGATGCATCTGAACAAGGACCCAGGAACTGTTCAGCAGAATTAGAAACGAAGCAGTAAACATTTCATACTTTCTGCTAAGTTATCAGTTTCCCATAATACCGTCCTGTAATTCATATGATCAGTAGCAACATGGGTAAACACTGCATCTAAAATTTTACATTGTTTTGTTTTTCAATGCAAATATGTAACAGAAAAAAAATCTACATTTGTGAGTTCAACTTTCACTATAAAGAGATTACACTACAGTACTTGTATAGGGTGAATTGAAATATTCTATTTCTTTTATCATTTTTACAGAGTAAATATTTGTGATAAAAATAATAATATAAAGTGAGCACTATACACTGTGTATTCTGTGTTGTAATAGAAATCAATATATTTGAAAATGTAGAAAAACATCCAAAAATATTTATTTAATAAATTTCAATTGTTATTCTATTGTTTAACAATGCAGTTAATCACAATTTTTTAAATTGCAATTAAGTTTTTGAGTTAATCGCCTGAGTTAATTGTGATTGACTGACAGCCCTACCTATATTACATTTTTTGAGCACAAAGCTAGGATTTCCGGCCATCCCAAATCCTAGGGGATGACTGAGTTTATCTGGGCTTTGGGATTTCCTCTGAACTGTGTGTCCAGTGTTTACGGTGCTCAAAATAATATCTTGCAGGCAAAGTGGTGTCGTGTTGGAACATCATGTCATATGGTGACATTTGTGCTATTACATTTTTTTCAGTGTGATGCAGTTCATTTTCAGGATGTCATATTACGTTGTAGACTTTAAGACCTTACATCATAATATTGTGATGGAGATAGCTTTGACCTGGGGAACAAAGTTTTGACCTGGCATCTCTAACTGAGGCCATTGTTTCGCATGTGTGTGTGTATGTGTATGTATGTATGTATGTATATATATATATATATATATATATACCTCTAACTTTATTTCCCTTTTAATAAAACTACATATATGTTGTTTATATATATATCGTGACAAAGTTCCGAGTCTGTATTTGTGGGTCCTGCGCTTCCTGGCAGATTTAGGGGCCTCAGAAACTCATCCAGGCCCCAGAGTGACCTCCCTTTCTCAGTAAGTAATTAGGGGAGACAGAAAGGGGGGAGCCCGGGCCCGCCCTCTACTCCGGACTCCAGCCCAGGGACCCTAATAGTATCAGCTAAGACGGCTGACCTTTTAGGCACAAAACACAATACAATTCCCTGGGCTACTTCCCCACAGCAGTCTCCACTTCTTCAAACTCGACTTCACCCTTACCTCAGGGCATCCTTCCTTCTGTACGATATGTTGTCCAACACTCAGTCTCACCAACAGCACAACTTCCTTCCACAGCTCCTGACACCCACACCCACCTGACTAACTGGGAGGTTTTTATCTGGTTTCAGCCAGTCCCTGATTGGCTTCAGGTGTCCCAATTAGGCTAGCTGTTTCTTCTCCTTTCTAGAAGGTTCTTAATTGGCCCCAGGTGTCTTGATTGGCCTGGAGTAGCCTTTGTTTGGCTATCCAGGGAACAGGGACCTACACATCCTGAGGCTGATATACCTGCCTTCCAGCACTCTCCTATACCCTTCTGGTCTGACTCCGTCACAAATATATAGATAGATAGATAGATAGATAGATAGATAGATAGATAGATATAGATATAATAAATATAAATATAATGTCACAGGGTCAGGACAGAGAGCTACAGAAGGGTGGTGGAAGGTAGATACATTAGTCCTAGATTAAGCAGGTTCCTTTTCCCTGGGTAAGATAACAGGGGCTATTCCAGAACAATCAGGAACTTTCTAGAACCAATTCAGGCAGGCAGGCTAATCAGGGCACCTTGTTAAAAGAAAGACCTCCCTTCAATTAGAGAGAGGCGTGTAAGGAGCTGGGAGTGATAGGACGTGCTGCTGGAGGACTGAGGAATACAAGCGCCATCAGGCATGAGGAAGAACTGCGGTGAGGACAAAGAAGGTGCTGGGGAGAGGTCCTGGGGAAATAGCCCAGGGAGTTGTAGTTGTCACACAGCTGTTACAGGAGACATTGTGAACAGCTGCGATCCACAGGGCCCTAGGCTGGAACCCGGAGTAGAGGGCGGGCCCAGGTGCCCTCTATTCCCCCCAACTCCCTATTTGACACAAGAGGAGCTGACCTAGACTGCGAGTCATATCAGAGTGGAAGGTCTGTGACTTGTCCCCAACCCACTAGCTGGGACAACAGAGACTGCGGTGCTGTTCTTCCTTTTCTCCCAGGCCAGTGATGAGGTTAACTGAGTGAACGGCAGGTTTGAACTAGTAGCAAAAGTGGACAAACTGAGGGCTGCTGTGAACCTCTGAGGCAAGCAAATCCACCGGAAAGTGCAGGACCCACCAAGGCAGAGGAGGAACTTTGTCACAATAATTTTATTAAATGGGAAATAAAATGAGAGTGCCTATTTATATCTAGAAGTAGTATATCTTTTAGAAAAATGCATGCAAATGTTTGTATATAAAATATCCACCAGTTGAAATAAATTGGTTTACTTTGTGCTTAAAGCTAAACATATCTTGAAAAGTTTGCTGCATCGGAAATTAAGAGAGACCTTGTGAAAACAGGATCTTGTCCCTATAGGCCAACAAATCTGGGTGTTGTCATATCAAGAGAAGGGCATTAGATGAGAATCAAGGATCCTTTCTTCAAAACATATTAGCACTAGTCTCCTCTCATTTAAACGGAGAGGCTGTGGGGTCATCTCTGCATCTGATTACATGATCATCTGCTGCCATATTGCATCAGAAGAGATGTGGTTTCTCAGGTATCCATCACCCATTCCATTTAAGATTTTATAGATCAAAATGCGACCTCTACATTTTGCATAAAATCAGTAGGAAGCCAGTGCAGACAATACAGCACAAACGTGTCACTAGGCCATTTTCTAAATGGGCAGCTATGGTCTATCCTAGCTGAAGTTTCTGAATTGTTTTGTATAATCCCAAACAGAGCACACTGCAGTAATTCAATCTCAAGGTGATAAAGATCCACAGAATTGTGGTTAGGTCTGCATCTGAAAAGAAAGGTTGGAAGCTTCTTGACACATGCAGATGGGGTGGGGAAAAACCCACATTCTTGACCACTGCCAGATACAGGGATCATCTTCGACACCAACAAATTAATACTGGGTCACTGGCAGATTAATAGAAGGCTATTGGCAAATTAATTCAGGGTCACTGTTAAAACTCCTTAGTGGTATTTAAAATCAGAACTAAGGCAAAAGGTACTGTAGGCAGAGCCAGATTTACACCTTATGCGAGCCTAGGCACAGCATCTTCAGCAGCACCACCCCTCACCTACCGGTGACCTTCGTGTCGCACACCATTTTAGAGAGGTAAGGCGCCCCTAGAATACAGGCGTCCCTAGGCATGTGCCTGTTGTGCCTAGTTGGAAATCTAGCCCTGAGTGTAGGAGGTGCCACTCTTATCCGCTGGCAGATAGAAAGACTTTAAGCTGTACTACTCAATTTCTCTGCTCCATCTCGTCTCATCCTTTTTAACTCCCCCTTCTGTTATTTAGAAACAGTAAAACATACTGGGAGTTGGAAGTCAGACTCTAAAGATTTCCTAAAGGCTGGAAATATTGCAATTTATCAAAGAAGTTAAAATTAAGCTAACAAAGAGTGTTGAGGGGAAGCAGTTATTCTGGTTCAGATGCCCCTAGTGTTATTGCCTTTTTTAGATCATGAGACTCTCTAGATGTGTTTGACACACAAAAAGTCATGTCCACATGCAGGACAGACACCGGTTTGAAAAAGATTTCAGCTTTCAAGAGATTATTATAATCAGCTAAATTGTAAAATGGGTGAAAAATACCTTGTCACCATCTCTTCCAGCCAACCAGAAAAAGCCCTTTTTATTTTTCACAATCCTGCTACAGAACATCCTGTATGAATAAAGTTCAGTGAAGCCAAGTTACTGAGCTCTTCATTAAATCCCCATTAAAGCAGCAAATAGAAAAGTCAATACACTTCATCCAATATTTCAAGTTTCCAGGTATTTACGTTAAAGAAGATGCTGTTAATGTTCATTTCATATTTTTGTTAATCTTTTTCTTTAGTCTAATTTTTTATACTCCCCCCTTGGAAACTTGAACCAGTGATTTCTTTTCTTACAAAAGTGTATTTTTTTCCCATTCTTTCATATACAGACACTGGTTTGCTCTGCGAGGACTTGTTAGTTACTGTTATGTTATTTCAGGAATGCTCATGATTAGGGTTAGACTGTTAGTTTTTATTGTACATAAAAACACCATTAACAGGAAATTCTGTAACTTTTACTCAAGCAAGTAGTGCTTACTGAACATAATGGAATTACTCATGTCAGTAAGTATTGTAGGACTGGGCCCTAATCTGTTCTGGGGAAACTAAAACAAACAGAGAGAAATGCCTGAGCATCTTTGCAAGCAGATATGAAAAAAAGGTCAAATTTTAAACCTACCAATCTTGACAGTGTTTTTTTAATTATATAGCAATTATCTAGAGATGCATAGGTAGCATCTCAAAATGTAAATATTAAATATACTGGTAGTAAAATATCTTTAATTGGAATAACTGAAGCATGCAAAATGAAGGGTTATTTAATGGAAGTGTAGAAATAAAAGGACAGTAGTAGGAAAGGAAGCTGAGAGAACAGCTAAATAAGACAAAGAGAAAAGATTCTAGTGTCAGGAATATTATTGTTTATGGCAAACTGGTTTGGTTGAATTGTACATTTACCCATTATCTTAACTCATCATGTGTATACAAATTGCATTCTATAGTTATGCAGAATCTGCATACTGTTAACAAAATCACAAGGGTGTTATGGTAGCATTATTAAATCACCATTAGTATGCAACAAGGTGCCCTGCTTCCTGCTAAATCACTATGTAAGTAGGCATACAAGCTCTGCCTCTCTTTATTATGACAGTATTAGTCTATGTGTTTCTGATGCAAGACTTAAAAGTAGAGAGCTAAATTGGGTAGACAGGATATTGAGGTGGGGATAGGCTGAATGAATTTGGTAAATGAAAAAGTGGAGGTCGGAAGGGAAAGGGGGAGAGAGAAACTGGACAGACATAGTGAAAGACCTCAGACAGGTGGGAAAAGACCTGGTTAGAAAAGGAAATTAAGTTTGTTCTACACATGACATGAGTTTATAGGTGAAAGATGGCTGGAGAAAAAAGTGAGAGTCAATAAATAATAAAAAGGATGTTAAAAAAACATCCAGAGAAAGCAATCAGATCCAAAGGAGGCAAAGGAGAGGTCTGAGAAGCAAGCAGATGCTGAAGAACATAGGAAAATGAGACAAGTGCTTAGGAAAATACGGTATTTCTAGAGAAAGAGCTTTCAAGATGATTTTTTTTTTAAATGACCTTATAGTTCAAGTAAGCTTTTGACTGAACAAAAAAATTGTTTTCATGTTGAGCCCGGATGCTCTGGTCTATGGTATTTTTTTAACACTTGCCAAATGGTATCCTCTGGCTGGGAACAGATGTATGAGATTATTTCCAAAATCTGCAAGAACTGTCACTTTATACTTGCAAAGTAGAGAGATCTGGACTGGAAGTACAGGGGGGATAAATTATGCGTGGAAAATGCCGAATGTCTACTTTTAACAATGCAGGCACAGGCTAAGATAATATTTGTTCTCCTGGTTTCTTAACTTTAGGATGATTGTGAGGAAAGAGAGAAAGGGCAGCTGTACCAATCAATCTGTATCAAATGGTTTTGCTGCCACATTGGTACATCAGATTTACATTAGCTGTCGCTCTGGTTTGCTGATTTTACAGCTGTAAAAGACAGAACCACCCTCATAAAACTAGAGAACCAAAATTCAAAGCTGGAATATTATTTCCATGCAGGGTTAGCTAGGTGCCCTTTTGAGCTTATTTCCATATACACATATATGGTATACACCCTTGCTACCATAAAACCTAAAATTGAGAGTCTCACCTACCATGCTGTTTCAGTGCCAACTAGCAGGGTCCCGCAGAGTACGTATTGTACAAATAGGGGGATAGATAGTAAAGATACCATGTGCCCTGAGCAAGCTCAGGGAGTCACAATTCCTGCCTTGGTTGCCCTCTCCTCATTATCTTGACTCTGTTGGCAAGGGCATAGGGGGATGGAGCTTTGGCTTTACATATTTCTTGCCTCTAGCCACCACTCCTGCTCATCTGCCTGGAAGGGGAACTAGCTTCCCATGGATGACCGTCTGCCCTCCAGTGCTGTGATCTGAGATGTGGGTAGCCCACGCAGGGAGCAAGACTGTGCCTCACATTGATCTTGCCCAACGTGAATACAGCCTACATCTAACTTTTAGTTACTCGAAGCTGTTTTCGTTGGCATTCAATGAATGGCTCGATGCTGTTTTATAAAACTACACTGCTTTGTTTTGACAATGTTTGGGCTTTAAGCCGCACCTTAAGTGCCTCCTCTGAGGTGGTGGCCACTCTCAGCTCCCACTGTGGCCCATGGCAACTGTAGGTGCTCCACAGCTCCATTGAACCAAGCTCTAAATGGCTCTTAGAGGCAAGAGTTAACTCATAGTACCCTCCTAACCATCACTATCAAAAAGACATTAAGCCTAGGGCATAACGTCTGCACTGACAGCAGAACCTTGTTAGGCTCAAGCCAATTAAAAGGATTTATTTATTAATTAGCTTTGCAGAAGTAAAACAAAAGCAGCTTTCTTTGAGTTTACTGAGCAATTTCCTTCCCAATCCCCAACATTAAAGAAATGCACATTTCCCCCCAGTTGTTTTGACAGTGACAATTTTGAGCATTACGTAGGTATGGCTTCCCTCACCCTGTTGTCTTGTCTAGTGTGATAGATGGCCTTGTCTCCCTGATCAAATCCCTGGCATATCTATTGTTTATACTCCGTTGCAAGCAATGTGAGCTTGGAACTGTTTGCAAATCTGAAAGCGTGTGCTTGAAGATGGATTAATAAGATTAAAACACACTTCTGATAGCTACTGCTGCAGCCATCCACATGCTTAAATGGGTCTGAATGCCAAGATTTCTGGAATGAGGGCATGTTGGTGGCATGTTTAGATTGTAACTCCAGTGTTTTAGAGCTTTTCAAATGTTAGGTTTATGTATAAATAGGAATCACTGCATAGTGAAGGTTGTAACTAGTTTTCTATTTTAAGTTCTATTTTGACCCTGCCTCTCTTTAACAGGTTTAAACAAAGCAGACTTCCACCAAAAAATTTTCATGTATTCTCTGTATTGTATGGCTACAATTGAATTTTCCCTCCAAAGTTTGAACTTAATCAGACAAGTAATCTCGGATATACACATTTAAAAGATGAGAAGTTTTCATAGCTATAGATGTCTCCTAACATCTTTTATTTTTATTTTATTTATCTTATCTGATAAGATCTTATTTGATTGGTCTATAAACCCCAAATTTGTTTTGTTTTAGTAATCTTCATCAAGAGCTAGAATGGTGTTTTCAAGCATTGATATGGGAATTATTTTGGGGAAGATCTGTGGCTTGTGTTACAATGAGTTCAGACTTCATGGTTACAATTGTCCTTTCTGGCCTTGGAATCTATGAACTTAAGACGGTTACATGGTTAGTTTTTAGAATTGTTCACTCTGAAATATTGAATCTGTGTATAAACTCTGACTGACCTTGTAATAATCTGTTTTCATCTTTTTTAATAAAAGTAATTTTCTGGCCATTTGCATCATACAGAGAACCTTGTCACTTAAAGTATAAAAGTGTGGCTATGAGTTCCAAAACCATTTTTACAAGTTCCTCTTTTACCATCTCCTTAATTGTAAATTATGTGACCGGTCTCTCATGGCAAGCCACCATTGTGCTTCTGCTTCCCCAACTAGATTAGCAGTCTGATGGAAAATGGGAATCAGAGCATGATGCTTTGCTTTCAGTGTGCTGTCGGATATGAGGTGAAGCAGTGAATCAAACAGCAGCGTCATGAGAGCAGGACAAGCCATGGGATCTTCATAAGATTAAAAACTCTTTCCAACATTCATTGTTTAAAAAGATCTCTCTCTCTCTCTCTTTCGCCTCTTTTTTGGGGGTGGTGGGGCTATCCCTATTTGTATTACAGTAACGCTCCATAACAGCTGAGAACAGGACTCTCTTATGCCAATATCTAAATCTGTTTGTGAATATAGCCCTAAATGAGTTGTCCGAGTCAGTAAATCTGTGGCAGAACTAGGAAATGAACCCAGATCTCTTAAGTCTTATTGCATGAACCAGAAGACCATCCTTTCTCAAATGTTCCTAACAGTGTCTATATATTATACAGTACATGTATAATAGATGTAGTTGAGACAGTCCAAAATATTTCCATATGAGTTAATGGCATAGTTTGTGTTGTGTTAGCAAGCAGCTTTGAAACAATCTTACAATGAGGTTCAAAAGTTTAAAACCATATCTCCCCTGTTTGCAGCTTAATTGACTGATTGGGCCCACCTGGCCTAATTCAACTCTCTCAGAGCCAAGGTGGGGAGCACACCCCATCCCACCCTCAATCCCCCCAAGTGGTCTTGGGGAAAAACTGCAAAGAGAAGACAGGCAGACGGAGACTCTGGCTGGAAGGAGCAGCAGCGGCGGAAGCTGCCAGAATTGGCACCTTCAGACAGTCCGAGAACCATCTACAGTTTTGACTGGACTTACCATGCCCTGTGCAGATTGGCTGTTTGCTCCCACTCCCGCTCCCTCACAGTCTCTTTATCTCAGCTTCACTCAACACTTGCCCTGTCATCCTGCCCCTCCCACTACCTTTTCTTTCCATTTAGCTGATCCCCTCCTCAGTAATCCCCCCTCCGCCCCCGCAATTGTGGCACTAACATGAGATTTGCTGCCATCATGTTGTACACTTTGCTTGCATGTTCTGTACCGTAGCCCACCCCGTGACTGGCTAGGCTATTTAGATTATATATTCTTTGGGGGCAGGGACCGTCTGCTGCTCTGCATTTGTAGAGCATCCAGCACAATGGTGCCCCATTTGTGGTTGTTCGTTAGGCACTACCATAATGAACATGATTAGTAATAGTTGATTGTAGTGTTGTTGTAGCCATGTTCGTCGCAGGATATGAGAGAGATAAGGCAGGTGAGGTAATATCGTATAGGGCCAATAAAAGTTATTACCTCACCAACCTTGTCTCTGTCACAACGATTAATAATAATATATTTATTAACAAACTGTTAGTGTGTTTCATCCTGAAGGCTTTTGAATGCTTTACAGTATGACAATTACATGTAAGAATCACTTCATCCATTGCGGAACTGCAGTCATTTCTGAGGTGAAACCCAACAGCTGTTTAATAGCACATAGAAGATAAGAACATATAAGAACATAAGAAAGGCCGTACTGGGTCAGACCAAAGGTCCATCTAGCCCGGTATCCTGTCTTCCGACAGTGGCCAATGCCAGGTGCCCCGGAGTGAGTGAACTTAACAGGTAATGATCAAGTGATCTCTCTCCTGCCATCCATCACCCCCGTCTGACAAACAGAGGCTAGGGACACCATTCCTTACCCAGCCTGGCTAATAGCCATTAATGGACTTAACCTCCATGAATTTATCCAGTTCTCTTTAAAACACTGTTATAGTCCTAGCCTTCACAGCCTCCTCAGGCAAGGAGTTCCACAGGTTGACTGTGCGCTGGGTGAAGAACTTCCTTTGATTTGTTTTAAACTTGCTGCCCACTAATTTCATTGAGTGGCCCCTAGTTCTTCTATTTTGGGAACAAATTAATAACTTTTCCTTATTCATTTTCTCCACACCACTCATAATTTTATATACCTCTATCATATCCCCCCTTAGTCTCCTCTTTTCCAAGCTAAAAAGTCCTAGCCTCTTTAATCTCTCCTCGTATGGGACCCGTTCCAATCCCCTAATCATTTTAGTTGCCCTTCTCTGAACTTTTTCTAATGCCACTATATCCTTTTTGAGATGAGGAGACCACATTTGTACACAGTATTCAAGATGTGGGTGCACCATGGATTTGCATAAGGGCAATAAGATATTCTCTGTCTTATTCTCTATCCCTTTTTTAATTATTCCTAACATCCTGTTTGCTTTTTTGACTGCCGCTGCACACTGCATGGATGTCTTCAGAGAACTATCCATGATGATTCCAAGATCTTTTTCCTGATTAGTTGTAGCTAAAATAGCCCCCTTCATATTGTATGTGTAGTTGGGGTTATTTTTTCCAATGTTCATTACTTTACATTTATCCATGTTAAATTTCATTTGCCATTTTGTTCCCCAATCATTTAGTTTCGTGAGATCTTTTTGAAGTTCTTCACAGTCTGCTTGGGTCTTAACTATTTTGAGCAGTTTAGTATCATCTGCAAACTTTGCCACCTCACTGTTTACCCCTTCCTTCAAATCATTGATGAATAAGTTGAATAGGATTGGTCCTAGGACTGACTCTTGGGGAACACCACTAGTTACCCCTCTCCATTCTGAAAATTTACCATTTATTCCTACCCTTTGTTCCCTGTCCTTTAACCAGTTCTCAATCCATGAAAGGATCTTCCCTCTTATCCCATGGCAACTTAATTTACATAAGAGCCTTTGGTGATATTACGTAGTAGTTTAGTGAAGACCAATACCATATCCAGTTGAAACTACTAGGAGAATTCAATTACCTGAGATATTTGTCCAGTGCCACGGGATCTAATATTGCACCACAGTTCCACCCCCCTCGTATACCACCGGTATATGGGTTCCGTACTGTGTCTTAAGGAAGTTTGCCATCTAGTGAACCAACAACACCCCTTCCTGCAGCACCTAAGTATTCCTTGGAAGTCTCCTGTGTAAGAACTGATCCTCTCCCAACTCTGCCTAGCTTGGGAAAATTAACATAAAACCTTCAAGGCTTTCAGGTATTTGTTTAGTAAAAAGTGAGACACATATATGTAAAATATGTTTCACAATATAGAAGAAATATAATTAACAAAGTGTTTGATCTCTTGCATTCTGTACATGGACTATTAACTGAAATAAACTTCTATTAAAATATTTTTCTGTATTCTGACTTATTTAACATATGTACAGCACAGTAAAGAGCCATGGAAAAAGAAAGAAGTTGGCTAATTGAATTGCAGACTGTATAAAGCATAGGAAACAGAGAATAATTACTGATATCATAGCAGTTAGATCAGATGAACCTGTCCCCTGCAGAAGCAAGATGCAGTTCTCCAATCCACTTCTCACTCAGGTTAATTTTCCCCATCCAGTCTCTAGAGGACAGCATTGGTGTATCAGGGTTCAACAGCTCTGCTATAGCTTTTATACTAGCTCTGTAGTTGGAATAGGCCACTCTACACAATGATTTTTGTATCTAGGGTTTCTATATCAACACTCACTTGACGCAAAATTAATACCTGTATTGTAATTCTGAAACATGTTATTGCTAAAAGTAGAGCCAGTTGATTTTGACTACACTTGCTGTTCAATATTAGAAATGCTCAAAAGATCAAATAACCAAGCTCAGCCAATTTACTGTCTAAAGACAAAGTAGTACAATACAAAAGGAAAGAGTTAATACCATGCCAGTCTTCTCGGGAAGTGATTCTCAGCACCAGTTCACTTTACATAGAAGGTGTGCTTCGAAATAGGCATTCAGAACCACCTCTATACAAGTTATATATAGGGCTTTCTATATGTCACTGAGTTCAAACTCACCAGTTCATACCAGTCATGTACCTTTTCTTAGCTCTTGTTTTGTTCCAAGTACGATCAGCCTATGACAGTACCAAGCTTGTACCAGGGCAGATTGTCTTTTGACATGTTTTGTATTTTCCAATGCCAAAGCTGACTTTAGCTTTGCAGGATACTGAGGTACATATATCTTGACATGCGTGAACAGCACTGTGAGAAAAGCATAATACTATTCCACTAGCATTACTTTCCAACCACATTATACATATCATATTAATTCTGTGCCCATAATACCTATTAATTTGATGTGTACTATGCCTAATGTGTGTGTGTGTATGCTAACTGTGCAGAGATAGTTGGCAGGATCAACAATAGCAGAAAATTACAAAGGTAAATGGACTCTTATAGAAATGAAGTTAAGCAGTATGTTTTCATACTTCATTTGAGAATATTAGTATGGAAGGTAAGCTTGCATACATGCTGCACGCTTGTATTTTGGTTTTGTTCGAGGTAAGTCATTTTATAATAATGCTCTTCTGGACTGTCCCTGGCTGATAGAGGTCATGTAAAATGTGTTCTGCCTACAGTATATCGGTTTGGCAGGTGCCAATTGCTGGTGTGACTTTGGCAGCAGCAAGACCCAGACACCCAGCTCTAATTTATATACTATATCAGTAGCATCTGAGAGTTAGTTCTTATATGACCTGCCTTTGCTGGTGCCACCTCTCTAGGTCTGACGTAAAGCCATATTTAGCTGTGCTACTTCCTTTTGTGTTATTTTTGATCTGTTTTCTTCACTGTGATCTTGGAACCCTGTGTAGAAACTTCATTTCAATAACTGAGAAGTAACAGCAAAAATTTCTATTAACCACACCATGAACGGAGCATCTAGTTGTATTGAGCATTTACCCTAATATGTAATCTGTCTTGTATGTTGTGTACAGCTGCTTTAGAGCTGAGTCTCACAATGGTGCGTTGTGCATCACACTCAAGCATGGGAAGTCTTCCGAGTAATCAGGAAATTGCATGCAAAGGCCAGTATTAAATTTGTTTTTGGTTGCTGTCGTTTTTTAGCTCACCCAAGCAGCATTCTGAGAACAGTGAAATCAAGGTTTCACTAAATTCCGAGGACATGGGGCATGCCGTATTTTCAGAATCCTCTTCCCAGATCCCCAGATCTTTTGTCCTCTCTGCCTCCAAGGAGCTGTTTTGCTGAGCAATTATGTCACTTCTGGGTTGTGATTTGGCGGTTTTAGTTTTAGCTAATACTTCTGGTTTATTCTGGGAGAATAAAATCCCATATATTGTGGTTTGGTATGTAACCCTTCTGCTCATCAGAGTTGGCAGCAACAAGGGCCGGGTTCAGTATCCAGGGGTTCCATTCCAATAGCACAATACAAAACCAGCTCGAGCCCCCACCCAGTGACCTGGGACAACCATATACCTCCCCTCTGGGCGTCTGTAAGAGACAATACTTCCCCTCTCGCAAGCACTGAGTCTGAGTGTACCAAAAGCCTTTCAATAACAGGGAGAAACTATGTGGCATTATATTGGGGAAACACCACAAACAAGATTAATAAACCAAACCATGAACCAGAAGCCCCCCTCCCAGCAAATAGGCTGAACCCTGAGTTCCACAACCCCAAAAAGTCACTCACTCCAAAAGTCCAACAGCCTGTTCTTGGTCAGTGCAGAGTTCAAAAGTCAATCGGCAGAGTCTTACTTCCCAGCCTGGGTGGAAATGGAGGGTAGGGCAAGGGGCACCTTACATGGACCAAGGCCGACTGCACCGCCTCTCTGTGGGGTTCCGCTGCAGCCCTCACCACAATCCGCTCTGCTCCGCTGGCCGTCCCACGAACTGCTCTGGCAGTTGATCCGCTAGCTGCTCTGCTCGCCGATACTCGAACTGCTCTGCGGCGCCAGTCACTCCGCTAGCCGATACACGGACAGCTCTGTGGTGCCAGTCACTCTGCCAGCAGCACAAACGGCTCCACTAGTTGACACACAGACTGCTCTGCTGCGCCAGCCACACCGCCAGCAGCACCAACTACTCTGCTAGCCGTCCTGCTAGCCGACACACAGACTGCTCTTCTGCACCAGCCACTCTGCACTCTTTTCAGGCCCCCCCGACTTAAGACAGTGTTCAGTGATTTCTTTAGCTCTTAAGCGATTTCAGCATATAGCAGGGGAGCCTTAGGGCAGGGGCACCAGAGAGCCTAAAGTGATTTCAGCTCAGCAGGCTGAACCCAGGCTCCTAATGGAAGCAAAATTTAACTCTGACTTTCCACAGCAGAGAGAGGCAGAGTGCAATAGGCCTGTGGGGCCCTTAGACAAAGTCCTCACCAAAAAGTATAGGTGCTCGTCCCCAGCCTCTGTCAATTGCAGAGTGTTCTGAAACGCCTGGCCCTTGCCCAGTGAGTCCTACCTAGATGATGGCGAGTCCCTCCATCATAACAAGGGCCAAGTACATGTCCATAGTCCTTCATTCACATAATCAGGGTAGCATCACTTTATATTTCCTGCCCCAATAACAGAAACTGGGGCTCCCACATCAGCCGAAGTGGCTATGTGGGCTGCTGTGGGCTCAGGCTAGGTGCAGTGGGTGTGTCTATGCAAATTGATCAGCCCTGAAGTTATTTTCCATAACTCACTGCAATTCCCATAGTTCACCACCAGATGTCAGAATATATCTCATTCCTGACACTGCTTACAGGTAAAATTTGATTGTTCATCCTCCCATAATTAAACCTTTGTGTTGTTTCAACCAAATACATACACCTATATGGGGAAGATCCGTAGCTGCCATAAATAGGCATAAGTCCAATTATTTCAGTGGATTTACACGGTTGTACACAAGCTGAGGATCTGGCCCAGATGTGTTTAAAAGTCAAGTTTTCCTAAACCTTCCTGCTGTAAAAATAACTAACTAGAAGCCCAATCCCGTTTCCATTGAAGTCAATAGAAGTTCTGCCACTGGCTCAGTGGAAACATTAGCAGGCCCCAGGTTTTGTAGTTCTGTTTATACACTGGCTTCGTAATTTAAGGTTTGATAAGGTGTTAACTTTAGCTCTGAGAAGAGGTGGGAAAGGCTCTGAAGCGCTGTTCTTAATTTGTTGAAGTACATTTGTTGGGTAGACTGTGTTCTTTTAATGCTTTCCTCAAATGCCATTTTGTAACCAAAATGCTCACAAAAAATGCTAAAATATTTGTAGATGTCGAGTACAAATCAGATTGAGCTGCACATTTCCCTGGTGAGCAAAAGTGATGAGTTTGTGTTCATTAACTCAGGGCCATCTGGTGCAGACATGCTGCAGTCTGTGAATCCCATGCATCAAACTCCAGGGATCAGAGTAACTGCCAGACCCAATGTATGCGGGGAGGCAAGAGGGAGAAGAGGAGAGCTGACTATATCTCTCCCCCACTACCCCTCAATTAACTCTGCTGTGCAGTATATTTGAGGATTTAATGCAGCTCTACTGCAAAACCACATTGCAATCTTGTCAGTGACCATCTGAGTAATATTCAGGATGCTCATCTCCCATAGTAGTAATTTTAAATCACATCTATTTTGTTAATATGATGACTAAATAATATTCGATTTCTGTGAGTTTGTAAATAATGCAGGTTGACAGTACAGACACACACATTCAAATTCAGAAAGATAAATCTAACCAGCTAGGTTCTGATTTCACTTCCTCTGGATTTACACCGATGGAACTGAACAGAGTTAGTATTGATATTGGTGCAATGGGATTAGAAAATGGTGCAAAGACTTTAAAGACCCATTGACATCTTTTGAAAAACTTTTAAAAAAATCATTTTGCTTAGAGGCCTTGTTCAGCAACCAAAATATGTGATTAAGCTCCAATGGCATTAAAGAGAATTAAGCTTCTGTTTAGAAGTACTTACTTAAAACTTTCCTGACTCGGGAACCATTCCTGCTTGTAGATCTTCATATCTCTTCAGGAATATTCTCTCCACAAAAATATTTGTGTCTGAGTCCACCTGCTCCTGCTGATGCATCCAAAATCTTTTCTCACTCACCAGCCTGCAACAACTATTTGTCTGCTTCTCACACAAACGTCTCCACTGTTTGTTCACACTGCTCCTTCTACAGGGAATATCCATCCTGAATTCATTTGTTAGGCTTCTACCTTCTGCTCCTCAAGGCCCACTTCTGCTCTGATTTCTACACAAAACAATGATAGCTAGTGTGGCAGCCATTATAAATGTATGTATTTTAAAATATTTCAGATGACTGTGCAGTAGGTACCTGTATAACCATGTGATCTTATCTTCTTTATGATCATTCTCCCTACCATTTGACACACTCTTTTGTTGCATCTCATTTCAGACTAGATTTTGAGCTTGTCGGGCCAGGAACCATCTCTGCCTTAGGGTTGCCAACTTTCTAATCACATAAAACCAAACACCCCTTCCCTGTCCCCTTCCCTGAGCCTCCCTACTCACTCCATCTTCCCCCCACCCCTGATGATCGTTCTGCTCCATCTTCACTCACTTTTCCCAGGCTGGGGCCAGGGGTTGGGGTGCAGAGGAGTGAGGACTCTGGCTGGGAGCGCAGGCTTGGGGTGGAGCCACAAGTGCGGGGTTCATGGTGGAGGAGAGGGCTCCGGACTGGGGCTTCGGGTACTGGAGAAGGTGAGGGCTCTGGCTGGGGGTGCGGGCTCTGGGATAGGACTGGAGATGTGGGGCTTTGAGTGCAGATGGGGGCTCTGGGCTGGGACTGAGGGGTTTGGAGTACAGGAGGGGGCACAGCATTAGGGCAGGGAACTGAGGTGCACTGGGCTCTGGGAGGGATTTAGGCTGTGGGAGGGGGTTCCAAACTGGGGCAAGAGGTTGGGGTGTGGGAGGTGGCTCAGGGCAGCGGTAGAGGGTATGGGTGCGGGCTGCGGGTGGCGCTTACCTCAGGAGACTCCCAGGAAGTGGCTGGCACATCCCTCTGGTTGGTAGGCACAGGGACCAGGGGGCTCTGTGCACTGTCCCTGCCCTCAGGCGCCACCCCTACAGCTCCCATTGGCTGTGGTTCCCAGCCAATGGGAGCTGCAGAGCTGGTGCTAAGGGCCAGGGCAGCGTGCAGAGTCTCCCTGACCACCCCTGCGTCCAGGATCCAGGCATGTTGGCCGCTTCCAGGAGCCACACAGAGCCAGGGAAGGCAGGAAGCCTGCCTTAGCCCTGCTGTGCCACTGACTGGACTTTTAACGGCCCTGTCAGCAGTGCTCACCAGAGGGGTCAGTGTCCCTTTTCGACTAGGTGTTCCAGTCAAAAACCCTAATCTGCCTGTGGATGTTTAAACAGCACTAGGACAGTTTGATACTATCCTGATTGGGGCCTCTGGGCCACTACTATAGTACAATTATTAATAATAATTAATAATAAATGGGGTCAATGGAAACCCAGCAGTAACTCCACTGAACTAACCATGAGGAGAATCAGGCCCATGTCAGGCCCAATCATTTCTCCTGCAGTCAATTGTGCTCCCATGACCAGAAGTCTATAATTACATATGTAGAGAATAAGAGGCAAAAGCAGATAAACTCTTAGGAGCAAAGATCATGTTTCCATGCCAATATCCTTATTGCTATAGAATCCATTTAGCATAGCTTTTTCTTTAGTGCTGGTTACTTTGACAAGTATGAGAAGAGAATCAGGAAATCTGAAATTCAGACAGAATTGTGCCTAACAGAATCTTTTTCAAAAAATCCCAGTAATTTAGCAGCTCTTTAAAATAACTCTTTGTATTAACAGGGCCAAGTCAAAGGAGGCAGCAATGCTCGCTCTTCAAACTCGTTGCTTCTCTTTTCTCCTCTCTTTGAGCCCTCTTATCAAATTGACTGAGTCTCTGTGCAGTCTCTCTCCATTTCCTGCGTAGCTCCAGTTGTTCTGCTGTCTTATTAAATGCAGTTTTGTGAAGGGCATCTTTGAAAGCTCACCACTGTTTTGCTTCTGCCCGTGGAGAGAAAATAACTGCTCACTCATCCGCCTTGTGAAACTAAGTTTACCTTCCAGTTGCCTCTCCAGTGCAGGGCACTGCTACCTTAACAGAGTCCTCTGTAAATGTGCTGATCCTTCCTTTCAGCTGCTCCTGGAATTCTTTCCACTTACTCTGCTAGAAAGAGGAATATGTTTTCACGATCACTTGAGCAAGGTGGGCATGTGAGCTTCTGGCTCTAATTCCTTATCTTCCTGTAGACAGGACAAGATGATTCTTCATTCCCCTCCTATATTGTTGTTAAAGGTGGTTTCAGACTAGCATATATTTCGATGATTGTGGTGGGTTTTTTCCTCTCTCATGATGCTTCAGAGCTGTGATTCTCCACAATTTGGATGTTAACAGATTTTCAGGGCTGAGTCTCATTAACACTCATTAACTCATTAACCGCTTTACATAAATTGCATTTATACCCATTCTAAGGCCTCTTTACAGTCAGCCCTACATGTTTTGTCACCCAGAGCAGAAAATGTTTTTGGTGTCCTCCCTCTCACAAAAACAAACTTATTAACCAAAAACCCAGAACATGGGGGATTTGGTGCCCCCAAGATCAATTATTTGGGGACCCCGAATGTTGGTACCAAGGGCAGCCTCCTTGATCACTGGCTCCTAAACCCGGTTCTGCCTCTCTACCCACGGTGGACTAAAGAGGCCTTAGTGTAAGTGAAAATTAGGCTCTTTGTTTTGTAATGAGAGAACTAAGAGCTTGTCCACATGGTGAGGGTAATGCACTCTACAGGGGTGTGATTTCTAAAGTGCTCTAATGCTCTTGACATTAATTGGCCTGTCTACAGCCTGCTACTGTGGTCTAATGTAATTCTGTTTCCACCCGCACTACGTTAAAGTATTCCAACAAGGTCTACATGGATCAATTAATGTGCAATACATTCATGCGCTTTAGAAATCACACCCTAGAGTGCATTACCCTTCCCCACCCCCACACCTCCCCCCTACCGTGTAGACAAGCTCGAGTTGTTATAAATCTTGACTTTTTATTGCCTCTGGGAAGAAGTCTAAGGCTGCCCAAATCTTCAAGTGGTAATAGAGCACAGTGGAAAATGCTCTAAGACAGCACAGAGGACAGGTTCAGAAGGTTCAAGGCTCAAGCCATCAGGGCTTTGAAGCTTTGCTATTCACAGTTCCTGCTACTGATACTAGGCAACTACTTGGAGTTTCATGCAGATTGTTTGCTTAGATGTGAGTCTAGGTCAGATAGCCACACTTCAGCAACGTGGTTTTGCAGGGTTGTTTGTTGTTAGCTGTATTTTTCAGCCTGGCTCTTTCAGAAAAAGGGTTTACTGGTTGATGGTCTTCAGAAGGGATCTCTGGGGTTATAGTTAAGATGAATAAAACCAGGTTACTTCCACAGAACCACACTGCCTTCCTCCTTTCCCTTGGACCTTCCTTCAGAGATGTTATTCTGTATAAGAGAACAAGGGCAAGGGAGTTAATTCTGTGCCAAAGCACCCTATTGTTATTGTTACTGCTTCTTTTCTCCTCTCCATCTCTAAGTCTCATCTGCCTGCTATGTCCTGTCTTTTAAACTGGGGGTAAAATTTGCAAAAGCACCTAGGTCACTTAGGATCCAAAGTCCCATTGAAAATCAGTAGGTGCTACCACATAGTATCAAGTGGAGTAGAGCCAGCATGGTTCCCTTGACAAACATTCATCAACATGGCCTCATCAGCACTGCTATGTACTCTCACCAAGGCATGAGAGGCGCCATACTATTTGAAATGCTTGTAACCTAGCTGGATCTACTTGGCACTAGCATGTGATCCCAAAACTGCAGTTTTGGAGGCAATGTATTTGGAGAATTCCAATTGCATTAGGTAAGTAATCAATTTTTTTTCTTGGTCAGAAAAGCATTGCAAGCAAATCCTGATAACTCAGATAGGTTCCTATTTAGCTATGATAAGGAGATTTCCAATTACACACAGGTACAAAGTATAAAAAGCGGGTAAACATTTGGCTGTGCATTCATATGACGGGCTGTTTTAAAAACTGTTGCCCCAAATTTGTTTGGCTTTGCATTCAGGAGGCTGTAGCAGACTGTCGTGTGGATTAATCTTTCTTTTTTGTACATCTTACTTCACTATGTCATCCCAGCGTCTCAGACCAGAAGTTTCGCTATGCTCAGGATTTTGTCTCCAGCATTTTTAGACCTGAATTTTGAATAGGTCTGATGAGGCTTGTGTGAACCCAGTTCAGTGCACTGTTGAATTGCAATTCACCCTTGTCAAGAAGTGGAAGATTGGGCAAATGACCAGGGAGGAGTATAAAAATATTGCTCAGGCATACAGGAGTGAAATCAGGAAGGCTAAATCACACTTGGAGCTGCAGCTAGCAAGGGATGTTAAGTGTAACAAGAAGGGTTTCTTCAGGTATGCTAGCAACAAGAAGAAAGTCAAGGAAAGTGTGGGCCCCTTACTGAATTAGGGAGGCAACCTAGTGACAGAGGATGTGGAAAAAGCAAAAGTACTCAATGCTTTTTTTGCCTCTGTCTTCACAAACAAGGTCAGCTCCTAGACTACTGCACTGGGCAGCACAGCATGGGGAGGAGGTGACTAGCCCTATATGGAGAAAGAAGTGGTTCAGGACTGTTTAAAAAAGCTGGATGAGGACAAGTTTATGGGGCCGGATATGCTGCATCTGAGGGTGCTCAAGGAGTTGGCAGATGTAATTGCAGAGCCATTGGCCAATATCTTTGAAAACTCATGGCAATCGTGGGAGGTCCCAGATGACTGGAAAAAGGCTAATGTAGTGCCCATCTTTAAAAAAGGGAAGGAGGATCCAGGGAGCTACAGGCCAGTCAGCCTCACCTCAGACCCTGGAAAAATCATGGAGCAGGTCCTCAAGGAATCAATTCTGAAGCACTCAGAGGAGAGGAAGGTGATCAGAAACAGTCAGCATGGATTCACCAAGGACAAATCATGCCTGACTAACTTAATTGCCTTCTATGATGAGACAACTGGCTCTGCGGATGAGGGGAAAGCAGTGGATGTGCTATTCCTTGACTTTAGCAAAGCTTTTGATATGGTCTCCACAGTATTCTTGCCAGTAAGTTAAAGAAGTATGGGCTGGATGAATGGACCATAAGATGGATAGAAAGCTGGATGGATTGTTGGGCTCAACAGGTAGTGATCAATGGCTCCATGTCCCGTTGGCAGCCGGTATCAAGCGGAGTGCCCCAAGGGTCCGTCCTGGGGCTGGTTTTATCCAACATCTTTATCAATGATCTGGAGGATGGCGTGGACTGCACCCTCAGCAGATTTGCAGATGACACTAAACTGGGAGGAGTGGTAGATGCGCTGGAGGGTAGAGAGAGGATACAGAGGGACCTAGACAAATTAAAGGATTGGGCCAAAAGAAATTTGATGAGGTTCAACAAGGACAAGTGCAGAGTCTTGCACTTAGGATGGAAGAATCCCATGCACTGCTACAGACTAGGGACCAAATGGCTAGGCAGAGTTCTGCAGAAAAGGACCTAGGGGTTACAGTGGACGAGAAGCTGGATATGAGTCAACAGTGTGCCCTTGTTGCCAAGAAGGCTAAAGGCATTTTGGGCTGTATAAGTAGGGGCATTGCTAGCAGATCGAGGGACGTGTTCGTTCCCCTCTATTAGACATTGGTGAGATCTCATCTGGAGTACTGTGTCCAGTTTTGGGACCCACACGACAAGAAGGATGTGGAAAAATTGGAAAGAGTCCAGAGGAGGGCATCAAAAAAGATTAGGGGCCTGGAGCACATGACTTATGAGGAGAGGCTGAGAGAACTGGGATTGTTTAGTCTACAGAAGAGAAGACTGAGGAGGGATTTGATAACTGCTTTCAACTACCTGAAAGAGGGTTCCAAAGAGGATAGATCTAGACTGTTCTCAGTGGTACCAGATGACAGAACAAGGAGTAATGGTCTCAAGTTACAGTGGGGAAGGTTTAGGTTGGATATTAGGAAAAACTTTTTCACTAGTGGGGTGGTGAAGCATTGGAATGGGTTACCTAGGGAGGTGGTAGAATCTCCTTCCTTAGAGGTTTTTAAGGTCAGGCTTGACAAAGCCGTGGCAGGGATGATTTAGTTGTAGGTTTGTCCTGCTTTGAGCAGGGAGTTGGACTAGATGATCTCCCGAAGGCCCTTCCAACCCTGATATTCTATGATTCTAGGTATCAGGGGGTAGCCATATTAGTTTGTATCCACAAAAACAACAAGGAGTCCGGTGGCACTTTAAAGACTAACAGATTTATTTGGGCATAAGCTTTTATGCTTGGAAAAACCACTTTTTCAAATGCATGGAGTGAAAATTACTGATGCAGGCATTATTATACTGACACATGAAGAGAAGGGAGTTACCTCCCAAGTAGAGAACCAGTACCGACAGGGCCAATTCGATCAGGGTGGATGTAGTCCACTCCCTATAACTGATGGGGAGGTATCAATTCCAGGAGAGGAAAAGTTGCTTTTGTAGTGAGCCAGCCACTCCCAGTCCCTAGTCAAGCCCAAATTAATGGTGTTAAATTTGCAAATGAGTTTTAGTTCTGCAGTTTCTCTTTGAAGTCTGTTTCTGAAGTTTTTTTCTTTAAGTAGGGCTACTTTTAAATCTATTATAGAATGTCCAGGAAGATTAATGAGTTCTCCTACTGGCTTTTGTATGTTACCATTCCTGATGCCCCTTGCAGAGTATGAAGGCACACCAAGATTAAGGGAAGCAGGTTTGAATATAATACGGTCTGCTGAATTTTGATGTTTACAGCTCTTGGGTGGATTTTATGTTCCTTCAGCTTGAGGAGCCAGACAGAAGAGTCGGTAGGTTACAAAACCACTGCCTCCTTAACACCAACAGTTGAGGAATTAGATAGTTAGAACAGCTGAAGAACTTCCGACTGTGTATATTTATATAAATATTTTATGCCCACCCCTTCATGTATCTGTGTGATATCGCCCTCCAGGTAGAGCAAAAGTGGTTGCTCCCACAAATACAGAGTGTCCTGCACAAAGCTGCAGGCTGAGACGAGCAAGTGGTGGGCAGGGGGGAAGCCAGCAAGCGGAAAAGGCCGGGGCCTGAGCACGGGCTTTTGAGCATGGGCCCAGCACCATGGTGCCCCTGGCGCCATTGTAAACCCAGCACTATCTGCAGCAAGCATGGTTTAGCTTGCACCCCTGGAGAACAGGGGGACACCAAGATTAAGTCATGTGCACCTATGCCAAGCATAGTTAAGACAGTGTGCACATAGGCCTCTGTTATTTTAAATTAATTTCTGAGTGCTGTGTACCTTTGTTTGAGAGATGCTGCTTCTGTGTCACCGCAGATTGTTACAGAGACCCCTAAAGAGAATCTCTTGCACGTGCCGAGCACATTGGGCCTGCTAGGTATCACAGTTGTAGCCTGGAGACTCAGAGTGGCTGGATCACAGGGTCCCATCACAAGATATGTGTAGGCACAGGGCTGTCACTTCAAAGTGTGCATTTAGGGGACTGAGAAAGGTCTCAGAAGGGATCATGGGACTGTGACAGTTTCTTTCCTTTTATGGGACTAGAGAACAAACAGCACTAACATACACACTGGATCCCATTTCTGCTAGCTGTTTAATAAGATTGGCATCTCTGGTCAGAGCTATTTCCGTATGATTTATTAGAATTATCCTATTGACTAAAATGATTGTTATTAAAGAAAAGAGAGATTTATAGCCTTTGCTATTGGCTTTCTTGTTTTCAGTTCAGATAGGCATGGTTTAAACAGGCTGTTTGAACCCTTTGTCTAGGAAGAATGTAGTCTATCAAGATCCCTACAAGTCCATTTCCGGGCAATGGGACTTGTGGTGCATGTGTTTCAATTGGATGTTCTCTTGATTATTATATTTTTAGATCACCTCAGTGACCTGGTGATGAATAGTGCAGAACTGAAATGCCAGGTGGGATTTAGCTGTTGCCTGTAGTTATGATAAATGAAGAAATGCAGGTATTAAGAACAGAAGCTTCTACCCAATACCACTGAGAGGCTGTCAGAAATCACTTCTGGAAGGTTACGTGAACCACAGGCTACTGACAAACATGTGAGACTGGCAATTGCTATTCGTGCACCTCACCTGCTGTCTCTGCCCATCAGCTGGGCACATCTTCTGCCCATCACTTGGCCCAAGTATCCCGATAGGGTGCTGGCTCGATGTATGGGAGGCGAAAAGAACCACACGTAGGCTTGTAGAGTGGGTTTAAAACCGTTCCTCAGCATCTCTTCCAGTCCAGTGGCTGATGTAGGCCCTGTGAGCCTTTACATACCCTCCACCCCTTATTTATTTCCATCCCTGTTGTGTCTATGCCCTGCCCCTGCCCACTCCTTCCTCTACATGTCTCTTGTGGAGCTCAGCTCCATACCAGTGGTCAGCACCCCCTACACTGTCCCTGTGCTGTGCATATCACCCTTGTCTTCCAGGGCAAAACTGCCCTAGTTCTACCCTAAGGGAGCCTGCAGTTGTGGAGGAGTTGCCAGGTTAGAATAACTGAAATTTTTTCAGAGCATGAGCTTTCGACGAAGTGGGTATTAGCCCACGAAGGCTCATGCTCTGAAAAAATTTCAGTTAGTCTTTAAGGTGCCACAGGACTCTTTGTCACTTCTGCAATTCCAGACTAACACGGCTACCCCTCTGATTCTTGACAGGTTAGAATATTTTTTAATCATAACATCATCCAATCAGGTTGCTCTTGATGTTTAATTTTACCTGCTAACATTTTAAATGAAAGGTAAACAGAATTATTGGTGATACGAGCTTGTTTCTTACATAAAAAGTGATAAAGAAGACCACAGATGTAAAAGCAAAGACAATACAGCTATGTATACAAGGTAGAGGTTATAGGTTACAATCAGTATGCATAGTGTTATTAGACAATTTCTATCAATTAATTGTTTTTTAAGCTGTTGGTCCCATTTGCTTCATCTTTCCTCAATACACTAATGGAGGGAGTAAGTCATTCCATTTCTCTTCTTTCCTTTATCCTTATGAGCCACATTAATATAGTGGGTATTTGTTTTGGTAACCATAGCAGTGAAACAATTTATTGTCTTCATTCACAAGGTGTCTAAGTATCTGTCTCTGTTTAATTTCAGTTATTCAGGACACTTCCTTAACACCATAATAATAGGGTTATTATGGGCGTGAGATTACTGAAATAACTCTTACTTTGATTTCCTGACACTAGACCAAAAGTCTTTGAACTTGGGACATGGCTTTCCCTCCAGGATTTGATTATGAATTTTGTGTCTGCTTTGTTTTGCAAGACTAGTGTGCAGAAATATCTAATCATAATTTCCCATTGATATTCTCTCAGTGAGGAAGAACTTGTACTATTCATAGTGATTAGCATTATATCTTTCCAGTCCTCTGGAGAGATTTATTAGTTAATTTCCTTTTCCCAACTAGCTTCACATTGTCAATATTGCCCTGTAGTCTATAAAAATGTGTAAAAAAAAATATGGGTTTATTCCCCCCTCCCAGAGATCTGATTAACTTATCATTTCCTTTGATAGTGTTCTACTGGGAATAGATATAGTTTAAATTTTTCGAGTTCTTATGATTTTGAGAATATTATTTTAACTATTAGAAGCTACACATTTCCTGTTTCTCAAACGTATGTTTTACTTGCAGTTGTGTGACAGATTTTAGTTCATTGTTATTAAATTAGGCTTTGCATGTTCATTCTGTTTACTATAGATTTATGCTGACATAATCTTGCCATTTTCTGGCAATCAGAATGTGATCTCCATGCACTTGTATTATGTTCACTTCATGTCATTTCAGCAGCACCCTGAGCATCTTAAGATCACCTTACCAGATCTGTGTTGACCAGCAATTTCATTTTGTATGGGCCAACGTGACAATGTCTCTGTAGATTTACACTGAAATTGTTGCATTTATTTTTCATATAATAATATCTCCATGGCTTGCACTGACATGCTGAGTCCCACTCAGGTGAATGGGGATTTCAGGTTGCTAGTAACAGCATTATGAGAGTAACTACTAGACATAGCTGCTGAGAAGCGAGTCCGGTTTATAGACGTATAACCTTTCAGCTGTTTCAGATACACTTTTTTAAGAACATTCTTATTATTTTCATGCATCTGACCTCAGTTTCTTCCAGTAGCCCACAATGAGAGTGAGAACTCTTGACTAACGCTGGCCAAAATCTTTTCATTGAAAAATTATTTGTGGAAGTAAAATATATTTCTTTACTGGTGCAAGCTTTAGCGGCTGGCCATCATCTGAATGTTGCAAGTGCCAGTTGGCAAAACCCAGCTGCCGACTTCTGACTTTTATCATCTGCAACAGAGTAAATCAGGAAAAAAATATCTTGGCAGCGTATGACAGAGCTAGCAGCAGGAATTGTGAACCATCCATTTCCTAGTGTCTGAAAATTAAAACGGGGCTGAGCCCTGTGTGCTGCTAACATTGCTTCTCTATAAGATGGCCATATATTGTTATAATAGTGGTCATCACCAAGGACTGAGCCTTTAAAGCCTCCACCCCACTTTGCTACATGCTTCCCGCAGCTCCCATTGGCCGGGAATGGAGAACCGAACAGCGGTCACTGGGAGCTGTGGGCGGCCGTGCCTGCGGACGGTCAATGTAAACAAACTGTCTCGTGGCACGCCAGTGGATTACCCTGACGGGCGGTGTGTGCCCTGCAGCTGCAGGTTGCCTGCCACTGCGTTACAGCTTGAACTAAAGCAATGTACCTTTACATACTGGACAGGAAGAGGGACCCATAATACACACCGTGAACATCCTGCTTCCTTTGTAGAGGCATAAAGTTGCTCTCTCTCACACTGAGGAGGAAAATCCTTTTGTAGTAAAAGAAAACCAAAAAACCCCACTTCCGAAATGTCATTTCTCTCTAGTTTTTGCATTTCTGGCTTAGCTAACAGTGCTGTTAATTCCTTCCAGTGGGGATAGTCACTTTAGAACTTTTAATTTCCTGACTTCAGGGCAGTGGTCTACTGTTGCGTGTTATGCTTCACCTCCTGATGCGATTTGGAGGTAAAGCATAATGGTGGGACAAGCCTCTGAACTCTAACAAAATTCCCTGGCCTCCTATTAGTCAGTCCTCACCTCCATAAAAGTCTCAACTGGGACTGGATTAGTGGAAGTTGTGGGACACCAAGGACATTGGTCCAGCTTCAGTAGGGAGTGCATTACCCATCTCCCATGCAAGGTCGGTGGTTTCATGGTCCGTTCTCCTCAACTCCTCACCTAGCAAACAACTGAAGCCCTAGGGCATTCAACACTTATTGCCAACCCAGCTATTGAAGGTGTACTCTCTGAAGTCCTGAAGAGGGTGTTTTTGACATTTGGGAAAGAAGCCTTCAGGTAGGGCGGGGCATCAAACACACTCTAGCATCCTAGCTCGGTGGATGTTAGACCAACACAGGCCTCCTGACCCATGGTGGGAAGGCTACTGTCCCAGGGGTGGGCTGACAGGGGGACACGGGCCCATCCGACTCCACTGCATACCAGCCCAGGGCCCTTGAAGTGGCTAGAGTCCACCAGCAATAAAGCCAGACAGTAGTCAGCTATCCCTAGGCTACTTCCTACCCTCCCCACAGGGCATACCTGAGCCCCGGGGTCGTCCTCCATCTCCCCAGAGTACACTGCCGTTGATAACACCAGCAGCTCCTCAGCATCAGCTGCAAATGGCATCTCTGGTAGCTCAGGAGAGTCCTCAGGTCAGCAGAAGTCGTCCGCAGGCTCCTGTGCCAGCAGTGGGGAGAACGCATCCATCTCCCTTGGCAGCTGCAACCCATCTGAGCTACCGGGCCTTCTTTTTATACTTCCTGTTCCTCCCCTCTGCTTCCTGCATGGTGAGCGTGGCCTCCTGGTTCTCCCCAGAATGGCATCTGGCCATCCCTCACTATCAGTCTCTGAGGATGGCCATGACTCTGTTACATGAGGAAAGATTATGCAGTCTGGTCTCTGCCAGAAAGAAGCCAAAATCATCACATTTCAGGAACTCCGTGTGGTTTGGTTAAACCTTTGGCACTTTACGTCCATCTAAAGGAGTCTATATGCTTGAGAGATCTGATAACAGTTCCACAATGGCATTCTTAAACATAATGAAGCAGCTGATCAGGACTTCATTGATCAAGAACAAATGGAGGGTAATATAATTAATTCCAGTTAGCGTGGGTTCATGGAAAATAGATCCTGCCAAACTAACTGGATATATTTTTTGATGGGATTATAAATTTGGTTGATAAAGGTAATAGTGTTGATGTAATGTCTTTAGAGTTTTGTAAGATGTTTGACTTGGGTACATGACATTCTGAATTAAAAAAAGATGTAAAATTAACCTGGCACAAATGTTAAAATGACTTACTGATAGGTCTCAAAATGTAATTATAAGTGGGGAATCATCATTGAACCAGTGTTTCTAGTGTGGTCCCATAGGAATCGGTTCTTGGCCCTACACTATTTACCATTTTTAATAATGTCATAGAAGAAAACATAAAATCATCACTGATAAAGTTTGCAGATGACACAGAAATTGTGGGAATGATAAATAATGAAGAGAATAGATCACTGATACAGAGCAAACTGGATTTTCCTGGGAGACTGCAGGCAAACAATATGCATTTTAGTATGACTAAATGTCAAAGAATGTAAGCCATATGCACAAGATGGGGAACTCTATCCAGGAAAGCAGTGACTCTGAAAAAGATTTGGGGAACATGGTGGATAATCAGGTGAACATGACCTCCCAGTGCAATGCTGTGGCCAAAAGACTAATGTGATTTTTGGATGTATAAACAGGAATATTGAGTAGGCATTGAGAAGTTATTTTATCTCTATATTTGGCACTGGTGTGACAGTTGCTGGCTACTGTGTTCAGTTCTGGTGCCCACAATTCAAGAAGGATGTTGAAAAATTGGAGAGGGTTCAAAGAAGATCCATGAGAGTGATTAAAGGATTAGAAAACAATTTATTTAGTTTAAGAAAGAGAAGGTTAAGGGGTGATTAATCACAGTCTGTAGGTACATGGGGAACACACAGCTGATAATGGATACTTCAGTTTGGCAGAGGAAGGTCTAAGACAATCCAATGGCTGGAAGCTGAAGCTAGACTAGTTGAAATTCAGACTAGGAATAAGGCATACATTTTTAATAGAGATGGCAATTAACCATTGGAACATTTTACCTAGGGTTGTGGTGGATTCTCCATCACTGGCCATTTTTAAATCAAGATTGGATGATTTTCTAAAAGATCTGGGGAAGTTGTATGATCAGGAGGTCAGACTAGAAGATCACAATGGCCATTCTGGTCTTGAAATCTATAAACATGCATTCTTTGGCAAAAACTAACCTACTCTAGAGTCAGAGAGGTAACCATGTTAGTCTGGATTTGCAGAAGCAACAAAGAGTTCTGTGGCACCTTAAAGACTAACAGAAGTGTCGAAGCATAAGCTTTAATGGGCTAGTACCCACTTCGTCGGATGCATGCAAGTGGGTACTAGCCCACAAAAGCTTATGCTTCAATGCTTTTGTTAGTCTTTAAGGTGCCACAGGACTCTTTGTTAACCTACTCTAGTAGCCCTCTGTGCTGTTCACCCAGAGGGTACAATGAATGTAAAATTAGCAGGAAAATAAACCAGGGCAAATTATTATTAATAGAAAATGTTTTTCCAAAAATAGCAGAGATTCAGATGTCCCCAGCTAGACTTGTTTGCAGTGGCACCAGTGCAGATATTCTGGCCAAGGTGTGCATGGTATTTATTTTTTGCCAAACTTGCTGTGTATTGCCCTCTCTCTCTGGGATCAAGTCAAGGTCTTTTGGTTCAGCGTCCTTTTCTTCACCACAGTCCAGCATCACAGAACCCAGCTATATGTCTTTTGACAGGAAAGCCTTAAAAAGAACGGGGTATTTGGACAGGGCACTTAACCTTCTAGAAAGCTCTCTATTATGAGGGTTTTTGCTGATACCGGAGAAATATAGGTGCAAGCACAATGTGAATATTGGCCCAGTGAATGGTAACATTTCTTATATTCTGCAGTTTCTGCAGGATATTACAGAATTCAGTTAAAAAATAACGTCCCTTCATGAGCGTATGTTTTCCCTTTGAAATATTCCTTAGCTCTATCAAAGCCTCTCATCAGCACATTGCATCGTCACAAGTCAGTAGTTAAGTTTTGCTTTTCCCCTGTTAATCGTTGCATTATACTCCAGATGTTCAAATTTGGACCTAGACTAAGCTTTGCAAGATCATCTGGCCGCACAATCCAGACGTGTTATTACTTGTACATCAGGCTGTCTTGTTTTCAGCTTGCAGACTGCCTCCAATCTCTATATGTGCACTGGACATCCACTATGCTGTCAGCAGATAAAACAAATTAACAGCTGAGAACAAACTTCCCTTTAATAATACAATAAGCCTGATTTCCAACCTGTGTGACTACATGAAGTACTTGCAGTATTGTAACCTACATTAAATAATTTTTATGCCTGTTTTATAAAAATACTTATATCATATATATACATATATATATGTTGTTTATGTTATATGGTATACGTTCAGCACGATCCTGATTTTCTTACTCCCTCATTATTCAGGCAAAGCTATCATTGAAGACACTGGGACATATTCTGCCCACAGGTAAATCAGAGCATGTTAGCAAAAGTACTCTGGATTCACTCTGAGGCATATCAGAGCGGAATTTGGCTTATTGTCTCTATCACAAGTTCACAAACTGTGGTCCATGGACCACTAGCTGGTAGTCCTTGGAAAGCTGGCTGGTTATTTCTTACTAGTTGCCCTGTTTCTAGCTACTAAATAACTAAATATTTTCCTAATATTGCTTTTCCATGTAAGTAATTGCTGTAGATGTTCTATTACTAGGAATAAGAGGGAAGGTGGTCTACATGAAGGTCAGTGGGAGGAGACATGGCCTTTGAGACAATCTTGCTGTTGAAGTCCATGTAATAAAACTGGAGAATCCCAGCCCTATATTAATTTTACCCTCTTAACTGGAATAATTATTCGTATACTGCTTGGCATATTTGAATTACGTGGAATCATAAAATCCTAGGGTTAGAAGGGATTGCAAGGGTCATCTTGTCTAACCCCCTGGCAAGATGCAGGATTTGTTGTGTCTAAACCATCCCAGACAGATGGCTATCCACCCTCCTTTTGAAAACCTCCAGTGAAGGAGCTTCCACAACCTCCCGAGGCATCTGTTCCATTATCCTACTGTTCTTACAGTTAGGAAAAGCGACAAAGAGTCCTGTGGCACCTTATAGACTAACAAACGTATTGGAACATAAGCTTTTGTGCGCTAATACCTACTTCGTTGGATGCACCCAACAAAGTGGGTATTAGCCCATGAAATCTTATGCTCCAATATGTTGGTTAGTCTATATGGTGCCACAGGACTCTTTGTCGCTTTTGCAGATCCAGACTAACACGGCTACCCCTCTGATTCTCTACAGTTAGGAAGTTTTTCCTGAGCTGTAATCTAAATCTGCTATTCTGCAGTTTGACTCTATTGCCTCTTGTCCTGCCCTCTATGCAAAAGAGAACAACATTTTCTCCATCTTTTTTATGGCAGCCTTTCAAGTATGTGAAGACCGCTCTCATATCCCCCCTTAATATAATCTTTTCCAAACTAAACTCACCCAGTTCCTTTAGCCTTTGCTTGTATGGTTTGCATTCCATCCCTTTGATCATCTTTGTCGGTCACCTCTGGGTCCTTTCCAGTTTCTTTACATCCTGTCTATAGATTGGTGACCAAAACTGGACACAGTTCTCCAGCTGAGACCTAACCACCACCAGGTAGAGTGGTACCAGCTGAGGTCTAACCAGTGCCGAGTAGAGCGGTTTTAAAAAAATACAGCTTTGATTGTTAACTTTTGGAGAGTTAAGACATGCCAGTCTAGAAACATCAATCCACCTGGGCATTCTTTTTGTGGCTGGCTGTATTTGTATTGCTCTTTTGAGAGTTAAGATAATATTGCTGAACTGTGACTATTGTGCATGTTTTCCTTCAACTATTTTTCAGCTGCAGAGCTTTTATTCATTGCCTTCTAATGAAGGGGATGGTGTGAAAAGCATGAGATTTCACTAACTAAAGTTATCTCTAAAGATGCATGATATTGCTAGCTGCATTTTTAAAAGATAAGGCAACAATCTAGGGTGTATTTATGAGATTTTTCAAGAGGCAAAGAACCAGAATGTTATTGTGCAATTTCTCCAGGAGTGAACAAACCAAAGGTTTAGCAGTTGTTACTCCAATGGGCTTTAAAAATGAGATTTTGGGTCCTGGATTACTCCTATGGTTGGTAAAGGCAGATGAAGCCTTTTACCTCTAGGTCACTCGTTCCAATAGGGATCAGGTCAATGGATATGAAACATCATTGCCCTCTAAAATCTGTCTGGTGGGCTATGTGAAATGAGTTGGAGGTCTCTGGGGTAGTTCCTCGTGTGACATAATCCCAGGTCTCTTGATTGTTGAGAATATCTCAGTATGACATATTAGTAAAAAGAGAATTTCTTCTCCTCTCCCCCAAACATCTCTTTACCAATCATAAAAATGCCTAGATTCATTTTAGAATGTATTTTTTTCTCTGAAAAGTATTGTTGCTGACAGATGTCGCGTATGGGTCTTGATAAGCAATGGTGTGATGCAGTTTAGCAAATCCTGTATTCTTATGACCAGTGTCCACATACCAAAATCATTGCTACTGTTGGCACTAATTGGTATTCTTCACAGTGCCAGCAAGAGATGCCAGGAATCAATGGGTTGTAGAGACTGAACCACATTCATACTTCTAGGAGGGGGTCTCTCCAAGTAGGGGTGAGACATATTGACTGCCAGTGTGGAAAAGACTGCACAACTGCTCGCCATGCTGTGTTTTGTGGGAGACAGGGACTGAATAGACAGCGCTCATTTTCATGATTATCAGTCTATCACATTTTACCATCAGTAAAAATCATAAAGCAGGGGAAAGATACTTTTTGGTGATCCACAAAGATTTTTTTTTCAGACCTCCCATATATCAGACTAGTTATTTGCAACAGCAATATAGCATACTTCTTTAATCAATACTTGATTTAAAAGTCAATAGCCCTATGAACTTTATAATGTTAGGAAGCAGTTTGCAATTTAATATCTGTACCTCCAGATAAAGGACAACCCCTGTGTTTCTTCATTCACCCTGCCCTTTCTGACGTGCTGTATGAAAACCTCAAACTTGGCCTCCAGACCCAGAACTCCCACATGGTTCTCCACTGAGATGTTTAATGAAAGACTGTTTCTCATAGATACACTGAGATTAAGGTCAGAAAGGGACATTAAATCATCTAGTCTTTCGTATATCACAACCCATTTAGTTTCACCCACTTACCCCTGTATTGAGCCCAATAGCTTGTGTTTGTGTTTGGTTAAAGACATCCTCAAAGGCATTCAGTCTTGATTTGAAGATATCAAGAGATGGAGAATTCACCACTTCCCTTGGTAGTTTGTTCCAATGGTTAATCACACTCACTGTTAGAAATATGTGCCTAATTTCTAAGTTCAACTGTCAGCTTCCAGCCACTGGTTCTTGTTATGTCTTTCTCCACTGAATTATAAAGCTCTTTAGTACCTGGTATTTTCTCCCCATGAAGATACCTAAGCACGCTAATCAAGTCCCTACCCAACCTTCTTTTTGATAAAGTAAACAACTCTTTAAGTCACTTAACTAAAGGTATTCTCTCCAGACCTTGCATCATTTTTTCTTGCTCTTTTCTGCACCCTCACCAGATTTTTTTACATCCTTTTTAAAATGTGGGCACCAGCTCAGTACACAGTATTGCAGTTCTTCTTTGAGTGCTGTCCCTGTGGGTGCTCCACTTCAGGTGTGGGTGCATCCCTGTGCCACTGAGGGGAGATTTTTGGCAGCAATGTCTGGTTGGGGCTCACGTGCACAGTAGAAGTCTCACAGCACCACTGGTGCCTCATCTCGCACGTGCACATTCCAACCCCTCCCGTTCCTTCTCAACTGGCCTCTGCTTGAGACAGAGTCCATTAGTGGTGTCTCTAAAAACCTTCACATAAAATTAGATTACATTAGATATCTTAGTCATTAGTAATTTGTTACTTTTGTTACTATAGTCATTGTTAGCATTAAACTTTGTTAAATAGCCATGTTTGTTTTTTAAAAATACCCCTTTTCTTTTCCTGCCCACCCCCCTTTTTCATAGAAAGAGATGCTTTCAATATTCCTGGCTCCTCAGACTTTAAAAGATGTACTTCATGTAACGACACAATACCAATTTCTGATGGCCACTCCGTATGTGTCTGATGCTTAGGTGAATCACACATACTGCAGCAGTGCGCTCACTCCAACAATCTCAAAGCTAGAGTAAGGAGAGATAGCGATCTTTGACTGAAACTTATTCTAATAGAGAAATCCCTCACTCCTACATCGGACCCCAGATAACCTGTGACAAGGGGCTCCCATGTGCATCCTACATGGACTGACGACGCAGTAATGCTCCCACCTCCCACTACTACGGATGACTTCAAACACTTTCAGCAGTTATACTGGTGGGTGGCACAGAGCCAAATATTTCTCTTGAGGAGGTGCCACAGACACGACACCAGCGCCTCAAGATCCTACATACTTTGTCCACAGTGAGTACCCTAAGGGTCTACACATACCCTAACAGGAGACACAGATACCAGTCTTGCAATTGTAACAGAGACAGCACATCGCAATGCAAGCAGAGACCATACGACAAAGGCATGGACCACAGAGACATTGCCCTAGCCAATCTGAGGCTGCAACATCCCAAGCACCACCAAACGACGCAATTTTGAAACATTGGTTGAGGGTCTGACCAACCTCCCCTGACCAATGGAACAAACAATCCAAATCTTTGGTCATCTGCTTCAACCATTTTACCAAACATGGGCCTCTGTCACCACAGATCACTGGGTTTTAGCGATCATTCAAATGGATTATGCCATCCCCTTTATCTCCAGCCCACCTATCCACCCCCTTCCCCGTCCCTCTTCAGGGACCCTTCTCACCTTCTACAATTAGGGGCCATGGAACAAAGTCCAACACAATACAGAGGGAAGGGATTTTATTCCCATTATTTCCTGACACAAAAGAAAAACGAAGGTTGGAGACCCATACTGGATCTCAGAAAACTCAAAAAATGTGTCTGTACCCACAGATTCAAAATGGTCACACTGAGCTCTATCATCCCTGCTCTAGAAGAGGGGGACGGGCTCTCAGCTCTCGATCTACAAAATGCATATTTTCCTATTACCATCCATCCCACTCACAGACGATTCCTATGATTCACATTGGGACAAGATCACTTCCAATTCAGAGAACTGCCATTCTGACTGTCAACGGCTCCACGAGTCTACCAAAATCCCAGCGGTGGAAGCTGCTCATTTGCATAGACAAGGAATATTGATATTCCCATCCTTAGCGGATTGCCTGCTAAAAGACCCTATCTCACCAGAAACAGTATGCACTATTTGACAAATCATCCCTCTTTTTCACTCCCTAGGGCTACAAATCAATGAAAAGAAATCTACCCTAACTTCAGTGCAACAGTTGGACTTCATAGGAGAGCACCTGAACTCAGTGGAGGCCAAAGCATCACTGCCGATGCCCCGATTCACAGCAATGACCTCCCTCATATCAATGGTCTCAGACACCCCATAGGTGTCTGCAAACACCTGCCTGCAACTCTTGGGATAAAGCGGCCACCACTTGTTGTGAAACACGCCAGATTTCACATGTGCTGCCTTCAAGGATGGCTGAGCTTGGTATATGTTCCATGAAAGCACAGCCTAAACAAAAGACTCACACCAATCTCAGAGGTTCTACATTCACTAGAATGCTGGACAAACCTAATAAATGTTTGCTCAGGAATCCTGTTTCAACAGGATCCACCATCCATACGAATCACAATAGATGCCTCACTGATCAGATGGGGAGCTCACCTAAACCAACATACAATCCAAAGCAACTGGTCCCCCACAGAAACACATTTACACATCAACCTGCTCAAATTATGTGCTGTCCACAACCCATGCCTACATTTCCTCACTATTATATGAGGCAAAACATTAAGGGTCCTGATGGACAACACTGTGTATATGTTCTATATAAACCAACAAGGTGGAGCACATTCCCACTCCTGATGCACAGAGCCCTTGAAACTATGGAACTGGTGGCATAGGCGCTGAATCCGTGGGTGCTGCGGGGCTGGAGCACCCACAGGGAAAAATTGCCCCTCTCCCTAGCTCACCTCCACTCCACCTCTGCCTCCTCCCGTGAGCGCGCAGCTGGGTCCTGCTTCTCCTCTCTCTCTCCCTCCCAACACTTGCACCGCGGAACACCTGTTTCGCACAGCAAGCCTGGGAGGGAGGAGAAAGGAGAGGGAACACGGTGTGCTCAGGGGAGGAGGTGGGGCTGAGGCGAGGATTTGGGGAGGGGTACAATAGGGGCAGGGAGAGGCAGAGTTTGGGCGGGGACTTTGGGGCAGGAGTGGAGTCATGCCGGAGGCGGGTGTGTGTGTGTGTGTGTGTGTGTGTATGTGTGTGTGTGTGTGTGCGAGCACCCACTGGTGCTGGAAGAAGTTGGCGCCTGTGACTGGTAGTTAAAACACAACATCACTATTTCGGCAACATACCTCTGAACATACAGCATACATTCTGAACATGATGGTGGACACATTAAGCAGACAGTTTTCCAACAGCACGAATGGGAAATGAACCATGAAATAATGCAACACATATTTCACGTGTGGGGATCACCACACATACACCTGTCTGTGACATTAGTAAACAAAAACACCACACACAGACCTGTCTGTGACACATAGACCTGTCCGTGACATTAGTAAACAAAAAATTCCCAAAGTTTTGCTCATGAACAGGGCTGGGAGCATGAGCCCTAAGGAACATTTTTCTCATCAAATGGAATGCTCCTCTTCTATACACATTCCCACCGATACCTTTAATCTCCAGAGCAATACACAAAATACGAACTGACAGAGCCAAAATAGTCCTCAGAGTACTGACATGGCCCAGCCAGAAGTGGCTCTCTTACCTGACCCGCATGGCTCCTTCATGGCTCCATTGCGATGAACTAACCTGCTCAGAACAAGTAAAGCAAGTATTAATAAACTGTAAACAGAACATGCATACTTACCTTCCAAAAATGGAAAAGATTTTTCCTATGGTGCCAGAACAAACACATATCTCCAAGGCAGGCACCGCTTCCACTAATTCTGGAATATTTATATCCTTAAAAACCTCAGGGCTTGCTATGAGCTCTCTTAGAGTTCATCTTGCTGCCATCATGGCTTTCCGTCATCCGATTACAAAGAGATTTTTAATGGGCGTACAGAACATGTACTCGGACATCCGAGAACCCACACCAGCATGAGACTTAAATCTCCTGCTCAAAAGTCTAACCAGAGCTCCATTCGAACCCTTAGCCACGTGCTCATTACTTCAGTTATGAAAGTGGCATTCCTGGTTGCCATTACACTGGCATGAAGAGTCAGCTCTCATGGCTCACCCCCTCCCCCCGTACACAATATTATTCAAAGATAAAGTGACACTTAGAACACAGATTCTCACAGCAAGGCCATGTTGAGTGGGTGGTCCACTATGACCCATACCTCCTTTTAAGAGGCACTGCTTCCCAGGATACAGTTCCCTTTTCTATGGGTGTGGCCTGCATTCCTTGGTCCTAGATGTGTAACTGCATTTGGCTGTATTAAAACACATTTTATCTGAGTGGGCTTAGTTGGTATTTTATTAACAATGTCATCAATATCAGGGGACAGAGTCTTCCAGTTGAGGATGGGAGTGAGTGGGAAAATTTGGGTCCATATCCAAGGTCTGAAGTGTTTTGACTCTGGTGATTTCATTTGCCACATTAGAGATGATAGTAAGCCACAACATCCAGATTTAATTCCAACTTCTATACAATTTTTGGGGGGATTGTGTCTAGAATTGTAGTTTGGGCCCATTTCTACTCTAGGCCTTTCCCCACTTAGTGACTGAGGATGAAATTCATCCCTCAAAATGGGACTGAAGTGGTGCACAGGCTTTGAGCTAGCCCTCTGCACAAGGATAAATTTCAACCTCCATCTTACTGTGACACCATTTAGGTATAGGTCCAGTGCAGGACACATGGAAAATGGTATCATCCAAGAGGCAATTTTAAAGGCAAACAAATTGTTTCTAGTTAAATCAATTTTAATGGGCCTTCTAACTTTTCTGAGAACTTGCATCCAAAAACTTGCTGATTGGAAGAAAAAAAACTTTTCAGCTAATTACCATCTTTTTTTCCCTGTGAGCTCTGACTACTGTTCTTAATTTCCTGACCAGCTTGTGCCCCTCCCCCGCTCCTTTCCTAGCATCTGTGGTCGTTTCAAATTGAGCTGTACTACCTGCTGCTCTGACTTTCTAACATACCATACCAGTTGGTTTGCCAAACAGTGAACTGCCAGCCATCTGCCATCCAAATCAGAATTTACATTGTTTTATCTTAAAATAACGCCTTCAGAATATAAAGTAACTCTATGCATCGGGCTTTTAGAACTGAACGTTGGCCAAAATTAAAAACAAATACCAAATGTGCCTAGAAGAGAAACACTGACAGAAAAAGTTTGAGAGGTAATGTTTTTTCCCCCTTGTTTGCTCTCTACCTGTTCTCATATTAAAACAGTAATGTTATTTTAACCCTGCAAATGGAATCTACTTAATGCCTCTAGGATTTTGGTCTAGAGATTAAAGTAGAGGACAGGGAATCAGAACTGCTTTGCCACTCTGCAATCTTGGATGAGTCACTTAAACTCTGAACCTCAGTTTATCCAAGTGTGTCATATGGGTCTGGGTGAGATTTGATCAATGAGTACAGAGTGCTTTGAATATCTTGGGCGTGGTAAACTCTACATCTCAGATGTACACTTTTCATGACTGCGACAGTTAACTGTAGATAAAATACGAGCTAATGGTAGTGTCCGAAGAGATTAGATATTTGAATTTAACTTGACATTAACTTGCACTGGTCAAGAGCTAAATTATAAACCTACCACAATTAAGCAACACATTCTGTTGTTTGCTATCAAATATATATCCTAAGTACTAATAATGATAATTCAGCTACAGCTAGCATCAGACTGCTGACAGTTCTTTGGCCTGAATACCACCCGAACAGCTGTACACAAGGTGTACCAGGGAACTCTCACTGTGCAGCAGCAGGGTCCACATGGAGAGTTAGCGTGTGGCGTGCTGGAGCACTGTAGATTTACACCCCGGCTTGCCAGACAGTAAATCATCATATAGACATGTCCTTCATCTCATTGCAAAACCTCCAATCATGCTTCATATTGGCAATAGTGCCAGATCTCCTCTTCTCACAGAGGGAAAGTCGATCCTCTGAAGTCCTTTCACCTGGCAGCTTTTTCTATAATTGGAGCAGGAAAACAGATCCAGAATGCAGCGGAAGTCAGTAAGATTTTTTTCTTGATTTTTGAAACCCACCTATTGTATTCCTACAGAAACCACTGCAATAATTATTCCTTTTAGAAAATCCAATCATGTAGCATCAGACTTTGTGCTGTGTTTTGCAGTTACCGTAACAGGTGCAACTCTTGTAATCTGTTGTCATTAGCTGATTCATTAATCTTTGCCAAAGGCACTGTGATACTCTCAAGTGAGCAGGGAGAAGCTGAGTATTCCAGACGTTATGCAACCTTACTATAGAGGCAGGAGGAGCTGGACAGACTGTCAAATCCAAAATTGCTCTCTTTTGGCTGCTTAAACAATCTAGGCTTTCTGTGGCTTCATCTTTCTCAAGCTGTGCATTCAGGTTCCATAGGGACCCACATCTCTTGGTATTTGTGTAAAACAAGGCAAACCCAAATAAATGCTTTGTTTTCAAAGTATTCTCATTTTCTTGCTTTAGGGAAACATTTATGGGGCTGAAATAATGTAAGATTCAGAGTTTTCATGGTATTTCCATCCTTCAGGGGTAAAAATATCATCAGAAGCCCAGCAGTCAGGTTTTTTCAGTCCCATAACTGGTTCTGACACATGGAACCTGGGGAGAATGGGATTGCCTCCCTTTTCCTCCAGAAGTTCATAACAGCTGCAGCTCTGCACTGTAACAGTGACTATAATGAAATCTCATGATTGAGACTTCAGCCAGATACAGGCAGCGGTCAGGAAGGGTTTTTTCCCCCCTGAGGCACCATTGACTAGATGTGCTCTGAAGGATTTTTTATTTGATTTTTGTTTTTACTTCCTCTGAAGCATCAGGGATTGCCACTGCTGGAGACAGGACAAAGGATGGGGTGGACCAGGGCTGTGAGGTGGTAGCGTGAATCCTTTTTCTAGAAGCCTGGCTGATGTCTTGCCCACTTGCTCAGGGTCATACTAATAGCCAGATTTGACGATGGGGAGGAATATCGTCCCAGCTCAGATTTGCAGGGCCCTTGGAAGTGGTTTTTTGGCTTCCTCTTTAGCATGGAGTAGGTCATTTGGGCATATCTCACCTAATCATGTCCCTGCCATGGCAGGGGCCTCCAGCATTGGTGGCACTTGGTCTCTCCTGAGGCACACAGTTTAATCTCCTGAGGACTGAAACGCATTAGTCTAACGAAAGAGCTCAGTGTAGAGGTACCTGGGTAAAATGTAATGGCCTGTGATGTACAAGAGGTTGGACTAGATGATCTAATCGTTCCTTCTCGCCTTAAACTTCATGAAAAAAACAAGAATAATGTAAGTACAAATACAAATAAACACAAATGCTTGTGATGTAAGTCGTCAAACCCACACATCTCCTACATACCTCTGTGGTAACAATAAAATAGATAGGAATCATGGGAAGCCAAGAATCACTGAAGTACCACATGGGTTGAATTCCAAACCCATCTTTTTAAGGAAAAAGACAAACTAAGCAAACATATACTGTGCTCAGTGTTAGACCCTGGTTAATTCATGAAAGAACCAATCAGGGCTAAAAGCACAGTCCACCTTCTATTGTGCTTAAGAAAAGTGCTGCAAAGGAGTGAAATGATAAGGGAGAGCATTCCTACCCTGAATTAAATGAGTTCTTTCATTTTATATGGTAGAAATAAATACCTGCATTAATCCAAGACCTTCATATTGTTCAATTATAAGATCAAAATAGATATCTACTTGCACAAAAGAATGGTGAGATTATTTAGGTTACATTTAGACAAAGGGGCAGCAAGGTTACTGAGGCACTGTCAATAGAAAGATTCACTAGATGATTTATTTAAGACCCTCAAAGGAAAAAGTTAGAGGCTAAACCTGCAATTGGTACAAGGGATTGAACTTGATGAACTAGAATCTCGTTTCCAGCTCAGTCGTCCATTATAGCAGTGTATGTGTGCATCAGAAGACTTAGGACCAAATTCAGCCCTGTCACAGTTCAACTCAGAAGTTAATAGGAGTAGTGTGCATTTATACCGGAACTGAGTGAAGATCGTTACATCATCACAGTAGTCCATCCGCTGGGAATGCCAGATGACATCCTGTTGCTAGATATTTTATGGAACAAGAGGCTGAACTGTTGTGTGCATCTCTGTGGTCACACCCTACATCCTGTAATAATCTTTGTACAAAATATTCCTTATGAGGTATCATTTAAGAAGTAATGCATCATAATATCATGGTGAAATATATGTAGCAACATTATATGTAAAGTTATGAACATAAACTGAAATCATGACTGAAGTATGTTCGCCAGACAAGTCTAGGGAGTAAATAAACCTGTTTCTTGAAGTTAATCGCCTGCCTTTCTTTGGCAAGGAACAGGGGGTGGGAGGGAGGCAGAAACAAACAGATCTGCACCTTAGCAAACAGCACCACGGAGCCTCTTTCACCACCAAACTCCTTGTCTCCATCCTCACAGCGGGAATTAACTTTATCTAGTTGTAACCCTCAGGAAAATGCAAAAGTGAGGGGCAAAAACAGCCCAAGTTCTCTCCCTATTCATCTCTCTTTCTCTTTCATCTAAGAAGACTAAAGAAACAGCCATTGGACTTTGGGAGCAGATGCTGGTCCAACAGTTTGGTCAGTAATGTTACTGTAAACATGTGGTAAGGTATTTCATCCTGAACCATGTCTAATTTGTAACATTTTAGTATTAGGAAATGTTTCATCTTTATGTTTCTTTCTAACCATGCCTGACTTTAATGGCTTATATTTGTACTCACTTAAAACCTATCTCCTTGGAGTTAATTAAACTAGTTTTAGTCTTTAATCAAAACCAATCCAGTGTGATGAACAATGTGGGTAACTCCACTGAGGGCAGCAAGCTGTTGTATATCGATCCCCTTAGGGGTGCAACAGATCTAATACATCTGGTCTCCCCTGGAGAGGGCTAGACAGTGCAGAACACACAGTTTTGGGGGGAAATTCTGGACTAGAAGTGTGTTGGGGTCACCTTGCAAGTCGTAGCCAAAGCTGGTGGAAGCCAGGGTGTGACAGAGATGGGGCTGACAGGCTGCAGATCTACAGAGACACTCCAGGTGTGGCCTGCATGCTGCTTGGCTGTTTGTGAGGGGCCCAGGTTGAAAGCTACAGCAGCAGAGCATTGTGAGGCACCCCAGGTTGCAGGGCAGATGGTGACACAACCTGTTACCGGTCTAGTTTGCACCCCAGAATGTGATAATTGTGTAATTAAGAAGATGTAAGTATCAATTGGGAGATCTGTGAAGCTATACATTTCTTACCCTTGAGAGGATAGTGTGAAACCAGGAAGAGAAGTGTCTGGGAAAAGCAGTGAGTGACACAATTGCTTTAGGAATACTACAGTTCAATTTATTCTACTAAACTTCTTTGTTCAGTGTTAGAAGAAAGTAACTCCATGATTCTTTACTGTTGTCATGTGACAACAGCCCACACACCTTACCTCATGGAGCTCAGTGCTACAACTTTCTCTGAGTCCTTTTTAACAGCTGGTGGAAAAACTGATTTCCCAGACAGAAGTTCAGGCTTGTCTACACTACCACAGTAAGTCGACCTAAGTTACGTTATGTGAATAACATAGCTGAAGTTGATGTAGCTTAGGCCAATTTACTGTGGTGTACATACCGTGCTGGGTCAATGAGAGACACTCTCCTGTTGACTTACCTTACTTTTCTCGTTCCTGGTGGGTCAGTAAGAGAGCACTCTGTTGTCGATTTAGCAGCTCCTTCACTAGACCCACTAAATCAACCCCCGGTGTATCGATCACCAGAGCGTCAATCCAGCAGTAGTGTAGACATAGCCTCAGACTGAATATCCCTGCCATATGCTCATATAGTGCTCATGTATTGAGAGGAAGAAGGGATGAATCTTTAGCCCTCTCTTGAGAGGCATTAAACACGATGCAATTGTACAGGGGACTGGGTTCAGCAGATACATAATTCTTGCTCCAAAAATGAAGTCTATGGGCTAAAATCCCTTTGACTTGCATTACCATTGATGTCAGTAGGGTTGTACATGGTGTATATCATGACAAATACATACATAGATTCCAAGGCCAGAAGGGACCATTGTGATCATCTAATCTGATCTCTGACATAACACAGGCCATAGAACTTCCCCAAAATCATTCTGAGAGCAGATCCTTTAGAAAACCATCCAATCTTGATTTTAAAATTGCCATCTCCTAGTAAATTGTTCCAATGTTAATTACCATCTCTGTTAAAAATTTAGGCCTTATTTCAGGTCTGAATTTGTTTAGCTTCAAGTTCCAGTTATTACATCCTGTTATACCTTTCTCTGCTAGGCTGAAGAGATCATTACTAGATATTTGTTCCCCATGTAATATGTATAGATTGTAATCAAGTAACCCCTTAATCTTCTCTTCTTAAAATAAATAGATTGAGCTCCTTGAGTCTGTTACTATAAGGCATATTTTCTTATCCTTCAGTCATTCTTGTGGCTCTTCTCTGAACCTGCTCCAGTTTGTCAACATCCTTCTTGAACTGTGGGCACCAGAACAAGACACATTATTCTGGCAGTAATTGCACCAGTGCCAAATACATAGGTAAAATAATCTCTCTGTTGCTTCTCGAGATTCTCCTGTTTATACATCCCAGAATCACATTAGCTCTTTAAGCTGCAGCATCAAATTGAGAGCCATGTTCAGCTGATTATCCACACAACCGCCAAATCTTTTTCAGAGTCATTGCTTCCCAAGCTAGACTACCCCAGGGATCTCAAACTGGAATCACCGGCAGGGCCACGTGAGGACTAGTACATTGGCTCAAGGGCTGCATCTCTGAGACACACCTCTGCGGCTCTCATCCCCGTCCCCACTCCACCGCTTCAATGAGGCCCAGCCCCTTTCCCGCCTCTTCCCACCCCTTCCCTGCCCCCCATTACAACCCCTTCCCCAAATCCCTGCCCCATCTCTTCTCTGCCTCCTCCCCTAAGCACAGGGCTCCCCACTCCTCTCCGCTCCCTCCTGGAAAGCACTAAGTGCTGCCCAAACAGCTGTTTGGTGGCGGGAAGTGCCTAGAAGTAAGCAGAAGAGCAGGGACGCGGCACACTGTGGGAAGAGGGAGCTGGGGGAGGGGAGCTTGGCGGGCTGCAGGAAATAACTCCGGGGGCGCATGGGGAGCTTGACAGGCCACAGGAAATAACCACTTAATCACATAAGTATCCCAAAAGGGTGAAGTAATTGCACAATAAGTACCATGGCCCCCTGTTTTCCCCTGCTCTGCAAATGGGAACCACAGATTAGGAATTGCAAACAAATTGTGTCAGGGACCGCGGCTAGGGTGACCAGACAGCAAGTATGAAAAATCGGGATGGAGGTGGTGAGCAATAGGAGCCTATATAAGAAAAACACCCAAAAATCGGGATTGTCCCTATAAAATCGGGACATCTGATCACCCTAGACCACACCTATATTGACAGTTGTATGTAGGACAAGGAAGCATGTGGTGGGTGTGTCTAGCTGTGCATGAGAGGGAGAAGTAAGGGAACATATTGCTCTCTACAGCATTTCCTTGGAAAATGAGAATAAATTATACACAAAAATCACACATTGATAAGCATTAACTTGGCCTCTGTTCTGTAAATCTTGGCAGATATTTCCCAGAGCACTAACTCAATGGCACTGAGTGGTAAGGTGTGAGATGTGTCTCAGCAATCACCAACTGTTGCTTTCTTAAGATGACCCCCTCCAGGTCAGGGTTGAGGCACACTGGCAAGAGTATGTGCCATAGCTTCCCCACTGCCTCTGTTACAGCTTTTCTGCGAAAAAGCCAGGCAGCTATGGAGGCATTCACCTTTGATGATGTTCAGTATCAGAGGGGCGGCCGTGTTAGTCTGGATCTGCAAAAGTGGCAAAGAGTCCTGTGGCACTTCAAAGACTAACAGATGTATTAGAGCATAAGCTTTTGTGGGTGAATACCCACTTCGTCGGATGCATGCAGTGGAAATGACCAGAGGCAGGTATAAATATGTAGGTAGGAACTAGGCTAGAGATAACGAGGTTAGTTCAATCAGGAAGGATGTGGCTCTTTTCTAGCAGTTGATCTAGAGGTGTGAACACCAAGGGAGGAGAAATTGCTTTTGTAGCTGGTTAGCCATTCACAGTCTTTGTTTAATCCTGGACTGATGGTGTCAAATTTGCAAATGAACTGAAGCTCAGCAGTTTCTCTTTGCAGTCTGGTCCTGAATTTTTTTTTGCTGCAAGATGGCTACCTTTAAGTCTGCTATAGTGTGTCCAGGTAGATTAAAGTGTTCTCCTACAGGCTTTTGTATATTGCCATTCCTAATATCTGATTTGTGTCCATTTATCCTTTTATGTAGGGACTGTCCAGTTTGGAAAATGTACATAGCAGAGGGGCATTGCTGGCACATCATGGCATATATTACATTGGTGGATGTGCAGGTGAATGAACTGGTGATGGTGTGGCTGATCTGGTTAGGTTCTGTGGTGGTGTCACTGGTGTAGATATTTGGGCAGAGTTGGCATCGAGGTTTGTTGCATGGATTGGTTCCTGAGTTGGAGTTGCTATGGCGTGGTGGTGAGAATCTGTTTCAGGTTGGCAGGTTGTCTGTGGGCGAGGACTGGCCTGCCTCCCAAGGCCTGTGAAAGTGAGGGATCACTGTCCAGAATGGGTTGTAAATCACTGATGATGCATTGGAGAGGTTTTAGCTGAGGACTGTAGGTGATGGCCAGTGGTGATCTGTTATTTTCTTTCCTGGGCTTGTCTCACTGCAGGAGGCTTCTGGGTACACGTCTGGCTCTGTTGATCTGTTTCCTTATTTCCTCATGTGGGTATCATAGTTTTGAGAATGCTTGGTGAAGATCTTGTAGGTGTTGATCTCTGTCTGAGGGGTTGAAGCAAATGTACCTCAGTGCTTGGCCGTAGACAATGGATCGTGTGGGGTGTCTGGGATGGAAACTGGAGGCATGAAGGTAGGCATAGCAGTCGGTGGGTTTTCGTTATAGGGTGGTGTTAATGTGACCGTCACTTATTTGCACCGTGGTGTTTAGAAAGTGGACCTCTCATGTAGATTGGTCCAGGCTGAGGTTGATAGTGGGGTGGAAGCTGTTGAAATCGTGGTGGAATTCTTCCAGAGTTTCCGTCTCATGGGTCCAGATGATGAAGATATCATCAACGTAGCATAGGTAGAGAAGGGGTGTGAGTGGATGAAAGCTGACGAAGCGTTGTTCCAGGTCAGCCATGAAAATGTTGGCATATAGTGGGGCAATGCGGGTGTCCATTGCGGTGCCACTGGTCTGGAGGTATATATTGTCACCAGATTTGAAGTAATTTTGCTTGAGGACAAAATCACAGAGCTCAGCGACCAATTGTACTGTGGCATCATCAGGGATACTGTTCCTGACAGCTTGTATTCCATCTGTGTGTGGGATGTTTGTGTAGAGAGCCTGTATATCCATGGTGGCTAGGATGGTGTTTTCTGGTAGATCATCAATGCATTGTAGTTTTCTGAGAAAATCAGTGGTGTCACGGAGATAGCTGGGAGTGCTGGTGGTGTAGGGTCTGAGTAGATAGTCCACATATCCGGATGGTCCTTCAGTGAAAGTGACAATGCCTGAGATGATGGAGCGTCCAGGATTTCCAGGTTTGTGGGTCTTGAGTAGCAGATAGAATAACCCTGTCAGGGCTCTATGGGTATTTTGATTTGTTCCTGTATTAGTGTAGGGAGTATCCTGAGTAGAAGGTGCAGTTTCTTAGTGTATTCCTCAGTGGGAAGGAGCTCAGGCAAGCATGCCAAAAAGCCAGGGAGGCGAACGGTCGCTCTGGGTCACAGCCCCATACATGCCGCTTCTACCGTGAGCTGCCTGCAATTATGGGGAGTGACGCCACCACTACCCCTTTAATATATATATAAGAGGAGGGTAACATCAAGGCTAAACAAACACAACTGTCATACTGTACCCTGGTCAGTCATGAAATTGGCATTCAAAGCTTCTCTGATGCACAGCATGCCCTTCTGTGCTCTTCTAATTGCCTTGTTGTCTGTCTGTGCGAAATTGGCTGTCAGGCAATTTGCCTCAACCTCTCACCCAACCATAAACGTCTCCCCCTTACTCTCACAGATATTGTGGAACACACAACAAGCAGCAATTACAATTGGAATATTGGTTTTGCTGAGATCTAACCTAGTCAGCAAACAGCGCCAGCGAGCTTTCAAACGTCCAAAAGCACATTCTACCACCATTCTGCACTTGCTCAGCCTATAGTTGAACTGCTCCTTACTACTGTCCAGCATGCCTGTGTACGGCTTCATGAGCCATGGCATTAAGTGGTAGGCTGGGTCCCAGAGGATAACTGAAGTCATTTCAAACCTCCCCCGCCCCCAAGTAATTTTCTGGTCTGGAAAGTAAGTCCCTTCCTGCAGCTGTTCAAACAGACCAGAGTTCCTGAAGATGCGAGCGTCATGCACTTTTCCTGGCCATCCCACATTGATGTTCGTGAAATGTCCCTTGTGATCCACCAGTGCTTACGGCACCATGGAAAACTACCCCTTGTGGTTTATTACTGGCCGGCCCGGTGTTCCGGTGCCAAGATAGGGATATGCGTTTCGTCTATCGCCCCACTACAGTTAGGGAACCCCAGCGCATTAAACCCATTTACAATGCTCTGCACATTTCCCAAAGTCACTCCCCTTGATAGCAGCTGGTCAGTGATTACGTTGGCTACTTGCAGCACAGCAGCCCCCACAATAGATTTGCCCACTCCAAACTGATTCCCGACTGACCAGTAGCTGTCGGCCTTGCAGGCTTCCACAGGGCTATGGCCACTTGCTTCTCAACTGTGAGGGCTGCTCTCATTTTGGTGTCTGTGCTTCAGGGCAAGGGACAGCAAGTCACAAATTTCCATGAAAGTGGCCCTACGCATGCGAAAGAATCATCCCAAACCTGCAACACTATGCAGTTCCACCAGTCAGTGCTTGTTTCCCGGGCCCAGAATCAGCATTCCACGACATGAACCTGGCCCAATGTCACCATGATGTTCCAGTTGCCACACGGCTTTCTTCTAAGAATGTCTGTGTCCATGTCCTATCACTATTGTGATTGCGCTGTCGTCGCTTCCTCAGCCGGTTTTGCAGGTTCTGCAAATGCCACTGGATAATGTGAGAGGTATTTACAATGGTCACAACTGCAGCGGTGAGCTGAGTGGGCTCCATGCTTGCCGTGATATGGCGTGAAACAATTGTCTGCTGTACTTTGCATGGAGGGAGGGGCAACTCACTAGATACACCCAGGAAAACCTGCGAGAATGTTTTTGCCCCAAACCCAGAATTCCAATGGGCGGCAGAGACTTCGGGAACTGTGGGATAGCTACCCACAGCGCACTGCTCCGAGAGTCGACGGTAGCCTCGGTACTGTGAATGCACTCCGCTTACTTAGTGTTTTAGTGGGGACACACACAATCGAAAGTATACAATCTGTTCAGAAAAATTAACTTCTATAAATTTGATATAATTTCGTACTGTAGACGTAACCTTAGATTCACACAGTAGTGCAGTAGTAGTACACAAACTCCAGCTTAACCTTCCCATGCTGCAATTTAAGCCCATTTCTTCTTGTCCTACCCTCAGAGGTTAAGAAGAACAATTCTTCACCTTCTTGGAACAACCTTTTCTGTTGGGGGCTTATGTGGGACTTCAGTGTGGCATCACCTTGTAGTAGCCTGCTACACAGTGGCGAACTTTTCTCTTCAAGCATATGCACATCTTTGTGGTTCAGTTAAGGTATGGAGTTTTTCTTTTTCACTTGAACTTGCTGTTGGCTCGGAAAATAGAAAAGAAAATGAAGAAGTTGACAAAAGAAGACTACGGCATTTCGGGTCACCCTTACCACTCTCCAGCTTTACAGTTTTTAAAGTGATTCTTAGGAGGCTATGTAATTTTAATTATCATTTTCACAAATGATAGATTCAGGCTTGTTTCAGATGTCTGGCAGGATCATAGTATCAAGGGCAGTGTATTCTATGCCGGATCTTAGACCTAAAGATGGAACTTTCTCTCCTACCAGTGTCTGAAATACTGAATACTTACCTTTTCCTCCAAACTTATTCTCTTGCTAAATACATTTTTGGCACTCTTGTGTTATGTTTTGGGTGGGTTTTTGTTTTTTAAAGCCCCTCTGGATGCATTTCAGTGAAAAGCACAATACATTTGTATCTTGTATTGAAAATCCTGTTGTTCAGTAATATTAGCTAGAATTGTTGCTGCAGCCCAATATAAGTAGACATTCACATATGCTGTCGCTTCACAAGCCTGCTCTGTACAACCTGAGAAGAGGATAGAATGGCAATACAGACACATTTAAGTGTACATGCAGTCAGCATTTTCTACATCACCAAGGGTTTGTTTTTTTTTATTTCTTTACAATATGGCAAGCTATTTCTTCCTGCTTAAATTTAGTTTAATCAGCTGTTATGGCACAGCGTGTGATTTTTCATAGTTCTACTGATGTGCCTTTAGATGATTACTTAGCACAATGAATTATTATGACTGCATGGACAATATCTTCAGTCACCCATTTTTCTGCTTCTTGTATGTCTTCAGCACGAGATGTCATTATCTGCCCCAAATCAGCATTTTCTTTTTGTGATCTCTAATAATGAGCTTTTGTCATGTACAACAGACACATCTTATTTTTTTTCCTATCATAAGATCATCTGCTAGGGATGCTCTGAGAGAAATTCAACAAGCAACAATAAATCACCCTGTCAAACTATACAATAATTCAGATTGTTGCTAAAGTTACAGATAAAATCCACCCAGGGGCCTGATGGTGAGTGGGGGGGGAAGTGGGGGGGGGCAGGAATTCAGTTCTACTGAGCATGCATCTCTCTTCTGTCTCTAATGAATCTATGAGTGGGAGGAGATTTGGGGACTGTGTCAACCTTGCTGTTGTTCCTAATGAATCAAGAAGCAATTTTGAAACTTCATATTCTTAGTCTCCCTCTTAGGACCGTTATGCTGCATCACTGGATATGTGTTTTGAATCACTCTGTTGTTTGTTTTTTTTCCTCCCTTGAAATTGCACCTGCAGTGCAGTAAAATATATTAGGTTTAGTGCAGCACAGGCTGGGAGCTCTAAGAGCTGTGCAGATCTGACTGTAAACTTTGTGACGCTCACTGCAGTGCGGGGTTTTAAAATAGTTACAAAAAGTAAAAAAGGGCATGTAAAGTTTTATTCAGTTTTGTTTTCATAAATGCCATCACCGGCTCTGGGGAAATCCATGTTTTGTTGTTCTCTTCAGTGGAAAAGACCAGCAAGGAAATCAAAAAGTTCTTTATAGGTCCCTAGATTTGAAGGTCAGAAGGGATCTTTATAATAATCTAATCTGTCCTAATACATGACACAATCCCTAGAAATTCACTATATCATTCCTGAATCAAGCCATAACTTCTGGTTGGGCACCTTCCATAGCTGTTATGTCTGTCCATGTACAAAGAGGAAATTTCAGTATGAAGGACTTTTATTTCAGATTAAAGGAAAACAACTCAACAAGAAAGGACAAGTAATAAGTCTCCATGGGAGAATACAGTACATGTGTGCACACTGTGAAAGCAGCCATCTTGAACTGAAAGTTGTCTCCAAAACAGAAGGCCTCACAGCCGATGAGCAGATAGACTCCATAGAAATTGAAAATTGAAACATGCAGAAATGAGAGCCCCAGCAAGTTCATAGCTACATGCACAGCAGTATCCAATGCTCTAAACTGCTTTAATGTCACCTTCCTCCTTTCTGGTCATAACATTTCCTTAGTCTTAAGGTATTATAGGAAAACTTTGGAATAAGCAGCACCCAGAAGGATGAGATAACATTATCTGTAACATCCTGGATGTTCCACGCATTAACATATCAGAAAAACCCAACATAAGCTAGTATTGAACCCCTACATGTTTGCATAAAATGTGGGTTTTATTGAACACAAAGGCTGTGATTGCCCCAAGGTGTAAAGATGTCTTGTAATAGTTCCTTGCTGTAAACTTATTAGAAGAATTGCCTTGATGATGTAAATTAGCGTGAATTTTATTTTGGTTACAGTTGGAGCAGGTAATTGCTGTGTTTTGTACTCTAAATAAATGGGAAAAGAAATGTTTTGTATGAAATGGAAATGTAAATCAAACCTTTGCATGGATGCTTGAGTCTATGCTCTGGATAATGCCAGACGTGAAGATACTCCTGTGTTGGACAGTGTACAATAGACTGCTGTTACTTCAGATTGGGTTCATTCAAGGATCCCTACTGCTATTTGATATTGATTAGCTAAATGGCCCGGGACTTGCACATGGAAGAGGACACCTTTCTGTCTGTGCCGTGCTGCCGAAGTGGAGGTCAATGGAGGATTTTGAGTGGAGTTCCTTTAATTTAAAAGGAAGGTTTTTGCAGGCAGGGGCATTCCTCTTTACTGACTTTCAGGACATGCTCCCAGTCTCATCTTTTTATATTGGGTTTGGGGAGAAGGATGTTGCTTGAGGAATATTGTTTAGATAGGGCCGGTAACTTTTTCTCCATCATCCCCTGTAATCAAACCTTGCTACTGTACATGTTGTTCTTGTTTGACTGAGTTTTTAAAATAATCATAGAGAATGCTTGCTGCCTCAAGTGTTATTTCCCACATTCTCTCATACCCCTTTCATCACCCTTTGTGATTCCCATCTCGTGCTGCATTGTGCCTAGTTTAGACTGTTGGCTCCTTGGAGCAGGGATCTGTCCCTCATTATTTCTCTGTAAAGGACATGCACACCCATGATGCTATACAAATAAGAATCCTGTATATAATGTTGCGTTGTCAAGATGGTTTGAAACTCTTTGAAAACACATCAAAATGGAGTTAATGTTCGGTACATATCTGACACAAATCAGGCATATGACAGGTCACCTTAATTGAAGCAAGATCCATCTCATGCCTAAGGTTCTAAAAATTGTAAAGAATGTGCAGTAGTCGCCTTTTTTGGTGAATAATATTCTGAATTTCAAATTGCTTTTGACCTCACCCTGGCCCTCCAGATGCTGTCAGACATTCCTAGCACCAGTGAAACAGTCTTATTTGTTTATAATTTACAAAATATAACCCGTAGCTTTTTGACAAGGTCTGGTGCTTAAGAGAAGGAAGTGAATAGTAGCTGGAGTGGAAGTAATGCCTGATGACACCTTCAAGTTCAGCATGAGTTGGTAAGGCAAGTGTTTTCTTGACCCAGTATATTCTTGCACTACCTAATTGAGAGAGAAGGAAAAGTGAAAGAACTCAGAGTCCTATTGTGCTCTGTCTACTTTAGTTGCAGATTCCCCAGCTGGAATTATTGTAAGGAATAGTTTTGTTCCCATTGAGGTCAGTCCCAAACTCCCTTGAGTTGCGTGGAAGAGGAATCAGGCCCACTGTGAAGCGAAGTGAGTAATGTCCCTAGAAAATCTTTTCTGCACCTATTGTTGCATGAAAAGTGGACAGCTAGTTCCATATCTGTATGAAAAAATCAATTTGTAGATAAAGATTTGTAGCTAATGATATTCATATGTAATATTGCATATTACAAAATGCAATATGCTTAATCATAAAATGATGACTTCATCTTTGTGCCTAATAGCAACTGTACCATAGTCTAGTTCTTTATCAGCAAAATGAGTTGACTTGTATACTATGTGTGCTGAAATTCTCAGAATGGGTTGAGTTAAGGCTGTCATTCTTTAATTGGTTTGTTTTAATGATCTATTAATGGAAGTGTTTTGTAGGTATGTAATTGCATTAAAATCGCTAAAACAACTATGAATGCAGCCCAAATTAGCATCTCAAAATGTTGTAATTGAGACACAGAAGAGAGTAGGTAGAAATGTTTGTGTGTGTGCTACTGATGAGCCCTCCTTCCAAAAGCTGTAAAATGTGTTCAAGTGCCTAGGACTTAAGGAACCTTTCTGAGGAATGCTGAAGCTGATTACCTATAGCACTCTGGCATTTTGATTTGCTGTATTCCCACTGGGATTGCCAAGACCACATCGCTCTTTCCTCTTCCAATTTGTGGATGGATTGGCTTTCTCTCTCATTAAAGATTGAGAAGTACTTCATCCGTCTCAAGCCTACATAGCTTCCTTGCCATAATCATCTATCAAGGAGTCCTCACCTGCAGGTAGTGAGCCTCATCATTTAGTACTTTATATAATAACAAATATAAGATACTTAGCGCTTCTCTGTCTAGAGCTGGGGAAAATGTTTTTGATCATTACTTTGTTCACTGAAAAATGCAGTTTCAGTAGACCCGAAATGATTTGTGTATTTGTGGTATACTTTAGCCCATGTTAAAAAATCATGTTAGTGCCGCAAAAACAGGGAGTTAGGAAAGGAGGTGGTGATTGTATCACCCTATAACATTTAAACTAGTGTACTTGCCTGGAACATGGGAGCCCCAGGCTTGAATCCTGACTCTAGAGCAGTAAGATGAGTACACTTATCACTAGGCTATCGGCTATTCTGGGGTTGAGGTCTCTCCTGTTGAAACTGTTTCTCTTGGTATAAATAATTAAATATTCATTAGAGAAGGGCCTTGAACGTGGATCTTCTCCGCCCCCCTAGCCCCTGGCTATAGAGTCATTTTCTCTCCCACTGGCCCAATGATGATTCATGCATTTTGTACAAAGTGGAACAGCTTGAACCGGGGAGACGGAAGGAGACCCACCCAAGATGGACAGTGCTCCCCGCCTGACTTTTAGCCAGTTAGGGCTCACTGGGGAGCAGGGAGCCTGTCATTAAAATCTCTGCTCCAGAGTGGTGATTTGAGCACTTGAAACTGGGTCTACCCCCACCTCTGAGGTGAGTGCTTTAACCGCTGGGCTAAAAGTTCTAAGCTGGGTACCACCACCACCTCCCACCCAGTTTTTCACTCAGCTCTATCTCTTCCACCTTCCACCCCGTGCTATCAGTGTGCTTTATTCACACTAAGGTCTCGTTTGTGACTAGCCTGGGAACTAGTGCATGAAGGAGTTTCAGGGAATTTATTCTACTCTTTCCCCTGCACACAAGCCAGTTATACTCTTACCCACTGCAGGTCCTACATAGCCGTGCAGGGCTAGGAAGGGGAGAAGATATGCAAGCTATGGCTTCCTATGCATTATCCCAGAGAGCAGACTTGACAAACTGGAAGAATAAGGAAGCAGGTTTTGGCCCTTTGTTGATAACTGTGGATTTATCCCAAATTAGCAGAACTTCTGCAAGCATCCATCTTTTTGTGTTGCCAGTAGAAATACTCACAAGGCAAGGGCTGCAGGATCACACTTCTGTAGAATATGAACACAAGGGTTTTGAGATCATGCAAAATCTTCCTCACATGATTAGCTCCTTAGTGGGGAGCTTGTACATAAAGATTTGCAGGATCAGGCCTCTTATGCAAAAAAACAGTCTGTTTACAAATTAGTAAGCAGTGTGTGGTAATAATTTTTCCCCATGTACAGTAAAAGTCACTGACTAGGTGTATTCAGTGTTGGTTTGTTTTTTATTTAATTGTCTTCCAAAGCAAAGGCCATTGGCCATTGCAGGGATCGGCAACCTTTCAGAAGTGGTGTGCCGAGTCTTCATTTATTCACTGTAATTTAAGGTTTCACGTGCCAGTAATACATTTTAACATTTTTAGAAGGTCTCTTTCTATAAGTCTATAATATAGAACTAAACTAGTGGTGTTGTAAAGTAAATAAGGTTTTAAAAATGTTTAAGAAGCTTCATTTAAAATTAAATTATAATGCAGAGCCCCCCAGACCAGTGGCCAGGACCCGGGCAGTGTGAGTGCCATTGAAAATCAGCTCATGTGCCACCTTTGGCACCCATGCCATAGGTTGCCTACCCCTGGGCCATTGCAAGGAGCAGGATGCTGTACTTGGTGGGTCTGTGGTCTGAGCCCATAGGATAAATGTTAGGTTCCCATCTGTCCTGGAATTATTATTTGAGGTGATTGAGGATGGGGCAGAAATAAAACAACAGTATTTTAAAGGTTTATTTTTTACCATGTGAACAGCCTGCTCTTTCTTCACAGCTCTACTTTAGAGTTCTCCCTTTCAGATGCATTGAATGGGAGGACAGCTCTGCAGCTCCTGGAGTGCTGCCTCCTGCTTTATTGGAGACAATGAAGTGAGACTCTACTTCATCTTTGGGTTTTATTCTGCTGCTCATTACCATGGTATCCGAGTGCTTCTGTTTTTCAAGTCTGTGTTGCACTGAGGGGAAAGAAGTGTCTGCATAGTGGGATGAGGAATATACCATGCAGCTGCCTTCCCCAGCTATGGAGCTCCCTAACTCTCTTCCATGGGATTTGGGCCATTCAGATGTTCTCTCTGCCACATATGTGGAGAGGTGCATAAATTATGATCCATACTTTCCTCTATAGCTTGTTCTTCACAATGCGCAGTCAACCTGTCGTGAGATGTTAAGAAGGCCAAAAATAGAACTGCGTTCAAAAAGAATAAGGTGAGTTCATGGAGTATAGGTCCATCAATGCCTATTAGCCAAGAGAGTCAGAGATGCAACCCCGTGCTATATATACACCAGACCCTCACTAGAATGTGTGTTGGTAGAACACAAATTTGGCTATAACGTGGTTGCAGCCATGGATTCCAAAATACAACACGGTCATTTTATTTCATTTTGTTTTACTGCGGTCCCTGCTATAACACAGTACTTGGCATGGATCTCAAATCCCACGTTCTAGTGAGGGTCCTGTGTGTGTGTATATATATATATAATAATTGTGATTAACCCCAAAAAAGTAATTACATGAGTTAACTGCGATTTATCGAGAGCCCTTATATGTATATGGGCTCTCGATAAATCACAGTTAACTCATGTGATTAATTTTTTTGAGTTAATCGTGATTAATCACACTGTTAAACAGTAGAATACTAATTTAAATTTATTACATATATTTGGATGTTTTTTCTACATTTTCTAATATGTTGATTTCTATTACAACACAGAATACAAAATGTACAGTGCTCACTCTACATTATTTTTATTACAAATATTTGCACTGTAAAAATGATAAAAGAAATAGCATTTTTCAGTTCACCTCATACAAGTACTGTAGTGCAATCTTTTTATTGTGAAAGTGTAACTTACAAAATATAGAATTTTTTTATTACATAATTGCACTAAAAATAAAACAATGTAAAACTTTAGCGCCTACAAGTCTACTCAGTCCTACTTTTGTTCAGCAAATCACTAAGACAAAGAAGCTTGTTTACATTTACGGGAGATACTGCTGCCTACCCCTTATTTACAATGTCACCTGAAAGTGAGAGCAGGCATTCGGATGGCACTTTTGTATCTGGCATTGCAAGGTATTTACATGCCACATATGCTAAACATTCATATGCTCATTTATGCTTTGGCCACCATTCCAGAGGACATGCTTCCATGCTGATGATGCTCATTAAAAAAATAATGCATTAATTAAATTTGCGACTGAGCTCTTTGAGGGAGAATTGTATGTCTCCTGTCCTATTTTACCCACATTCTTCATATGTTTCATATTATAGCAGTCTTAGATGATAACCCAGCACATGTTCATTTTAAGAACACTTTCACAGCAGATTTGACAAAACACAAAGAAGATACCAATGTGAGATTTCTAAAAATAGCTACAGCACTCGACCCAAGTTTTAAGACTCTGAAGTGACTTCCACAGTCTGAGAAGATGAGGCGTGGAGAATGCTTTCAGAAGTGTTAAAAGAGCAACACTCAAATGCGGAAACTATAGAACCCGAACCACCATCAACCTTCTGCTGGGGGTATCTGACTCAGATGATGAAAATGAATATACATTGAAAATGAACTCAGATGATGAAAATGAGCATCCACTCTGCTTTGGATTGTTATCGAGCAGAACACGACATCAGCATGGACACATCGTCTGGAATGGTGGCTGAAGCACGAAGGAACAGATGAATCTTTAACACATCTGGCACGTAAATATCTTTTGACACCAGCTACAACAATGCCATCCGAATGTCTGTTCTCACTTTCAGGTGACAATGTAAACAAGAAGCAGGCAGCATTATCTCCTGCAAATTGTAACCAAACTTGTTTGTCTGAGCGATTGGCTGAAGTAGGACTGAGTGGACTTGCAGGCCCTCAAGTTTTACATTGTTTTGTTTTTGAGTACAGTTATTTTTTTGTACATAATTCTACATTTGTACGTTCAACTTTCATGATAAAGACATTGCACTACAGTACTTGTATTAGGTGAATTGATAAGTACTGTTTCTTTTGTTTTTTACAGGGCAAATATTTGTAAAAAAATATATATATAAAATGAGGACTGAACACTTTTTTTCTGTGTTGTAACTGAAATCAATATATTTGAAAATGTAGAAAACATCCACAATATTTAAATAAATGGTATTCACTTATTGTTTAACATTGTGATTAATTGTGTGATTAATCGCGATTAATTTTTGTAACTGCTTGACAGCCCTTAGACATATATTACAGTATTTCCAAAGGGAACTGTTTTCATGCAGTACCTGTATTTTATTACTAGCTAAGTGCTTTATACTGTTACTTAATGTTGAGTCTGATAGACACATCCCTCTGGCTTACTAAGCTCCTAGAGTGAGGCACATTGTGATTATGTGCTATTATTGAAAGGGAAAGTGCTTACTTTTAATTGCAGTGCTCTGAGAGTTGTATTGTCTGTGGATTCAGATTCACCATCCTCCATGTTCTTTAGAGCTAGGATTTGTTAATACTAATAGGCTTGGACCCTATTAGACTTAAGAAAAACAGATCATGAGCATTGAATGGTCTGTCTTTATTTGCCCTTGGAAGCATGTCTGCAGAGGGTCTAATGGATTTGTCTCAAGGGAAAAGACTAATCTAACTTAGCTATGGAGGCAGCTCAGATGCTTCACCCTGGGATCCATATAACACACCAATAGAAAGAGAACAGGAGTACTTGTGGCACCTTAGAGACTAACAAATTTATTTAAGCATAAGCTTTCGTAGGTTACAGCCCACTTCATCAGACACATAGAATGGAACACACAATAGGAAGATAGATAGATAGATATACACACACAGAGAACATGGAAAGATGGAAGTTGCCATACCAATTCTAAGAGGCTATTTAATTAAGATGAGCTATTATCAGCAGGAGAAAAAAAACGTTGTAGTGATAATCAAGATGACCCATATCAGATAACTGACAAGAAGGTGTGAGGATACTTAACATGGGGAAATAGATTCAATTTGTGTAATGACCCAGACATTCCCAGTCTCTATTTAAGCCTAAATTGATGGTATGCAATTTGCAAATTAATTCCAGTTCAGCTTCTTATTGGAGTCTGGTTTTGAAGTTTTTCTGTTGTAACGCTGTCACCTTCAAGTCTATTATTGTGTGACCAGGGAGGCTGTAGACAATGGATCATGTGGTCTGTAAGCTGGAGGCATGTAGGTAAGTATAGCGATCAGTAGGTTTCCGGTATATGGTGGTGTTTATGTGACCATCATTTATTAGCACAGTAGTGTCTAGGAAATGGACCGCTTGTGTGGATTGGCCCAGGCTGAGGTTGATGGTGGGATGAAAATTATTGAAATCATGGTGGAATTCCTAATAAGCTTCTTTTCCATGGGTCCAGATGATGAAGATGTTATCAATGTGGCGCAAGTAGAGTAGGGGCATCAGGGGACAAGAGCTAAGGAAGCGTTGTTCTAAGTCTAAGTATAAACTTACTGTCAGTATTGAGAAAAAATATGATGAAAGTAACTAACAGATTAAGGCCAATTTTAGAGGAAGTAGGTGAGGAACAGTCCAGCTTTAGACTGAAGTTGCATTGATTAGATACTCACACTTCGACAGATGATGGAAAAAATAGCAGCAATAGGAATTCAAGAAGCTTGCTGTTTTTTCATTGACTGCATGAGTGCATTTGATTAGGTTTGGAGGGAAGCATTATGGAAAGTAGCAAAATCTTATGGAGTTCCAGATAAGATCATTACAATTATAAAAGCTATGTATGAAGACTTCAACAGTGCCATAGGGAATGGTGGAAAATTAAGCAACTGGTTCAAGTAAAAGTTTGGGGTCAGACAAAGGGGCATGGAATCACAATCATTGTGCTAAACTGAACATGAAGAACATTTAGATGAGTTGCAGGGGGGCGGTGAGATTAGAATACCCAGAGTTAAATTCCTCATCATTAACTCAAAGATGTCATCATACAATGGCCAGACATTTTTGAGTCGATGATGATACTCTTTGCTACTTTGGAAAACTGGAATAGTCAACTTGGACTTACCATAAATGCCAAGAAGACAAACTTGTTGCATCTTGGAAAAGGGCCAATAGGTAAAGTTTAGAAATGCAGCAGCAGTGAAGTCATAGAACAAGTAAAATCTTGTGTACCTAGGAAGCTTGATCAGTGCTGACAGTTCCATCAAGGATAAAGTTAAAAGGAGATATTCATTATCTACAAGTGCTGCTCAGAAATTAACAAAATTATGGATTTATAAAAATATTGTGTTTGAGACCAAAGTGAAAATGTATCAAACCAGTGTCCTAAGGATATCACTGTATGGTCTGGAAGCAGCTGCATTAAATAAAACAGACTTCAGAAGGCTGGTATTCTGATGCTTTACTAAGTATAAATTCTAAATATAGTTTGTTGAATATCTAGTATCCTGTTATATTATCAGTTTGACACATGGACTTGTTGTTCATTAACAATCCAAATAGTGCTGCAAGCTAACTTGTACCCCTCGCTAAAAAAGGAAGTATAGAATGTCAGGTTGACATGGGCAGTGCCACAGGAGATGCCAACAATTCTCAAGGTAATTACAGGTGAGTAGGCCAATGTTGCTCTCACAAGTGCAGTTCTACTAAGATAGACTCTGTTCCTCTGTTTATAAATATGAATACAGTAGACTCTCGATTATCCAGGATTGGGTTAAACAGGATGTAGATTAACCAGGATGTCAAAAAAAAAAATACGCGTAACTCGCAGGGCGGCTCTGGCTTCATTCCCACCGCAAGCACAAAAAAAAAAAAACAACCCCACCAGGGCGCAAGGCAGCCAGTGAACCAATACTCCCTCCCCCGGCGCAGGGTGGCTGGTGAACCCTCCTCCCCCAATATTTCCTATGGATGGTGATTATTTGGGATTTTATTAACCAGGATTAATTTTTTCCCTATGATCCTGTATAATCGAGATTCTACTGTATTTTATTGATGCAGAGTTAGATCAGATATCTGCCACCACAGTACTTTGTTTCACCCCCAGCTGACATTTCATGCAGGACATATTGCAGTTTTCCTTTTGAATAGCAGTCTCTTCATCTGCTGGATGGCAGAAACATACAATAGGTGATGTAGGTTAGCAGCATTTATCACATTAAAGAGCTCTCTGAACTGCTGCAAATGGGGAAAAAAAGTACCTTATGCATGTCAGACATACAGCAAAATATATTTTACTTTTACCAGTGAGTGCTGTATTTTTTCATGCCCACAGGGTAGCAGGAAACGAGGGCACAGCATTCTTGGCCACCTTAGGGAAATGCCCGTTTGTTGTTAATATAATTTCAACGTCACTGATGTAGATATGCCAGAGATACAGACCCTGTTCCAAGGAACCTAGAAAGCAAGACGATGAACATCTTCCTGCCAGCTGCTGAATGCCTTCAACTCCCACTGAAATCAATAGGCCAAATCTAGAAACCGATGCTCTGTTTTTACTCAGCACAACTGTCATAGATAGAGTAGAAAGAGAGTAGAGACTTCAGGGAGTTGCAGGAACTCGGCTTGTTGAAGGAAATGCTCAGTAACATGAGGGATCCGTCCTTAAATAAGGAACTTTCAATGTAAATACTAATGTGGCAAATTGTGAGGTCCTTTTTCAGTTTTCACTCCATCTTTATCAAGACAAACTCCTGCTGAAGCCAAAGGACATTCTAAGGAGTTGGGACTTCAGGGTTAATAATAGGAAATTCCTGAAATTTTGGTTATCTCACTTAAGTTCTGCTTTTGGATACAGAATGCAATCTGCTCTCCAGGCTGTAGTAGTTACTTCTCTTATGGTGTAGTGCAGGGGTGGGCACATGTTTTAGCCTGAGGGCCACATCGGGGTTCCAAAATTGTATGGAGGGCTGGGTAGGGAAGGCTGTACCTCCCCAAACAGCCTGGCCCTGCCCCTTATCCAACCCCCACCCACTTCCCACTCCCTGACTGTCCTCCTCAGAACCCTCAATCCATTCAGCCGCCCCCTGCTCCTTGTCCCTGACTGCCCCCTCCAGAGACCCCCATTCCTAACCACTCCTCGGGGACCCCATCCGCTATCTAAACCTCCTGCTCCTTGTCCCCTGACCACCCCCTCCCAAGGCTCCCCCAACCTAACTGCCCCCCCAGGATGCTACCCTCTACCTGTCCCCCCTGCTCCCTGTCACCTGACTGCTCCGACTCCTATCCACCCCCCCACCCTTCCCCTGAGAGACCCCGGGACTCCCACACCCTTTACAAAACCTCCATTTCCCATCCCCTGACTGCTCCCCCAGAACCTCCACCCAGTCAAACTCCCTGGGATCCGCTGCCCCTTATCCAGCCCCCCAGTTCCCTTACCACGCCATGCAGCTTGTCTGGCTCTGCGCAGCCTGTGGGAGCTAGACACAACGCCCTGCTGGAGCGTGGAGTGCGCAACGCTGCCAAAGCCGCCAGCAGGAGCTACGGGCCAGAATGCTGCCTGTGTAGCACACTGAGGCTGCGGGGGAGGGGATACAGCAGGGGAGGGATCACGGGGAGCTTCCCCAGCCAGGAGCTCAGGGGCCGGGCAGGAGGGTCCGTGGGCCGGATATGGCCCATGGGCCATAGTTTGCCCAACCCTGGTGTAATGGATAGAGCAATGGGCTGGGACTCGAGAGACTTCAGTTCTGTTCCCAATTTGGCCTGCTGCGTGAGTGGGGGCAAGTCACTTCACTTCTGTGCTTCAGTTTCCCAAAATATAAGACTGGGATAATGCTGACCTCCTTTATAAAGAGCTTTGGCATCTACTGATGAAAAGTGCCATACGTGAGCTGGGTTTTATTAATTCTGCACATGTACCATGAGTGGGACTTCCACAGATAGCTGTGGAAACTCTGAAGCTCTTGCAAGTGCAGAATATAGACTAGAGAGAAAAACTGTAAAGATATCCACACTGAGTCAGAGAGAAAACTTTATATACAGCGTATGAAATCTATAAGACAGACTCACAAATGGTAGGCCTTCTACTATAGTTCACTGGAAAAATATAGTAAAAACTGTACAGTGCTGGTTCCTCTACCTATCTTCCTCTCTTTTCTTTCCTCAATGGGAGGAGTGACGTGCACACAAGAAATTTTTTACCATATTTATTTTTAGTGAACTCTATTTAATAGAATCCTTTAACTTAATGTGATGATCTTGTTGCTATAAGTCATGCCAAGAACCAAACTTCGCCCAGGACTTTTCTGACCAGTCGGAAAGGAGCATTTTGGGCCCATGGATATTTTATTGCATGGAAAGTGCAGCAGCTAAATGCCTAGCACATATACATGCATTATGCATTGTGGCTGCTTGGCAACGAGAGGTAGTTTTGCTGGCATGTGGGAGAGACCTGAAGGAGTCAAGTGCAGCATTAGTGTAAATTTCCAGTGGCTTCGAGGGAAGTTCATTACTGAACTGGCTTGTGCATCTTATTCATTTACAGTAACACTTTAAATATTTAATCAGTCTCTCCTTCTTTCTTATCATGGCCATTTTCCCTCAATTGATATTTTCTGAGGGGCAGGGATGGGAGGTGGGGCAGCTGGTATGTGTTCATGGTAGTGGAATTCCATCTGATAGAGAAGGCCAATGTGAAATTAAATAAGGCCTTAATAGAACCTTTCATTCAAGGCTCTCGGTGCATTTCACAAGCACTAACTAGCTAAAGGTGAACGGCAAATCTTTTGCTAAAAATGAACAGCTTCTTTAAGGTCCCAAAAGAGCCAGCGAGAAAGAGGAGATTCTATGGCTGCTGCTTAAAAATGATTGCTGTGGATTAAACAGGATTCCCCCTTCTTAAAATCCCAGACACTCTAAATTGCAGACTGTCAGGCTTCTCTCCAAAATGAGTGCCATAATGAGTACCATAAATGAAATAAATAGGAATTCAGCATGGACAAGGTCATTCAGTCTGGCAGGGAAACTGAATTGTCTATATTTCAGATTGTTCAGCAATCTAAGGCGTGTTCCTAAGTGGTGGTACCCCATGTCACTCATTATGTTGAACAATGTCCATATGTTACTTCTCTTACACCTTATAGTGTCTCTATCAGGTAGGTACAGTAAGTAGCAATGTCCCCATTTTACAAAGGGATAAACTGAGGCACAGAGGAAATATGAGCCAGAGCCAAACTCCCATTGAAGTCACTCGACAAATTCCGATTGATTTCAATAGGATTTGGGTCAGCTGTAAGTGCCCAGTTTTGCACAGCAACCCAATAGCAGAGGCAGCTTTATTTTTTTTTTTTAATCTGGATTTTGACTAATCAGAACTAGACACAGATTTTGTGCTATACAACTGATTGGTTTTTTGGTTGTTTGGATAAGCTAAATCACCTGTTAGAGCTACGGGCACACACTGTGGATTGAAAATGACTCAAACTTTGTAATCAGTGATATTTTGTGACAAGGAGAGTTGTTTGGATGTTGGATTTATGGATGACATTTCCCCTCTGTTAGCACCAGAAAATTCCTCACTCAGCTCCACCAAGAAAACCTATTGAAATGTCCAATTAAGCAGGTGTGTCAAACTCAACAAATATTGTATTTAAAAACAAACAAACAAACAAACAAGGAGTCTAGTGGCACTTTAAAGACTAACCACCGGACTCCTCGTTGTTTTTGCAGATACAGACTAACACAGCTACCCCCTGATAATTGTATTTCTTAGTTAGAGTTCAGGTTAGAATAAAACTTTGAGATACCTTCGGTCTGACAGAGGCTACGTAAACCAGAGCTCTTTGCAAAGAGACAGATGAAATACTAGTACATTGTATGGAGAAGAAAAAAAAGGAAGATAATTTTTTTTTAATTATCAAAAATATAGCTCCATGTCATGCCATGGATTTCTAAGCAGAATTTCCCACTGCTTTCAAGGAAAGCCATGGGTCAGAATAACCTGTAATTAGGACAAAGCTCTTGTATGCTGGATAATTAATAACTGTGGGCCAGATGCCAAGGAAGCGGAACCCTTTATGCAGAATAGGATCCCATTGTGGAACAGGGCAGAGGTTAGTTCCTCAACTTCATGAATCCTATAGGATCTACATGAGACCAGGTCCTTCATGCACAGTGAATATTCTGGTGATCTTGGGAAGGACAATGAATGTGGAAATTACTCTAAAAACACATTCCCCAAATCAAATAAAACCAACTCCACATTCCCCTTAACTTTTACTGTTTTCACTTTCCATGATTCACTAAGAAATGTTAAAGTACTTGATAACAGATGTAAAATTAAACTCTTACCATGTCATCTGTCTCTACACTGTTTATTTTAAAGACAGGTGTCATCAATTATCTGAAACGATAAGGGAAAAAAAACAAAACTAAAATGTATCCTTTTCCTGAATAACTTAGTGTGAAGTGGCATCTCACAAGTGTTTTTGTTCAAATCAGATTGATGTAGTACATGGGAATGCGAAAGCCGGGTTCAAGCTCCATGTGTGTGTGTGACCATGGCTTGTACAGGGATATTTACTTTTCAATACAATACATATGTAAAGCTTTTGTTTATTATACAATATGATCCTCTGCCTTTGATCTCGGAAGTTAGTATCTCCTAAGTACAAGGACTAGTATCCATCAGCCTTCATTTATGTTATTACCATTTAAGTAACAGGCTCTGAATCCAGTGAAATTGCAGAGACAAATGCTGCCGGTTGTCATTATTGATGATATACGTCCTTGATACAAGTGCCTGTATCTCAAGGAGAGGACTATTCATCTAATAGTCCAATGCTGACATTCTTTGCACCCTTCATTTTACTTTTGCGTGTTAAGTGTTGGAGTCTCTGAATGAAGATGTAACATTTCAATTACTCCTCTCTTTTCTTCTGTGGCTGCCACTGAGCGATAAGAGCTTTGATTATAGACAAAAATACCACTTCAAAGACTCAATTATTACAGATGAAATTAAAATCTGATTCTTTTATTACTGTTAAGGATTTGACTTCAGAATTCCTGTATGACTTCTGCCAGAGAGTTTCAGGGCTGTCAAAAATCTTGGAGTGCATTGCAGATCTTGACCATTCGTTAAACTTTAAGGGCACAAGGCTTAGTGAAAATATTTTGCTGATGTGGATCCTCCTCTGTGTCTTATCACTGGCTATACTGAGTTATCTTTTCTGTACATCACCAACAGTTACTAAAAAGATACTCACTTCATAGAAGCTCTCCTATTCCTTCCTTCTTGCCTCAATTCAGGGACTGCTGGTTTAGAACCTCAAAGAGCAAACTCTCTTGAGGTCAGGCAGCAGAATATTGTGGAAATCATCTGAATCCTTTAACTACAAAAAAGAGTAACTTCCCCTACCTTACATAGATTATATGGAACAACAGACATAAAATTCACCCTTCTGTTTGAAATTCCACCTGCTCTTGATACAAATGGCACTGAAAATCATTAGAATTGGAGAATTTTTTTCCTGGTTTTCCCGGTTTGTTTGTTTATTTAGTGTGCATTGGGCAGCACTTTGTGTGTAATCAGTTTCCACTGTAGGCTCAGGGTATGTTCACACTGCATTTTTAACCCACAGCAATAAGTCTCAGAGCTCCAGTCTACAGACTCGGACTCACACTACTGTCTTAAAAACAGTGGTGTAGACATTGTGGCTTGGGCTAGCTCCTGAACTGAGAATCCCGCCCTTCTCCTCAGGCTTCAAAGCCTGAGTCTGAATGTCCGTGCTGTTGTCCAAGTCAGACTCTCTGCCACAGATCTGAAAATGCAGTGTAGACGTACCCTCAGACAGTTTCCTGTGTTTTGTGTGGGTGTGTGACATCGCAATGTGGGAGTGAAAAGCATTTTAAAAAAATGAGTGTGATTGTGAAACTATAAAAACTGGCAGATAGACTCAGGGGCAGGTATAGTACCTGAGAGTATGTCTACTGCAAACACTTCGGTCTGGTCTATATCAGCTGTCTCACGCTTGCGGAGCTCAGGCGGGGGGGTTGTAAAATGATGGTGCAGACATTTGGGCTTAGACTGGAGCCCGGGTGCTGGACCTTCCCCATTCGGCTTCTAGCCCAAACCCGAATGTCTACCCCACTGTTTTACAGCCCTGGAGCCTGAGCCTTGTGAGATGGAATCAGCTGACATGGGCCAGCAGTGGCTGTTTAATTGCAGCGTAGGCTTCCTTGAGGCTACTGCCAACTCATACATTGTAGGCAAAGCTGGAAGTGCTGCCTCTTATTAAGGGTGCCTTGGCACTTCCCAGTCTAAGGTTATTTTCTGTTGCGTATAACTTTACCAAACGTTAACCATTTGGGCTGAAATTTTCCATGCTGGGTGCCTGGGTAAATTTCACTGTGAAAAGCTTCAGCCAAAACAGTTCAGCTGCTTCTGAGAACAAAGTTAGAGACAAATATATTGTTTTGCAATGTTAACAAAATACTGACAGCCTTTCCTTTGAAAAGATCGAGTACTCCCCGGCTTTGGAGCCGGAACTTGAAATTTGGCTTTAGGGGGGTGGCCTCTGTGTCCGGATGAGCCTTTTGCTGTTCTTGGGAAAATCCCTCCAAGTCTGACCACCGTATATAAACCTTCAAAAAATCTAGGTTTGCACATGCTCAGTAGAGACATCTAAGAATTTAGTAGCTAAAATCTCCAAAGATTCCATCCACCCTGGGCATCACCACTCCTCCTGGTGCTGACCAGATGACGCATGCACTATCCCTACAGAGCAAGTAAGCGTGCTCTGTCCCCTCACTGCTCTTACATGTGACCAGACTGCTGTCTACACAGAGCAACTGATCCTGCTCCATCCCCTGGCTACCCTGCAATTTCAACTCCTGCCAGCTCTGCACCATAGGTGCTGGAACAGTTTTGATAGTGGGGTTGCTGAAAGCCCTTGACCAAAACTGTAAATTCTGAATCTGATGGAAACCACTTCAAACCAAGAGGGTGCTGCCGAACCCCTAGATACAGCACCTATGCTCTGGGCTAGAGAGGGACTAGGTCCTGCCTGAGACCTGCCTGCCTGTCTCCTGTGCTCTCAGTGACTCATCCTGTTGTGGAAGAGGGAGCTGCCTGACCTGAATGCAGAGGGCACAAAAGCCAGACCAGGAGCAGATCAGGACAAGGAGCCTCATGAAACTAGGACTTGCGGGGTGGGGAGAGAGAAACTGTGACTGGGAGTTGTTTGGGGCCACTGGAACTGGGAGCTAAGAGGAGGAAGTCGAGCCTGGGGTTGGCTGCACAGGGAGACTGGGATTTGGATCTGAATGGGGGCGATGTTGTCCAGGTCCCTTTCTCTGGCCTCGTCTGGTCAGGAAATCTTTCAGGATTGGGACAGAGAAAGTCTGGGATCTGAAGAGATCTTGGGGGTGTCAGCTGTGATGGAGAAGCTCACTCCAGTAGCCAACTTTTCTCCCCGTTTCTTTCTTTGAGGACCCCCAAAAGGAGTTGATGGAATAGCCCATCCCTTCATTATTTTGTCCGCCAATTAGCCCTAATATCTGACACACCAGTTTTGGTTAATTGATTTTTCAGTCTCAGACTGTTCTTGTTTACCAGGCCTGATGTTTGAGTTCTATCAGGAGGTCTTTTTGTTTGGACTCATTCAGTCCTTCTGCCTCCCTTTTGTACCTTTTCCCGCCTATGTTTGTTATTAAAGGATATTGTGACATCTTATGAACTCTCACTCACTTTTTACATTTGAACTCACAATTAGGTTAAATTTGTAGGCCCAGTTATCACAACAGTGGGCAGGGAGAATGAGGCTGGAATGATGAGCTAGGGATAGAGAAGAAAGAAGACTGGGCCAAGGAGAGGTTGGGAGAGATGGGTCAGCAGCAGATCATCTATGAGCACTGGAGCCTGCTACCCTCCGGAGTCCGGCATGAAACCCAGGATTCCCAAGTCTCACCATTCCTCTGATGTTACCTAATTTACTGTCAATTGTCCTATTAGTGCTAGCGGCAGAGGTCAGTGTGGTGGATCTAAAGGTTCCAACCCCGCTCGTGTCATGTGGGTGTCAATATGATGCCTCATGAGGGAATATCTGTTTATTCAGTTTGCTTTTTAAAAAACTAGGAAATTACACAAAAAGATACATTAAAAGAACATTATTAACATTGCAAAGCTAAGAACTCAAAAGTTAGGAAATGATGGAATTAACTGTACAAGCTTAATTCAACGCCTTGTGTGCATGTATTTTATGCTACAATCTTTAATAACATAATCACATATTGTTTCTCCACTGTTGACAGTGTCCCCTTCAGGACCACACAGAGCTAGACTCTGGTGTATGCACAACCCTTATGTAAGAGGTAGGCTGTAGAGCCACACCCACCCCAGGGAACACCCAGCAGTATGGTGCCTCTGGACACACAGTCCCACTTGGGGCTGCTCAGCACACACAGGGATTGGCATTCTCCATCAGCCCTAAGGACTGTACAGATTGGTCACCTCAGTGTGCTGAGCCTGCCTCATGGGTTGGTGTAAACCGGGAGTAGGCAACCTACGGCACGCGTGCCGAAAGCAGCACACTAGCTGATTTTCAGTGGCACTCACACTGCCTGGGTCCTGGCCACCAGTCCAGGGGGCTCTGCATTTTAATTTAATTTTAAATGAAGCTTCTTAAACATTTTTAAAATCTTATTTACTTTACATACAACAATAGTTTAGTTCTATATTATAGACTTTTAGAAAGAGACCTTCTAAAAACGTTGACATGTATCACTGGCACGTGAAACCTTAAATTACAGTGAATAAATGAAGACTCAGCACACCACTTCTGAAAGGTTGCTGACCTCAGGTGTAGACATTGGTTTGGATGACAGTCCCTCCTTCTCCTACCCCAACCCCCACCTTCCAGGTGACTTGCTCCCCAGCAGAAGAAAGGCACAAGGAATCTGCTCTTGTGTAGACCAGGCAAGACCACAGGCAGGACTTTTTGTGCAGGTCACATAGGGCCAGTTTTTGATACTTATGCTCACGCCAAGTACGTTACTCTGGGAATAGTCTCATTTAAATATTGGGACTCCACATGAAGTAAAACAATACCCAGTATGAGTGAGGGTTTCACAATCTGGCTCTTTGTCTATGGACATTGCTGGGTACAATATGTAGAGCTGGGATCCTTTTTTTCTTCTCCTGCATTTCATTTTTAATGTGGAGTGAAAGCATGTAGTTAGTATACACAAACTCTCTGTGAATAAATAGCTCTGGAAGGACAATTGTTAAACTCTCTAATACAATGTGTCTGCTGTTAGATTTTACTCTAACAAACCCAAGTGTTCATTTTCCCACCGCCGTTAGATATCAGAAATGAACAAGATGCATGCCTTGTTTTTAAAATCAAGTCACTTTCCTGTACTCTTTGTGATTATTTTTTTCTGCCGTTGTTAGAATTCAAATTAAAAAAAAAAAGACTATAACATTTAGTGTCAGTAATCATACCGCCATCTGCTCAGGCAGGCCGCTTCCAACAAGCCGTTCTCAGCTGCAGAACATTCAGCTTACTGCTCTTCTTCCTCTCAGAGGCAGAGATGCCAGCAGTCCCTAAACTGTAACAGCATGTGCAAGGATTTTTCAGTTCAGCTGGAATAAAAAAAAAGAGGAAAAAAGCAAAAGCATTAGTTAGGATTTTCCACCGTAGTGTATGAAAGACTGATCTGTTCCCAGTTGTAAAAATGCTATCCGCTCTGTGTAGCAGGGGGAGGTAAAAAAAAATAAATTCTTAAAACATATTTTAATATTTTAGCATCCATCAGGCAGAATTCATCCTGGATGTGACTCCATTGACTTTCTGGGCTTCCATCAAGGATGCATTTGGCCCATGTTTCCAGTGCTCACTGGGTTGTGACTTCTGCTTCTGAGAGTGTATTCCCAGTATCAGTTTCTGAGGCTCTGAGACCTACCCTGGTGAACTATCATGCTGGACGGCAGTACACCTCTGCTATATGCTGCCTTTCTGTCACAGGTTCTATGTAGCCCAGGATGGAGGATGGACTATTCCAGAAGTGCCCAAACTGTTTACTTAGGTGACCCACACAACTGCATTTTGTCTTTTTTGGGAACACCTCATTACATATATACATATCTACACACACAAACACACACACACACATATATACATATATTGCTCAGGTATGTATACATTACGGTAGGAGAGAAACTTAAAGAAGATATGTCGCTTGCTAGGGGGCTGTCATACAAGGCAGTGAAGTGCCAATTAAAGTGGAGGTCCTCCAGACCCCTGTTTCCCCTCTCCTCCCCTCCCCAGTCTGGCCTAGCCCCAAGCCACCTGCTTGGATTCCGCCCCCCCGCCCCAACTCCTTTGCTTTCAGTCTCCCACTCCTGCCCCTCTTGTGGATAGAGAACTCTAACGGGCTTCTGCTCCACCCCTGTGGTTTGAGCTCATCGCTCCCTCAAGTGAGAGTGGCAAATGGGCTACAACACAACAAAAGGATGCACAGAACAGCCCTCTAGAGCTGGCTGTTCTAGAAGAGAATTGGCCTTTCAAAGACCCCTCTGTGCTTTGGGGGCATCTAATTGAAACAGACCCCCAAACCACACAGATCCCCCTCCCAGCAAGAGGGCCTGTCTTCCCCTGCACTGAGGTGAGGAGAGCACCCCTGCTAGCTCCTCTCCTCCCCTTCCCAACTCAGCCCCTGCTTGGCTCCCCCCAGCCCCCTTGCTCTCACTCTCCCAGCCCTCCTACTCCAGCAGCCCCAGCTGACCCCTTTTCCCCAGTGGCTGGGCTGTGGTCATTGCCGGGCTGCTGACTGTCCACTACTGGCTCCAGCTATTTCCTCTGCGCTGTTGCTGCTTCCCGGACCTCATGTCCCAAGTTGCTGCCTGCTGCCTCTGCCCAGTGCAAGTGAGAGGCAGTGGGCGGAGCTACCGAGTCAGGTGCCTGCCTCAGGCAGTGCTGAGGGAGCAGCGACAGGTGACCCACCTAGACCCTTCCCACAACCCACTGGTGACTCGGTATCCACTGTTTGGGAAATACTGGTGTAGTAAGATAAGGCTCTGAAACAAACTCTTGTATCAGAGGCCTAGCATGAGGCCTGAAGCCTGAACCAAAGTATTTCCAGGCATTGCTAAACAAAGCTAGGCTGTGAGCCAGAGGCTCGCCCTGCTTGCAGAAATTGGCAAGAAGAGGGCTGCTAAAGGCACATGTTGGGTACATGTGCCAGGAGAAAGGCAGTAATGAGCCAAGGGGCTGTACCTTGATACATCAGTGGGGATGAGTAATCTGTCCTGCACTGTATAAAAGTAAGTTCCGGGGTGCACATTGACGTCTGGCCAAGGGGGCAGTGGAGAGTTCCGCCACTGACTGAGCTGGTCCATTATCTGGGGGCACATATGTATTAGCAGACCCGTCGAAATCTAATCCGGAGTGCTAGAGACTGTGTTTCATTTGGCAATACACCTGGCCGGGTGCCTTTGTACCTTACTAAAGTCTGTGGTCTTTAGGGGTTCTCTCAGGGTCTGCTGGGTCACCTATCTGCGCAGAGCTGGGGCAGAACACAGAGGGAACACTCACGCAGCCGACTGATATCATCATCGAACAACAGCAGAGCATCACACCGGTAGCTGCTGACAACAACTGGACTATTCCAAACCTCAGCCTCCTGACAGGCCAGGTCCATTGTGGGATAGAGTTTTACAAAACGGAGTGAGAGGCAGAGGGCACTGCCTGCTTTAGCCCGGCAAACTGACTTCACGGCCCGAAGAGGAAGTCAGGAACCACTGTATCAGCTGTGTGTGCTCCTGCCTTGATGCCTGTCAAACAGCTCTGTCTCACCCTCCACCTAGGAATGGAGAGGAAGCACTTAGAGAAACATATAGCTAATTTAGAGGTCAAAGGGTAACATTAATTAGCTTGCGCTGTCCTTTAATGTTCTTGCATCATTGAATCTGCAGGCCATAGTTCTTGCCTCGTCTAATGTCGTTTCTCATGGGAATATAACCCATCCGCCCAATTTATGCATTGAAATTCCAAATGAAAAAGCATTCGGCATTGATGGACCCCATTCAGTTCCCACGTATTACTGCCAAGCCTCTACAAAGCCGGAGTGAATTCAGAGCTCATTAGGTATGCCCCAGGAGGCCTAAATCTCAAGACTTACACAGACAACTCTGCATTTAAAAAATGGTGCTTGGCCAGAGGCATTCGTTATAAACTTGACGGGTCCCGGTGCGGTTCTGCTCTGAGAAGTCACTCCGTTAGAAATGGCTTTGTGGGGTTCCATATTTGTATCCCTGACTCCCAATCAGATTTACTCACCTTACAAGCAAACAAGATGTTATTTTTGTGCCATTCCTGAATACTCAGCCTGAGATCTATGATTCAAGCTGTGTTCTTTCATGTTCCTGCATTACCACCAGTAATCCTGATCCAGCTGAGGTGTATTATAGGTGTAGTTAAGATGCAATTGAGGTTTAAGCCTCTAAAACACCTCAGTTGGCTTTGAGTGTATCATCAAGTCTAACACAACAGGAATATGGGCATATTTCCCAATGCATGTTTGCCTGGAGTATGCTATTGCACTCGCAGCAATTTTATCCTAAACTTTAAGAAAAATACCAGTGTGAAAGGTGTATCTGAACTGTGTGCTATTTTAAAAGTGGTCGGTGTGAACCAAATCATCCTGTCCTTGCCTTCGTTAGACAGGAAAGCAATAGAGGGCTGTGGGAGGATGCGAGGTAGATAAGCAAAAGGAGGAGAGGGAGTTGGGAAGGAACCAAAAGTGGAGACCACAGGAGAACAAGAGGAAGCAGGGAAGGGAGGAGAGAGAGAAACTGGAGCAATCAGAAAAGCCTGGGCCAAACGTAACTCCCCCCCCATTTAATGAATAGGATTGAGCATCAGCCTTGCTGTTCTTGTAACATCATTCTGGCACAAAGCAAAATAATTTTAGTTCACCCGCTGCTCTTACATAGCATCAGATGCTAGCGTATTCCAAAAGTGAGAAGGAAGCTCCTTGTAATGTTGCTCTGCCTTCCCAAAGAATTAATTCATATATTCCAAGGCGGGGGGCGACCGTTGAAGTAATCTTGCCTTATCTCTATGTAGCACAGGCCAGAGAACTTCCCCAAAACAATTCTTAGAGCAGATCGTGTAGAAAAACATTCAATCTTGATTTAAAAATTGCCAGTAATGTAGAATCTACTATGGCCCTTGGTAAATTGTTCCAGTGACTGATTACTCTCACTGTTAAAAATTTGCCCAGCTTCAACGTCCAGCCATTGGATCATGTTACACCTTTTTCTGCTAGATTGAAGAGCCCATTATCAAATAAGTGTTCCCCATGTAGGTACTTACAAATTGTGCTTGGTCACCCCTTAGCCTTCTCTTTGATAAAATAAATTAATCGCTTAATAATTCTAGTGGCTCTTCTCTGAGCCATCTTAAATTTCTCAACATCCTTCTTGAATTGTGGACACCAGAACGGAACACAGTATTTTAACAGCAGTTGCACCAGGGCCAAGTACAGAGGTAAATAACCTCTCTGCTCCAACTTGAGATCTCCCAATTGAGGCATCTAAGGATCACTTTAGTCCCCAGTGTCGCACTGGGAGCTCATGGTCAGCCGATTATCCACCATAACCCCCACAACCTTTGTCAGAATCACTGATTCCTGGGCTAGAGTCTCCTATTATGAGGTCTTAGGTTGTAAAGGTGATTATGAAAAACAATTGTGCATTTGTCAATTTTCCCATTATATAAAAAGGCTCCAACTCAGAGGACAAACAGTTGCCTAAATACTTGGAAGAAGGTAACTTTATCTCAGTTATGCCAGGGGTGACGTGAGACAATATGGGTGGCTGGGGGAGCACAAATACCACATTATGCAGCTGAAGAAAACCATGTGAGAACTCTTCATGGACACAAGATTCAGAGACAGAGGTGGGGAAAAAATGAGTAGAACAACTAGCCCGCTGTCCCATTAGAGACTAAGAAACCAGTGTGATGGACCAGATTTAAGAATCTGAACAATCATGCTTTGACCTCTATTCTTTTCTGTAACAGACGGCATGCTTAGAAAGGCAGCATAGTCTAATGGATTGGGTATTGGATTGGCATTTAGGAAATCTGGGTTCTCTTCCTCACAGCCTCTGACCTACTGTGTGATCTTGGGCAAATTTCTTCACTTCTGTTTCCCCTCTCATTCTGTGTCTGTGTGATGCTGTAATAGCAGGACAATATATTCTTTACTGCTTTTGTCCAGCCCAGTTTTTAAATGCCCCCCCCCATCCACCTTTTCCTTTAGGGAAATGGTTGCACAGCATGGAGTTGGCATTTTTGCATTGGTGCACATGGCAGTGGTGATAATGAACACACATACTCTATTCAGAATGAGTTGCGTGTTTATTTTTCTCAATAGTGTCCACTGATAAGCCATAGTGAACAGAACCTATAGAAGCAGCAAAATAGAAGCAGTTGTTTTGTAAATGAAAGGCCAGAGAAGGGGTTGTTTACACAGCTCTTCCTCAGCGGGACAGCGCCGATGAATTCTGCTGTGCTGGGGAGCGGTGCAGTGAAAGGGTTTGAAATGCTCCGTTAGCTTTCCCCACACTTTTGCTTTAAAAAAGAGACAACTGAACCTGACACCGGGGGGAGGGGGGAGGGCACCATCAATTCTCTCTAAACTTCCTGTAATAACCTAAATGAACAGTTTTGAGATTTCATAACACTATCCATTTCCTAATTAGGACAAGCTTAAAAAGGAACAGTTGGCATTCCTGTTGGTGTGAGCCATGTGCTACCTGCAGCAGGCCAACTCGTGAACGAAACTGATTTTTCTCTTACCTACATTCTGCATTCAGCAGCTGCTCCTAACAGGTGCTTGCTCTCTTCATAGCAGATGGTGACAAAAATGGGTTTGTTGGCAGGTTCCTCCACAAAGCAGCCTTCTTATCACACTTATTGATGTGTATACAAACATACACACACACTGTCAGGCTTTTGGTTACAAAGTAATTCTACTTCTGATATAAGGTCAGTCACAGGAGGTCCTAATGGTTTTTTGTTGTTGTTGTTCCCTGGGTCGAAAAGCATTTGTGACTTAGCTGCCACATCAAAACCTGACAAACACTTGGCCATGAATTCAGCTCCTTTACTGCATCTAAAGGAACATCCGGTTGTAGGAATGCATTATGCTTGACTGCATAGCTCCGTATTTACCTGTGCTTCCTTAATAACTTCAAGTAGCTCTACACTAGAAACACTGCACTATTTTGCATGGGAATTTTGAGATCTATTGGTGTAGTGTTTGACTTGATGCTTTTCTCCTTGCCATCACTTTCATGTAGCATGACACTTAGTTAATGAAACAGTGGAAGCAAGAAGTAGCAACATGATTGATTAAATAAATTAAAAATACAGTTGCAACCAAGACATTTATTCAGCATTCCAAATAGTTAACTGCGTTAAAGCATCTGCAGTGGAATGTGCTAGGGATCATCTTATTCCATACTCATCACCTGCCAAAAAAATCCTTATTTCCTTTTTTAAACTCTTCTCCTGTTGACCTTGATTTCATCTTGTGGGCTCTGCCTGGCGAGTTTCATAAACTTTGATAAGACAATGCAAACTGATGCAAGTCAGGAGATTAAGGCATTAACCAAAATATCTTTGCTAGTGCTATTTCTTCTCATGTGAACAGCACCAGGAAGACCCCACACTCACTCTGTTTTGCTGTTCATTTCAAACAAACAACCGGAGCCAACACAACCAGATGAGGATGACATCTGGCTTTCTAAATGTTGCCAAGGCACTGCTGCTCCATAGCTGGCAGGAAGAAGATATGTTGTAAATGCCAGGTTCATTCTAAAATATAAAGTGCATTCCTTACTCTTTCTTTTCTTTCTCCGTCTGGCATCTAGGCCAACCACATTCAATTTGCCTTTTTGTTTTGCAAAGGGCCAAATTTGACTCTCATGTACACCAGCATAAACCCAGTGTAACTCTACTGATGCCAATGGATTTATCCTGTGAGAGTGGAATTTGACTCTCTAAATGGCCTTGGATTAGGGTTAGGGTCAAGGTTAGGCTTACTACAAAATTAACTTGTCGACAGCTGAACACTATTATCTACTATCAGAGGGGTAGCCGTGTTAGTCTGGATCTGCAAAAGTGACAAAGAATCGTGTAGCACCTTATAGATTAACAGATTTTAGGGATCATGAGCTTCCGTGGGCTAAGACCCACTTCATCAGATGAATGTTGTGGAAATCTCCAGAGGCAGGTATAAATAGCAGGCAAGAAAGCAAGGTAAATTCAATCGGGGGAGGGGTGAAGCCCACTCCCAGCAGGTGATCTGGAGGTGTGAACACCCAGAGAGGAGAAACTGCTTTTGTAATTGGCGAGCCATTCACAGTCAATATTAAGTCCAGACCAGATAGTGTCGAATTTGCACATGAACCGGAGCTCAGCAGTTTCTCTTTGAAGTCTGGTCTTGAAGTTTTTTTGCTGGAGGATGGCTGTCTTTAGGTCTGCCATTGTACGTCCAGGCAGGCTGAAGTGTTCTCCTACAGACTTTTGTATATTGCCATTCCTAATATCTGGTTTGTGTCCATTTATCCTTTTACGTAGGGATTGTCCAGTTTGGCCGATGTACATAGCAGAGGGGCGTTGCTGGCACGTGATGGCATATATTATATTGGTAGACATGCAGGTGAATGAACCAATGATGGTGTGGCTGATCTGGTTAGGTCCTGTGATGGTGTTGCTGGTGTAGATATGTGGGCAGAGTTGGCATCGAGGTTTGTTGCATGGATTGGTTCCTGAGTTAGAGTTTATATGGTGCAGTGTGTGGTTACTGGTGAGAATCTGCTTCAGGTTGGCAGGTGGTCTGTGGTCGAGGACTGGTCTGCCTCCCAAGGCCTGTGAAAGTGAGGGGTCATTGTCTAGGATGGGTTGTAGATCACTGATGATGTGTTGGAGAGGTTTTAACTGAGGACTGTAGGTGATGGCCAGTGGTGGTCTGTTATTTTCTTTCTTGGGCTTGTCTCGCAGCAGGAGGCTTCTGGGTACACGTCTGGCTCTGCTGATCTGTTTCCTTACTTCCTCATGCGGGTATTGTAGTTTTAAGAATGCTTGGTGAAGATCTTGTAGGTGTTGGTCTCTGTCTGAGGGGTTGGAGCAAATGCGGTTGTACCTCAGTGCTTGGCTGTAGACAATGGAGCGTGTAGTGTGTCCGGGATGGAAGCTGGAGGCATGAAGGGAGGCAAAGCGGTCGGTAAGTTTTCGGTATAGGGTGGTGTTTATGTGATCATTACTTATTTGTACCGTGGTATCCAGGAAGTGGACTTCTCATGTAAACTGGTCCAGGCTGAGGCTGATGGTGGGGTGGAAGCTGTTGAAATCATGGTGGAATTCTTCTAGAGCTTCTTTCCCATGGGTCCAGATGATGAAGATGTCATCAATGTAGCATAGGCAGAAGAGGGGCATGAGTGGGCGAGAGCTGAAGAAGCGTTGTTCCAGGTCAGCCATAAATATGTTGGCATATTGTGGGGCCATGCGGGTGCCCATAGCAGTGCCACTGGTCTGGAGGTATATATTGTCACCAAATTTAAAATAATTGTGCGTGAGGATAAAGTCACAGAGCTCAGCAACCCGTTGTGCTGTGGCATCATCTGGGATACTGTTCCTGACAGCGTGTATTCCATCTATGTGTGGGATGTTTGTGTAGAGAGCCTGTACATCCATGGTGGCTAGGATGGTGTTTTCTGGGAGATCACCAATGTATTGTAGTTTTCTCAGGAAATCAATGGTGTTACGGAGATAGCTGGGAGTGCTGGTGGCGTAGGGTCTGAGTAGAGAGTCCACATATCCAGACAGTCCTTCAGTGAGAGTGCCGATGCCCGAGATGATGGGGCGTCCAGGATTTCCAGGTTTGTGGATCTTGGGTAGTAGATAGAAAAACCCCGGTCGGGCCTCTAATGGTATGTTGATTTGTTCCTGTGTTTGTGTAAGGAGTGTTCTGAGCAGATGGCGCAGTTTCTTAGTGTACTCCTCAGTGGGATCTGAGGAAAGTGGCCTGTAGAATTTGTTATTGGAGAGTTGTCTGGCAGCCTCCTTTTGGTAGTCAGACCTGTTCATGATGACAACAGCGCCTCCTTTATCAGCCTCTTTGATTATAATGTCAGGTTGTTTCTAAGGCTGTGAATGGCATTGCGTTCTGCACGACTGAGGTTATGAGGTAAGCGATGTTGTTTGCCCACAATTTCTGCCTGTGCACATCGGCGGAAGCATTCTATGTGTAGGTCCAGACTGTCATTTCGTCCCTCAGGATGAGTCCATGTGGAGTTCTTCTTCTTGTGCTGCTGGTGGGATGGTGTCTGTGTATCAGTGCACTGTTCAGTGTTGTCTTTAAAGTATTTTTTGAGTTGGAGATGGCAAAAGTAGGCTTCAAGATCCCCGCAGAACTGTATCATGTTTGTCAGGGTGGTGGAGCAGAAAGAGAGTCCTCGAGATAGGACAGACTCTTCTGCCGGGCTGAGTGTGTAGCTGGATAGATTGACGATATTGCTGGGTGAGTTAGGGGTACCACTGTTGTGGCCCCATGTGGCAGGTAGGATTTTAGACAATTTACAATCCTTTTTCTTCTGTAGAGCAGTGAAGTGTGTAATGTAGATCTCCTGTCTTATTTTAGTAAAGTCCATTTATGTGGAAGGTTTTTTTTTTTATTAAAGTCTCTAGATCGGAGAGCTCTTTTTTGATGTTTTCCTGTTTGCTGTTCAGGATTCTGATCAGGTGGTTCCTCAGTTTCTTTGATAGTGTCTGGAATAATCTCTCACTGTGGTCTGTGCAGTTTGTAGATTGTAGTGGATTTTTCACCTTCAGTCCATTTGGTATGATGTCCATCCATTTGCATTTGGAGAGAAAGATGATATCTGTCTGTATTTGTGCAAGTTTCTTCATGAGGTTGATGGATTTCCACGCTATACGGCTAAATGCAGTGCCTTACATGGTGTCTAGTATCAGAGGGGTAGCCGTGTTAGTCTGGATCTGCAAAAGCGACAAAGAATCTTGTAGCACCTTATAGACTAACAGATTTTAGGGATCATGAGCTTTCATGGGCTAAGACCCACTTCATCAGATGAATGTTGTGGAAATCTCCAGAGGCAGGTATAAATAGCAGGCAAGAAAGCAAGGTAAATTCAATCAGAGGGGTGAAGCCTACTTCCAGCAGGTGATCTGGAGGTGTGAACACCCAGAGAGGAGAAACTGCTTTTGTAATTGGCGAGCCATTTACAGTCAATATTAAGTCAATATTAAGAAACCAACAGACCATCACTGGCCATCACCTACAGTCCTCAGCTAAAACCTCTCCAACACATCATCAGTGATCTACAACCCATCCTGGACAACGACCCCTCATTTTCACAGGCCTTGGGAGGCAGTCCAGTCCTCGACCACAGACCACCTGCCAACCTGAAGCAGATTCTCACCAGTAACCACACACTGCACCGTATAAACTCTAACTCAGGAACCAATCCATGCAACAAACCTCGATGCCAACTCTGCCCACATATCTACACCAGCAACACCATCACAGGATCTAACCAGATCAGCCACACCATCATTGGTTCATTCACCTGCATGTCTACCAATATAATATATGCCATCATGTGCCAGCAACGCCCCTCTGCTATGTACATCGGCCAAACTGGACAATCCCTACGTAAAAGGATAAATGGACACAAACCAGATATTAGGAATGGCAATATACAAAAGCCTGTAGGAGAACACTTCAACCTGCCTGGACGTACAATGGCAGACCTAAAGACAGCCATCCTCCAGCAAAAAAACTTCAAGACCAGACTTCAAAGAGAAACTGCTAAGCTCCGGTTCATCTGCAAATTCGATATATTAGGTAGATATACCCTAAATGTTGTACAGCTGTGATCTTCTGATGGTCAGTAGCAGTCTGTGGCACAGGTAAAGGAAAGGGTTTAGCTGGAACTCTGTTACCAAATTCCATTACATTGCCCAATGTTAAGTGGGTTAATTTCACACCAGTAATCTGATCTCCTCAGATCTCGTATGTGAAGCAGTTTTCAACCGATTGTGTATTTGGATAAGAGTCTGCCCAAGGAAGACCCAGGATGCTACAATAAGCAGTGTTGGATTCAGTAGGTGGCAGTCTTCTCTCTGAGTCTGGTTATATCCCTTCCCCCTTAAACTTTTGTCTGTCTTGTCTGTTTGGAGTGTTAGCACTTCAGGGCAGGGATAGTCTCTTAAGGTATATTTATCTAGCAGCTAGCATAACGGGGCCCTGATTAGTGCTGAGGTCTGCAGGCACTGCTGTAGTACAAATAATAATAAATAACATCCGTTTTGTAGCATTGCTAGTACAGAATAGCTGTTGCATTCCACTCCAAAAGTGGGTGCATTACAATGGTGAGGGAAGTCTCTGTTTCCACAAGTCCAAATTCATCCCAAGACATTAGTGGGCACAACTCCACTGAAATCAGTGAAGTTGGATGCACTTATGCCAGTGGTAAATTTGTCCCATAGGGACAGAGTTGGATCTCAGATACACCAGTGTAAATTCAGAACAAATCCCTTAATTGGCAGTTACACAGTATTGTTGTATCAAGCAGGCAAGGTATTAACAAACTTTAACAGGCTTTATTTAACAATGGTGAAACCTCTTACAAAGCTGCTGCTGCACCCCTCTGTAGCTCTAACTCAGACTTGGCTCAACTCCTCCCCCCTCCTTCCTATTTTCTGTCCTACAGACTCCCAGTTCTAATAATTACAAGCAGCATCTAAAACACCACATTCCCTCCTCTCTTAAGAAACTCTCTCAATTAAAATAACCATAATAGTTCTAATCACAGCAACAAATACGGAACAAGACACTATACTGTTGACAGAATTGTTACACTGAAAACACTGTAAACACTACATAACATAGTCTCTAGTCCAGACAGGTGGTCGTCTGGGTCTGACAGACCGCCTTTCAAACCCCGGTTCCAGTGCAACGTCTTGTTGTGTTGGTACTATGGTGAAGTCATCCAGTGCTGACTGGGTGTTGGCATAATCTCCTCTTGGTGCATAGGCAGGTGCAAGATAAGAAGCATTCCATACCCGCCCATCAGAAAGTCGACAGGTGTAAGGCCCCTTCTTCTCTATGATTTTAAGAGGAGATGTGAATTTATGGTCCCCTTTGTGTAAAAGTCCAGGTTTTCTTATTCTAACAAAGGACCCACACTCAAACTTTGGTTCCTTAGCACCCCGCCGTTTGTCTGTGAAAGCCTTATACTTTGCTTGTTTCTGTTCAACTGTTTTTCTCACATCATCCTCCGGTGGACCATCTGGTGAAGACAAAGGCAGGTGAGAAAGGCAATCAGCTACCACATTTTGTTTTCCAGGCTTATATTCCAGTTCATAACTGAAAGAGAGCAGTCTTGCAGACCATCTAGCAATACGATTTCCTGCTCTTCCCAATCTTTTTGTGGTTAGCAGTGTTGTCAAAGGGCTGAGGTCTGTGCGCAGCTTGAACGTGCGGCCCCACAGGTAAGCTCTCCATTTTTCAGTAGCCCAGACGCAAGCAAGTGCTTCTTTTTCAACTGTAGAATATTTTCTCTGAGCATCACTTAGTGTCCTTGAAGCAAATGCAACAGTTCTCTCCGTGTTGTCCTCATGAACTTGTGTGAGGACAGCTCCAAGTCCATAATCAGAAGCATCAGTGGTCACAATTGTGGGCAATGCAGGACTGAATAGTGCAAGTACTGGACTATGTACAATCAAGTCTTTCACAGTTTCCAAACTAGCTTGTGCATCCGTTGTCCACACCAAAGTTGAATTTCTCCGTAGTAATTCTCGTAACGGTTCAATAACAGAAGCATAATTAGGAATGAATTTTGCATACCAGGAGGTAAGACCCAAAAAGGAATGTAAGGTTTGCAAATCTGTTGGAGGAGGAGCATTTGAAATTGCTAGGATATGATCTGGATCAGGTTTTAGTCCAGCCAGTGTAATTGTATGCCCCAGAAAGGAGAGTTCAGTTTGTCTAAATTTACATTTAGACCTATTGAGCTTGCGGCCTGCTGTGCTGATGCATTTTAGGACAGACTGCAGGTTATTGTCATGCTCCTCCGAAGTATTTCCAAACACAGTAATATCATCCAGATAGCACTGAACTCCCTGTTGATTCTTCAGAATCACTGACGTCATTTTTTGGAAGGCACTTGGGGCAGATGCAAGACTGTATGGAACACGTTTAAAACGAAATAGTCCCTCATGTGTAATAAATGCTGTGAGGTCTCTGCTATCTTCATGCAACATAACGTGATGGTATGCACTCTGCAAATCAAGAGCAGAAAACATCTTTGCTCCACGGAGTTCTGCAAATACTTCTTCTATGTGAGGAAGAGGGTGGCTATCAATCACAATAGCTTTATTTGGCTCCCTTAAGTCCACACAAAGGCGAATGCCTCCATCCTTCTTCTGCGTCACTACTATAGGTGAAACCCATTCCGAGGAGTCAATCTCTTCAATAATGTCCTTTTGAACAAGCTTTTTAAGTTTCTCTGAAACAGCTTCCCTGACTGAAAATGGGAAGCGCCGCAACTTCTGTCATACAGGCATCACATTATTTCGCATTTTAACTTTATGCAGAAAGCCATAAGCACAACTGAGTTTCTCCTCAACCTGATCTTGGGTCCCAGCTGAAGCTGGTGCGTGTACTGCAAGAGTGCTTTGCTGAGGAAGATCAATTCGTCCATTAATTACCCTGAGGTTTAAAGCAGCCAATAGATCTCTGCCAAGGATAGGAGTGCCTTTGTGGACAATGTAGAACTCTGCAGTTACAGAGCAATCACCAAAAGTCACTGTTGCTGGCAGGCAGCCAAGTACTGGAATTTGGTTTTTCAAATAGCACCGCAAGTGAAGTTTGGGTTCAGTAAGAGGCACATGTTTAAAGTAATGCAACTAGATGGAATCAGGGAGTATGGATACTGCTGAGCCAGTGTCCAACATCAGCTGAATAGAATGTGGTTTTCCGGAGAGTATGGCAGAAACATTTACAGTGCACTTGATCTGTTCTGGAATATGTGCAGTGGTGATTTTGTCCACGCTCAGCACAGTTATATCTGGTATTGTAACTGCATGCACCTGTTGATTGGACTGGCTACTACCACATACTTTAGCAAAATGCCCAGTCTTCCTGCAATGATTGCACTGAGCTACTTTTGCAGGACATCTTGTGTAGCTTGCAAGGTGTTGTGGGTATCCACAGTGAAAGCATGCCTTTGCTGTACTTTGCATTTGCTGATTCTGTGGGTTTTCATTAGTTTTCCTCTTGTAATTGTTTGTCTGCAACAATAGTGAACTTTTCTGCAAAGGGGTTACAGCCTGGACTGTGCCTCCTGTATCCATGCTCATTATTTTGGCTTCTGCTATAGCTGACTCAATCTGGGTAGCAATGGTTATTGCTCTTTCTAGTGTAAATTGTGGTTCTAGAAGTAAGCGTTCTCTTACACAAAGCATGGTTGTTTTCTCAATGAGCTGGTCTCTAATCATCTCATCTGCCATATTCCCAAAGTCACAAGTTACAATCAAACTCCTCAGAGAAGCAATATACTGCATTATAGTCTCCCCTGGTTTCTGCTCTCGCTGGCGAAATCTGTAGTGATTAGCTACTACATTCACTTTTGGCACAAAAAAGTTCTTTAATGCAGTGAGTACAATCTCATATTTATCATCTGCAAGGGGGAAAGTGTAAAATATACGCTGCCCTTCTGCTCCAAGGCAGTGGATTAGCAGAGCATGCTTTCTTACTTCAGAAATCTCTGTAGCACTGATTGCAAGCAGATAAGTCTCAAACACATGGATCCAGACAGTAAAAGCAATTGGAGGCACACCTGGGCTTTGCAGAAAGGGTGCAGGTGGGTTCAGAGGCAGAAGGTCCATCCTCATCACCAAAATGTTGTATCAAGTAGGCAAGGTATTAACAAACTTTAACAGACTTTATTTAACAATGGTGAAACCTCTTACAAAGCTGCTGCTGCACCCCTCTGTAGCTCTAACTCAGACTTGGCTCAACTCCTCCCCCCTCCTTCCTATTTCCTGTCCTACAGACTCCCAGTTCTAATAGTTACAAGCAGCATCTAAAACACCACAAGTATCTGTCCTGGTATAACTGAAATCAGGATTCGGTTTGACCTGCTCTGTTAAATGCTTTGAGAGCCTTTGAGATTAAAGGTTCTATGAAGATGCCTTAACAGATGCCTAGTTTTAACCACGTGGGTAGCTCCACTGAAATCAATGTGACTACTCACATATTACATATTAAGCTTAAAGTTAGGCATGTATTTTAACACCTTGCTGAATGGACCTAAGATATCACTGTGTTGGGTTCTTTCATTTTACATACTATTGTGCTGCATTCTCATGCAAAAATCTGTTTCAGCTGTTTCGTTGTTAGAGAGAGATGGGTTTCTGTCATCCAGTCACTGAGGGTACAACTAAACAGTTTAGGGTAAGGAATAGCAATGTCTTAATTTGGGTATCCAAGACCACATTACGACTGCTTATCATTACTAAGGAGCTTAACCCACCTGAAAGTAAACTCTTCAACAATCCAGACCTCTCCGGTTTTATCGAGCTCTTGTGTTTTCCACCACTTGAAAGTGTACCAAAAACCTGACGATCTGGGTAAATGAGTTAGCTTCTGGGAGGCAGGCTTAAAAGTTTAGCCTCTTCTTTCCTAAAACTAGAAAGCAAAGCATCTATTTACCATGCAGTTTCTGGAACTCACACTGAGAGAGCATATTACTGACACAGCGTTTCATGGACCATCCTTTGTTTATTCGCACTGTGCTGCTTTTAAACTTCAGATATAAACAACAAAGGCTTCTTTTTATTTCACACTGTTTTATACTCACTACCTTGTGAAGCCAGAAGGCTGTAGAATTTTACTCTTCTAACACAGTTTCTGCTTCCTAGATACATTATTCTAGCCATTTCTACTTTTAGTAGCTGGAATCTCTCAGTTCTCTGATTTGAAAAAGTGGTCTAGCCATTTTCTGTTGACTTGTCAACACTTGGTAGAATGCAAAGTTATAATTCCTAGCTGCTACTTTAAATATAATTCCAACAATTATAACTGTTTGCAATACTATATAAATATATGATCGATGATCATGAAGGATCCCAAAAGAGCTTTAAAGCTATGAACCTGATTCTGATCTCAGTTACACTGGTAATTCCACAGACATCAGTGAAGTTACACAGCATTTAAACTGGTGTAGATAGAGCAGAATTTGGCCTGATTCAAGGACAGAAATCACTTAACCCACTACTGAAACAGCCATCGCTAGTGTGAAATGCAGCACCTGTTTGGCAGCACACAGCAATGCTCCACAATGGGTTAGGAAGTGAGGAAAAATTGTGTATCAATTTCGAGCTCCATAGGGAATTTCATTAAGCAATACATAATTAGGAGAGTTGCAGCTGAACAAGGACATTAGAGCTTCACACTTGTGCAAATGTAGTGGGATCTTCTAATGGCAACAAGTGCTGAGGACCTTGGTATTACATCTCATCTGAAATGCAATGACCTCTATTGCGCTCTGCATCTATCCCTGAGTAGGGGCAGCGCAAATCTGAGAGTCACAATTCCTGTTTTGCTCCTTGCTTGAGGGCAAGCAGGAAGTAATCTACTACTAATCCATGCTAATGGCAGATTACTGCCTCCTCCATGCTGACTCATCTATGCTGGCTAGTGTATTCTGGGGGTGGAGTAAAGGCTTCACCCATTCCCCACTCCATGCTATTTGCATGAGAGAGGGGGAGTAGTGGTCCCAGGTCATCTGTCCTTTCCTTCTCCTCCGTACTCTCAGACTGGCGATGCAGTTTGGGACAATATTCCCGTGCTATGTAGGCAGGTGGAACGAGTTTCAGTCTTGCGCTTACATTTATAGTATGGATGCGTATACTCGTGTTTTCATTGGATCTGAATATAACTGCAGAAAATATGGGAAATGGGATTTTTTCTTACCTCCTTTGCTGCTCCATCAGAGTAGAAGAGACGCAGGTAAAAAAAAAACCTTCCTTGGGATATAATGTTCAGCACCAAGCAAGTGAGAGTGGAAAGACGTTGTTTTGACCATGTTAAAAAAACCATATAGCTGTTCTGATGAGAAGCTCTAGTACCTCCATGCTCTGGAGCAGGGACTTTAAGTTTGGCAGTGGAGTCACTCTGCCATGTGCCTCTTCCCATCCCCATGAAAATCTGCTGACCTTTGTTATGAGCCTCTGAAAATCTCAATATGCACCTGTTAGTGTTTGGCTTTAGGGCAGGTCAAAAATTTACTGGTGAAACTACAACAGCTGTGATGCTCCATAGCCAGGAACTCCCTTCCTCTCACCAAGAGGAGAGAGAGTGATGCATCATGGGAAGGGTTGCGTGGCTAGACTGCCTGGCCCAGAGGGAAGAATGTGAGCTTAAGGCACCAAACAGCAACGCCCAGGAGGCACCACTTAGAATCCACCACATTCTGTGGAAAGTCAATATAGTCCATGAACGGGGGGAGACCAGTTTTCCAATGAGCTGGATTTGGCAGCCAGTTCTCCTTAGATTCTGTCTGCATTGAGCATGCTCCAGCCCAGGGCTGACGGGGCTTAGCAGGACTTCCCCTGAAATTGCTGCTGCCGGCAGCAGGGACACAGGAATTGGGAGCCAGGAGAGTCTCTCTTGATGCTCTCATAAGAATATAAGAGCTGCCATGCTGGGTCAGGCCTGACCCCATCTTGCCCAGTATCCTGTCTCCACAGCTTCAGGCGGAGTGTACAGAATAGGGCAGTTAGATAGGATCCACCTTTGTCTTCCACTCCCAGCTTCTGGTAGGCAGAGCTTTAGGGTCGCCCCGAGCATGGGGATTGCGTCCCAACTGGTACCAAGGCAGTGAGGAGGAGGAGGAGCCCTGACTGGAATCTTGGAGGGTGGGAGGAAGGCTGAAGAGTGAATTCACCTCAGTGAGGAAGGGAGGCCCCAGTGGGAAGAGGACCTGGAGACTGAACCCACCGCAGTGAGAAAGGGAGATCCAGGGTGGAGAGTGTGGAGGGGTGCGGCAGGGGAGCAGGAGACCGAGCCCACCCTGCAGCAGAGCTCCTGCCCCACGGGGCTGGGCCTGGCTCTCCACTCCAAGCATTGCAACCCTGCGTGCAATGCGTGCAATCTCCACTCCAAGCATTGCAAGGCTGGCCCCCGTGGTCACAGCACCACTTGGCTTTGGCAGTTCCACCATGCTGTCTGCATCTCCTGAGGAGAGGGCACACCAAAGCCAAGTGGCACTGTGACCACGGGGGCCAGCCTTGCAATGCCTCCAGTGAAACTACACAAATGTAGAGCTAGCATCAGGTCAGAATCAGGTCCTATAAGTATGTTATAAACATTAAGACGTCTATCCTCTCAACACCCCTGCGAGAGAGGTAAATATTATCATCTCTGGCTTACTGATGAAGAAATTGGTACCCCGAGAAGTTATGTGAATTACCTAAGGTCACATAGTGTATGAGTGGCCAGGTCTCAGACGTGAACAACTAGCAACCACCGGCTTCTTCCCTAGACCTCGCTGCCTGTCATTTCAGGAATATTAGTGTAATGGCAGAGTGATCTGCAAAGAGCAGCCTGCTGCTTAAAACCACTGAATAGATTTTAGCTTTAGATTGCTAAAAGTCAGAACTGGCCATATCTTTTCTTAGCTATCATAAATTATCCATGCAGGATGTACAGTAAAAGGCTGTTTGGCTGGGGTAAAGTTGGCTAGACAAACAGAATTTCCATCTCTCTCAATGGCTCCTTCAACACCTAATTAGTTCCCAGACACTGGTCAGGTAAAATATCTTTTATCTTTGCTAATGTTATCACTGAATACCTTCTAACTGCCCCCTAGTGTCATCCCTCATGTTCATCCACTTTCCCTCAAGAAGGCAGGATGGAGTGTTTAGAAAACTGTTCCAGAGGTCAAACCCATAAAGACTGCGTCAGATTCTGTTTTGCAGCCCAGGTCTACATCAGCAGTAACAGCTCAAAAGGCAGTGGAGTTACTCCAGAACTGTACTGGTGTGACTGAGAGCAGAATATGGCTCCCGAGTCTGTGCATTTTTATAGGATCAGCTTGCCGCTGACAACAGGCAGACTGTCCTTCACAGCCAGTGCAGAACATGCCTTGTAATGCAGCACAAGGCAGAACAAATGATTATTGCTTTTCTCCCAGCGCCATGCTATGCAGTCTGTCTGGTAGATACGTCCTGTCAGTTCAGTCTGATCTCGCAGAGAGGATTGTTGCTGGCAGACCTGGAGAAGTGTGTCTGGAGACACAGTACTAGCAAGTGTCACAGTTACCAGACTAACTGCACCTCTGATCTGTCCGAGAGCACCCCTTCTAGCTCTCAAATGTGTAGCCACCACAGGGTGGAATCCAGTGCCGGTGTAAGCTGTTTTGCTGTCCTAGCCAGCGAAGCCAAAAAACCCAAAAACGCTCGTTGAGCTGCCGCCGAATCGCCGCTGGCGGTTCAAAGCGGTGAAGTGGTCATGGTCATTGAAATACCATTGAAAGCTGCAGAATGCCGCCCCAGTTTCAGACAGCACACCGCCCCCCAATGTCCGCCACTGGTGCCCACCCTCGGAGGAGCTGCTGCCCTGCAAATCATGTTGCCCTAGGCGACGGCCTACGTCACCTAGTGCTTGCGCCGGCCCTGGTGGAATCACACGATTCTCCCACTCTCAGATCGGGCCCTAGGTTGCAATCCCCTTATTTATCTCAGCTGATTGGCCTTATGTCTAGACTGTGCAATTCTGATCCCACCAGGCCAATTCCAGACATAATGCGTACGAAAACTTTTATTAACTCTTGAGGAGTCTTTTGATCTCCAGGCTCCCCACTTTGCAAAATAAGGCTTGCAACTTGTTAGAGACTGGAGACAGGATTCCTGAAGCTAACAGCTTGCCCCATTTTCTTTCACCGGTGTGCTGGGCTGTCCTTATCTAGATCTATTGTTTTACCTTCCTGTTTGCTCTTCCCACAGCTTCCAATTAAGTTGGAGCAGTGCAGTCATACAGGGCATTCCAATAGCCCATTATACCACAACTTTCCCTTGCTGATCATGTCATAGACAGTGGTCATAAAATGATTACGTATCAGCTGCATGTTTGTCCTAGCAAGGATCAAAGTCAGTCATAAAATCAGAGGGCCAGATTCTGCTCTCAGACATACATGTGCACATTACGAACTGTGCTAGATTTGACCCCGTATAATTAAATATTACCAGCCTCCTTTTGTCCTGCCCACTCTGGCAGGAGGCATACTGCAAAGTAGGCTAGGGGAATGTATGGTTTGTCTGGAAGGATGAGCAGTTATATAACTCTCCAAAGTCTTGTGCAAGCATTAGCTAACTAATCCTCGCAATACCCCTGTGAGGTAGTTCAGTATTATTATTCCCATCGTATAGAAGGGTAAATAGACAAAGAATTGATGTAACTTGTCCAAAGCCAGCTGGTGATTCAGCATGAGAGCTGGGATTAGAATTCTGCAGTTGCTGGCCATCACTTCCGTGTTTCAATTTGTAGGTTCATGCTGCCCTCCAAGTGTGTCAGAGACAACTGCTCAACCTGCCGTTCATTGATCCATAGACTCCAAGGCCAGAAGGGACCATTGGGAACATGTAATCTGACCTCCTATATAACACAGGCCAGAGAACTTTCCAAGATGAAGTCACCCATATCATTTTCAGTGCAGGTTTCACTGAGTAAATAGATTTTCAGCCCCTTCGGCAGCATCACAGAGAGTTCATCTTCGAGTAGTGTCCCTGTGGGTGCTTCATTTCAGGGGCACCTGCGTCTTTGATCAGAGATTTTTGATAGCAGTGCCCATTTGGATCACTCATTCACCCCACACATCCTCGTGCCCCACACTGAGGCTATAGGGGTCCACACAGGCAAACTGCCCTCAGTTCCTTCTCTCAACCACCTTCGGCCTGACCCAGAATCTACAACTGTGCTTGTTCTCTACTTCAGATCTTTATATGAACTCCATTACGGTTCCATTAGCAACAATAACAGCCTTTCACATGCACACACAGCGGTTTTCTCTCTCACCCAACGATGGTAAGATTCTTAAGAGGTTTGTCAAATCTCTACCCACAAATCAGAGACCCTGCTCCTCACTAGGATCTGAACCTAGCCCTTAATTGCCTTATGAAGTATCCCTTTGAGCCACTAGCCACATCTTCTCTGTTAGATCTATGAATGAAGACAGCTTTCTGGGTAGCTATAACGTCTGCCCAAAGGATTGGAGAACTGGCGGCTTTGATGGTGGCTCCTCATTTACTATATTCACCAGAGATAGTGGCTCTCTGCTGACTTATCCCAGATTTTTACCTGAGATATCCTTGGAATTTCATATTCGTCAAACTATTCATCTAAAACTACATTGCACTAGTCAAAAAGCCATGTTCCATACCCTCGATGTCAGGAGAACATTAGCTTTTTACCTCAACAGGGCCAAACCGTTTAGAAGATCTCCTAGACTATTTGAATCCATTACAGACAGAAACAAGCGTTCAGTTATTTTGAAACAGAGGTTATCAAAGTGACAAAGAGTCCTGTGGCACCTTAAAGACTAACTAAAAATTTTTTTAGAACATAAGCTTTCGTGGGCTAATACCCACTTCGTCGGATGCATGCAGTGGAAGTATCCAGGGGCAGGTATAAATAGGTAGGCAAGAACCAGGTGGGAGATAACAAGGTTAGTCCAATCAGGCTGAACCAGCTTGTTATCTCTAATCAGGGAGGGTGAGGTGTTCCTCTAGCAGCTGAACTGGAGGTGTGAATAGCGAGAGAAGAGAAGCTGTTTTTGTAGTTAGCTAGCCATTCAAAATCTCTATTCAGTCCCAAATTGATTGTGTCAAATTTGCAAATGAATTGCAGCTCTGCAGTCTCTCTTTGCAGTCTGGACTTGAAGTTTTTTTGCTGCAAAATGCTGACCTTTAAATCTTCTGTGGTGTGTCCGGTGAGGTTGAAATGCTCTCCTACAGGTTTTTGAATATTGCCATTCCTGATATCTGATTTGTGTCCATTTATCCTTTTTCGTAGAGACTGTCCAGTTTGGCCGATGTACATAGCAGAGGGACATTGCTGGCACATAATGGCGTATATTACATTGGTAGATGTGCAGGTGAATGAACCAGTGATGGTGTGGCTGATCTGGTTTGGTCCTGTGATGGTGTTGCTGGTGTAGATGTGTGGGCAGAGTTGGCATCGAGGTTTGTTGCATGGATTGCAACTCCTGAGTTAGAGTTATTATGGTGCAATGTGCTGTTGCTGGTGAGAATATGCTTGAGGTTGGCAGGTTGTCTGTAGGCCAGGACTGGCCTGCCTCTCAAGGCCTGTGAAAGTGAGGGATTGTTGTCCAGGATGGGTTGTAGATCACTGATGATGCATTGGAGAGGCTTTAACTGAGGACTGTAGGTGATGGCCAGTGGTGGTCTGTTGTTTTCTTCCTTGGGCTTGTCTTGCAGCAGCAGGCTTCTGGATACACGTCTGGCTCTGTTGATCTGTGTCCTTATTTCCTTGTGCGGGTATTGTAGTTTTGAGAAAGCTTGGTGGAGATCTTTTAGGTGTTGATCTCTGTCTGAGGGGTTGGAGCAAATACGATTGTACCTCAGTGCTTGGCTGTAGACAATGGATTGTGTGGTGTGCCTGGGGTGGAAGCTGGTGGCATGAAGGTAGGCATAGCTGTCAGTAGGTTTTCGGTATAGGGTGGTGTTGATGTGGTGTGATGTGGTGTTGGTGTTGAGGTTATCAAAGTAAATCTTTGGATGTATTAAGATCTGCTGTGACTGAACTCTGCTTCAAACCTTTAAGAGTGATAGCACATTCCACTAGAGCACTTTTATCATCTATAGTCTGGCTTACAGATGTGTCAATCGCAGACTTTTGTAGAGTGGCAACATTGGCCTCGGGGCGTACCTTTTAAAATCGTTATGTCTTGGTGCCAGCTGCAAGATCAGATGTGGCTGTAGGCAATGCAGTTGTCTTTTCCGTATTGGACTCTGTGCCAAAACTGCTGTCTCCTTAGGGGGCACTACTTGGGAGTCACCTGAAATGAAACACCCATAGGGACACTGTTTGAAGAAGAAGCAGTGGTGACTCTGTGCGGTAACTGGAGTTCTTCAGGATGTCTGTCCCTCTGGGCGCATAGCTACCTGCCTTCCTTCCTCTCTGCTTCAGAGTCTCCGTTGTGGGGCTTTGCAGTGGACAAGAAACTGAGGGCAGTCTGCGCATGCAGCCCCATATAATCTTGATCCGGGGCATGAGGATGTGTAGGGCGCATCTGCAGGCCAAATGGGCACTGCTACCAAAAATCTCCAATCAAAGGCACAGGGCACAGGTGCACCTGAAGTGGAGAACCCACGGGGACAGACTCGAAGAACTTCCCTCTCCATCCCTGACAATAACCCAATGGGAAAAGCCAACAATGTATTTTACCATCAGTAAGCAAGATGGAAAAGGCAAGGCCCTAAACCAGCAGCCAGAATCTTGATATGTAACAAGAATAATAATATAACACTTTACATCAGTGTAGCAGACGATTCAGTTGTATGCAGCACACAGGCAACTTGACTTGCCTTGACTTACTGCAGTATTACATCTAAATGATGCCTTAACTGCTGAAAGGAGGAAATAAAACATGTTTTATGATTCATGCTAATCACATAAATTCTTCAGCTTCTAAGAGAGGAAGAGCATTGCCTGTCGGTTACAGCATGCAAACAGGAGTCTGGTTTTCTGAGTTCTGTTCCCAGCTCCACCAATGACTAATATATGCCCTTGTCAGAGTCAATTAATCTGTGTCAAATGGGAGCAACCACACTGTAATCAGGGGGCCAGCATATATGTGTACTCTCTTACTGAAGAGAATCAGAACTGCCCAACTGTTTGTCATAGGCCCTATGCTACTAATGGCAATTCTCCTTTAGCTCTCCATGCAGGGGCTTCTGCTTTGGAATGGAAAGACTTGAGTTCTGCTGTTGATATGGAGTTTTACATAACAATGGCATACAAAAAGGTGATAATTCTGAGGTTCCTAAACAGCCACTGGTTTGCTAGAACACTCAAAGGAGCATTGTGAGGTTTCCTTCCTTAGCCCTTGTCTACACTACGAACTTATGCTGATATAACTACGCCACTGGAGTAGACAGCGCTGTGCTGACAGAAGGGCTTCTAGCTACTGCCTCCTGGGGAAGTGGAGTACCTACATTCTCCCATCAGTGTAGACAAGACCTCAGTGTTTTACATCAAGGATAAACAGTGCTATAGAAGTACAAGGTATTATCTGAGTAAAGAGATTTCTCAGTATTTTCAGCAGTAGTAATACAAAGGCCTGGAGCCTGCTCTATCAGAAATGGTTTAGATTAACTCATCAAAACACACAAGTTAGATTCGTACAGTGCCCTGAGCATATGCACTACGTCTGCTTTTAATGTGTGCACTGAATCATATGCACACTGATGTCATTTTTATTAAAAGCCACAAAATGCTTGAAACCAATTAATACTCTGCTGACTTTATTAATGCCTCTGCTCAGAAAATGAAAAGGTTTTAATAGAATCATTTTTAAAGCTTTTTGTTGGTACATTTTTAAAATGGCCTCAACCTCTAAACTTCCATTTATTTAACCAAGATATAGTCACCTGGCTTATTACAGATATTGGCAGGCTCCTGCCTCATTCCTTTCATATGGTTTAAAATTATTTTGAGGGTATGAGATGCTAATACTTTTCACTTAAACATAATATTTCATCTAAACTTCTCAAAGCACTTTCCAAAAATTAAGCACTCTCATCCAAATATAAACAAGCACCTTTAATTTGTTGTGCTGGTGCTGAAATGTCAAATGATTACATATTTTGACACCGTTTGGCTAAATACAATCATCTGGCTACAAGAATCATAGGCCTGGAAGGGACCTCAAGAGGTCATCTAATCCAGTCCCCTGCACTCATGGCAGGACTAAGTATTATCTAGACCATCCCTGTCAGGTGTTTGTTTAACTTGCTCTTAAAAATCTCCAGCGATGGAGATTCCACAAACTCCCTAGACAATTTATTCCAGTGCTTAACCACCCTGACAGAAAGGTTTTCCTAATGTTCAACCTAAACCTCCTTTGCTGCAATTTAACCCATTGCTTCTTGTCCTATCCTCAGAGGTTAAGAAGAACAATTTTTCTCTCTCCTCTTTGTAACAACCTTTTCTGTACTTGAGAGAAGGTGAAGCCACCATGTTAATTGTGGGCATATTGTCAGTTTAGAGGGCAGTAGCAAATCAAAGTGTAGCAATGTTGCATACTATATAGTTATTCCTGAAAACTACAATTTAGGAGTAACTGTAGAACTACCCTCTGTTTTGATTGGCTTAGCTCATTCAATGTCAGTGTGCTGTACATTCAAATTGATGAGGACTGTTGATCATGCCACCTAGAATAACTGGACTCTTAACAGGGACACTATTTCTGAATCTTTGTCCAGTGGGACAAAATAGTGTGGTGTAATTTTCATGCCATTATGTTGCGCACCCATATCGTAGTGCCAAGTCAAGAAGTAGTGAGGCAAGTTCATAACCCAATGGTGTCCTTGTGTAGGCTCTATTAGTTACCTGGATGCCGCTTAATTTCCTGAAAGCTGGAAGAGTCATAGGTGGCAACACTACCAGAGAATTACATAGTGCTGTTGGAATTTAGTTCTTGATACAAATGGGATTATAGGAACTCCTCCACAAGCAGCAGTAGTAGGCCCCTGGAATGGTAAATAAAACAGAGAAAAATCTAAAGGAACTACAAATATAAAACAAAGGGAAAGTGTTCACTGAAACCCCAGGCACCTGGGGTTTTGTCACGGCCTTCAGTTGGGACCCTTTCTCTAGTTCATCTTAACAAATACCAGTATTGACACAGCTATTGCAGTCTTCACACTAGAAGAGTAAAGTGATGGCCTCATGTGTAGGCCATCACAACAGTGAGGAATGGCCTCATGAAATATATCAATATAAGAGCTTTAGGACAAAGGCAGGCTGTGTTTCCACCATCACCCTCCCTCAGAATCAAGCTGAAGAGGTCTCCATAAGAGCCTGGCTGGCAGAGGCTGATGAGGAGATGCACTGAATCAGTGCAACCCTTGGCTGCTCCACAATGCCCCTCCTTGGCCACCATCACCCACTTTTGAGGTGGCACTGGCCAGCATAGGGCTGTTTAGATCCAGGCTTCAGATTGGACTTCTCTCCAGCAGAATCTGCTAGTGACCCTGGGATGTATGGATGGATTAATAAATTATAAGGCTGGAAAAAACAATGTGATCACCTTGTCAGACCTTCTGCATAACACACAGGTGAGAGGACTTACTTGAATTAGTGTTTGTTTGAACTAGAGCATATCTCATAGACAAATCTTGATTTTAAAATGTCCAGTGATGGAGAGTCCACCACAGTCCTTTGTAAGTTGTTCCAATTGTTAATAATTACCCCTGCTGGTCAAAATGCATACCGTCATTTCCAGTCTAAACCTGTCCAGCTTCACTTCCAGCCACTGGGTCTTTTTACACCTTTGTCAGCTAGATAGAAGAGCCCTGTATTATCAAATTTCTATTCCCCATGTAAGTACTTATAGACTGTGTGCAAGTCACCCGTTAACCTTCTCTTTGATAAGCTAAATAGATTGAGCTCCTTGCGTCTTTCACTCTAAGGCATGTTTTCCAATCCTCTAGTCATTCTCATGGTTCTTCTCTGAACCCTCTCCAGTTTTTCAACACTCTTCTTTAACTGTGGACACCAGAACTGGACACACTGTTCCAATAGCTGTCATATCAGTGCCAAATACAGAGTTATTTTAACCTCTCTACTCCTACTTGATATTTTCCCATTATCCACATTCAAGGATCTTATTACCCTTTTTGGCCAGTGTCCCTCTGGGAGCCTGTTAGAGCAGAATTTCGATCGGACTACAGCTGTATTGGGTGCACTGAAGTTGGTGGAACACCACTGATTTACACCAGCTAAAGATCTGGCCCAAGGATCCCACACATCTTTCCTTGTGGCTTTGCTGTTTCTGTACTAACACTGTACATCTTAGGGAAATGTTTGCACAGTTTGAAATCAAGCCATTTAAGGTAAAGTTTGGCAGGGTGCAGAAACCTAAAATGTCTCATAGTTCTGACGACACTGCTGGTATCTTTCACTAATGACTGAAGTTGCCATTTAATGAATGATCCTTGGTTTCCGCATTATTCCACTTTTAATAGCCTGTTAGTAATTTTTAAAAGGGAAAAATGATGCTCATGCCCTCTTGTGGTAGGATGTTGAACAGGATGGATTTTTCTAATGGACAAAATCCAGCGACTGATGGAAACATCCCAGATAGAAATCGGCTACAAGAATAGTTGCATACAGTCCTGGTATATCCATTGACTGAGACAGAAAGTGATGCAGTAACCATGTACATTTACAGTGCTAGATAAATTAATAATCATGATGATGATCAATGTTTGTGCCAGACTTTCTGGAGTGGAGACTTTTAAACGTTCTTTATTCGGAACACCTCAATGCAAGAAACTAAACAAAATAATGCTTTCTAAAGTGTATTGTGCTTGATTCTTTGGCAGTGTGATGCAGACTCTGAGAGTTACTCATTGCAGGCGCTGTGGGGAAATATATATTCAGCTTTCTTTACTGTTCACTCACAATTCTGACAGATTTAGTTTTTCTGCTTCCCCAGAGAGTACCCATTCTCAGTGTCTGAAATGTTCCTGCCTAGGAAGGCACTGTTCAGATGCAACATCCAGTCCCAGTGAGAACCTGCCTTTTAGCCCTCCAGTGTTCCAACATACATTGACTGAAGCGAAAGGCAATGAAGGGACTTGCCCAGGACTGCACTTTGAGTCAGCAGGTTAGTTAGGATTATCCTGCAGGATCCTTCTAATTCCCCTGTATTTAGAGTTTAGGATTGGGAATTGGGATTCCCGCGTTCTAGTGCTAGGTCTGCCACTGACTTCTTGTGGGATCTCAGGCATGTTACTATGTCTAACCTGACTCTGTGTCTCATTTTACCAGTGTGTAAAATGAGTATAGTAGTACTATACCCAGGCACAGACAAAATTGCCAGTGTTTCATCCAGCCTAGAATCTTGTCTATGACAGTAGCCAGGACAAGTTGCTTCAGAGGTAGGAGCTAGAAACCCTGCAATGGGTAATTATGGCATAACTTGTCTCCCGGGAAAATTTCCTCCCAACCCCAATAGATAGATGTTGGCTCATGCCTTGAGCAGGAGGGATTTATATTCCATCCAAAACTCTCAGTTCTATTTTGAACCTTTACTATTATAACTCTAGGCGTAAACAGCGAGGTGGCAAAATTTGCAGATGGTATAAAATGGGGTAGTTAAGTCCAAAGCAGACTGCACAGAGTTACAACGTGATCTCACAAAACTGGTGATTGGGCAACAAAATGGCAGATGAAATTCATTGTTGATGAATGCAAAGTAATGCACATTGGAAAACATAATCCCAGCTATACATATTAAATGATGGGGTCTAAATTAGCTGCTGCCACTCAAGAAGGAGACCTTGGAGTCATTCTGGATAGTTCTCTGAAAACATCTACCCAATGTGCAGCAGCGATCAAAAAAGTGAACAAAATGTTGGAAATCATTAGGAAGGGGATAGATAATAAGACAGAAAATATCATATTGCATTTATATAAATCCATGGTACACCCATATCTTGAATACTGTGTGAATATCTGGTTGCCCCATCTGAAAAAAGATATATTGGAATTGGTAAAGGTACAGAAAAGGGCAACAAAAATGGCTAGGGGCATGAAACAGCTTCCATATGTGGAGAGATTAATAAGACAGGGACTTTTCAGCTTGGAAAAGAGATGACTAAGGGGAGAGATGATAGAGATCTATAAAATCATGACTGGTGAGGAGAAAGTAAATAAGGAAGTGTTATTTACTCTTTCTTATAACACAAGAACCAGGGGTCACCAAAGGAAATTAATAGGCAGCAGCTTTAAAACATGCAAAAGGAAATATTTCTTCACACAACACATAGTCAACCTGTGGAACTCTTTGCCAGAGCATGTTGTGATGGCCAAGATTATAACACGGTTCAAAAAAGAGCTAAAGTTCATGGAGGATAGGTCCATCAATGGCTATGAGCAAGGATGGGCAGGGATACAAAACCATGCTCCGAAATGTTCCTACCCTCTGTTTGCCGGAAGCTGGGAATGAGCAACGGGGGATAAATCACATGACAGTTACCTGTTCTGCTCATTCCCTCTGAAGCATCTGGTACAGGCTTCTGTCAGAAGACAGGATACAGAGCTAGATGGACCATTGATCTGACCCAGTATGGCTGTTCTTATGTTCTTATCTTCTAAAGGACCAGTCCTTTTATTGAATCCTGCTGAGACCTTGGCCTTAGTGCTATCTCATGGCAGTAAATTTCGTGAGCTGGCTATGTGCTGCGTGAAAAAGTATTTTCTTTTATCAGTTTTGTTGTCAGTGTTGTGAGGTTTAGTATGTTTGTCTGGTAAGATAAATGCTTGGTCATACATTCTTCCAGGGCTTGATTCCGCTGTCCCTCTTGTCTTATACTGGTGTAACTCCATTTGCCTCCCTAGAGTTACTCCTGTACTATACCAATTTAAAGTCCTCATCCTGCACCATTACAGTCAATGGCAGCTTTGCTGTTGACTTCAATGAGAATACAATAAAGGCCTGAGTCAGAGGAGAATTGGGTCCAAAGTGTCAGCACTTGTCAATTTGCTTAGAAAAGAAAAATGTGATAGTTAAAACTTCATGGCAGCTTAAATATTAAAAAGAAAGACATTCCGTTTTGAGGAGCCTTTGAGGGATTTCACATTCATCTGGGGGCTCAGTCAAGAAGAATTCCCAGTCTATTTTAAAATATCCACCCCTACACCCACCTCCCTGAGCTCCAAACTGTGTGTCATTGCCATTGACCTGGGCTTTGGCAAATCGTCTTTTCCAGATGTATACACTTTGGAAATGAGCTTGAATTTGCCATGAAATATCTTTCCGATCCTTATGGAATTATGTGCCTTGAGGGAGGAAACGCCAGAGGCTCTGTGAATGGAACCCAAAGGTGACTCTTAACTTGTTTTAGAGCTTGGTCTTCAAATCACTGGGGGCCATCTCTGTATTTTCCACGTTAGTCAAAGTAACTGTCTTAATGGCCATTTTATTTGTGAGTTAATGGTGTTATTTAGAATAGAGCCACACCTGCAGGTATTGCCACCTTTAAGAGGTTTCTAAATGTACCTTCAGCCACCTTCATATTTTTATATCAATAGCGACTTGTTTGGCCTGGGCTTAGAGGCTCAATCCTGAAAGGCACAGTTCGTTCACTGAGGTGCTGGGTGCTCATTCCTCCTATTGACTGCGTATGGACTCTAGCTGTCAAGTTTGGCACCTGTGAATTAAGACACTCCAAATCAGTGGTCCCTTTTTTACAAAACAGTGTCAAGCTGTTTCTGTGCCTCAGCCTCCCCTGCTGTACAATAAGGATAATGGTGCTTGATTCGCTTTTGTAAAATGCTTTGAAATCGACTGCAACCCCTAAACTGACTGCAACTTTAAAATTCCTCCTTTCCTGCAAAGACTTTCAACCTTGTGGGGTGAATTTATTGGAATGACTGTACATTCTTATAGAGATGCTCCTTTTCAAAGGACAAATGGAACGTGAAGACATTAGAGATGAAATCCAGGTCTCATTGAAGTCAGTAGCAAAATTCCTTTTGACTTCAGTGAGGCTAGGGTACGAGCCTTGCAACCCAATGGGACCCGACTACAGGTTTGAGTCGGGTGTGAAAACAACGTGGTACTCTCAGGATCAGGTAGCCTCTGATCAGCTGGGCACGGCGGTGACTGTTGCCAACTCCTACTCCAGCTGCTGCCACCAGAGGCGCTGCGTGTGCTTCAGAGGGAGTGTGCCGACGAGTCGCCGTGCTGCACAATCCACGGCACATGCAGTGTGGTGGGGCAACCAGCAGGAGCAAGGCAGGCAACTATCGCTGCAACCAATCCACTGGCAGGAGGCAGCTGGACATGGGTCATGGACATGGGGAGCAGGAAGCTCCCGCCACGCAGAGCCCAAGGATTGAGGCTGTGTTGGTGGCACTGACACAGGTTCAGGAGAAGCGGTCTGGGGGGACTGGTGCACAGGTGCTGGGCTGGACCAGGGAATGGCCGGCCAGCCAGCCCAGGTTTGGACAGGGCTGGGTGATAATTAGCCTCAGCAGCTCTGTGGAGGAAACAAAGTAAAGAAAATAGTGTCCAGGATGGTGGCTAGACTTTGGCAACCCAACCCAAACCCAAAGAGATCTGACTCCAAGTGTCTGGTTTGGATCAGGTCTGAAAACAGCCTGACACGCTAGGGCTCGGATTGGGTTCAGTTTGGCTGGGCTCTGGTTGGACTTTGAAATCAGGCCCAAGCAGACTTCAAACCAGGATTTCACCCCAGGACTGTAGTTCCACCTTAAGGAATTCGTTGTCGATAGAACTAATCAGCGCACAGGCATCTTTATGTGGTGAAACAGTGTGCGCTAGAGGGATGTGATTTCTAAAGCACACGAATATGTTGCATATTAAGTGGTGTAGACATTCGAAGGGAGGGTCCCAGAGCCCAGGCTCCAGCCCGAGCCAGAACATCTACGCCACAATTAAACAGCCCCATAGCCCAAGCCCCATGAGTCAGCTGACATGAGCCAGCTCAGGGTGTGTAGTTGCAGCCCAGACATGCCCTAAGAATCATAGGTGCTCCTCCCCCACCCCAAGAAAAGACTAATAAGCAAGAATATCCCATTCAAAATGTAGCCAGCTAGAAGTAAGATAAAACATGCACGCTGCTCAGTGCACAGACGTGTCTGCTGCCCAAATAATATAGAAGCACAGATGAAGCCAGATGTCTTTCTAATCTACATGGTAAAATCAAGGCTGTTCTGTAACTGTGTTGTACAAGTGACTGTAAAAATCTAGGGCATCTCTTGAATAAGATGTCCTAATGTTGGTTTATCATCAGGTTTATTTCTCATATCGAAGGAAACAAACCTCTAATAGAATTCTGTACCATGTCTTCACAGGTATTGACAGAGAGAGGTTTTGGCACAGTCACAACAGAAATCCGTGAGGCTCCGGAGTTCTATTACGCTGAAGATTACCATCAACAGTATCTAAGCAAGAACCCCAATGGCTATTGTGGACTTGGGGGCACTGGAGTGTCCTGTCCTGTTAGCATTAAAAAATAATCTCTGCGCACACTACTGCACCAGCATTGTATTATGTTTTTGCTAGAAACATAAAGTAAAGCAACTTGATGTGGTGCGTGATGATTCCTCCCAGGGGAATTCTTTACCAAAAATTAAAAATTCTTTGCACAATATTTTACAATTCTGCAAAATTCTGCATATTTTAGTTGTCAAAAGAACACAATATAATCACGCCAGTTCCAATTATTTTGGTAATTTATTTCAAAATACCTGTCAGCAAGTATGTCTGTAACAATATAGACAACAAAAAGATTCAGGAAATATTTTTTGACAAATAGATTCCTTACTAGGCATATTAATAAAGAACTTGATGTATCTTTGTTGACAGTTATATTCTGGTTCAGTAAAATTAAATATTTCATTTAAAAAGAGTCATTATACAAATGTATGTTACACAAATTATTGTAATGACCTGGCCTAAGAGGGTACTAGCATGCTTAAGGACTGTTTTGTGTCTGTCTGTCTGTCATGTCTTGCCGAGCTCAAGTTTCTGTGTATATTATAAGGTTTTTGGGTCACGCCACTGTAGCGGGAATGGGGTTAGTGAGTTAGCGGAGTTTAGTTGTAGTATAGTGGGTGGTTAGCATGGGGCAGGGAAACCGAGGCTAGAATGTGGGTGTCAGGGCAAGTATGTATGTACGTGCAGGGTGTGGGGGTTTGTATTTGTGTAGGTTGGGTCATATACATAGTTTGCCAGCCAACACCCCTTCATCTCCGGAGGTAGTATGCACGCCCCCATGCCTGGTGCAGGCAGAAGTGCTGGGGGGATGTGGTGACAGGTGGGACAGGAGGAGGGCAGGTTCAGGCTGGCAGGGAATATAAGAGGGAAGGCACCACCACGAGAGTCAAACACACGCGGCGTGGAGTTTAAGTGAAGTGTGCTCGTGCATGTGTGAAGACAAACACAGTCTACCCTCAGTCTCCCTTCCCCATCCTAACCACCCACTGTACTTCAACTATGCTCCGGTAGCTCCCTAACCCCCTCCTGCTACAGTGGTATGACCCAAAAACCTTACAATACACATAGAAGACGTTACATGTATACATAACTGATGCGTTTTAAACATGTAAAACTGGAAAAAGGAAGCATTTTGGTGGAAATCACAAATTCTGTGTGACAAAAATAAAATTGTGCGGAGAACATTAATTCTGCAGAATTCTGCATTGCTCAGTGGCGCAGAATTCCAACAGGAGTATGTGACGTTACCCTCTGATGTTATCTGGATCGGTGATCTGCTAGGCCTTTCCAGTCCTTGACTCTGCTCTGCTGGGAGAACCCCCCACTCCTAGGCTGTTTGTGCACAGCCTCTGGCATGTAAACTGCTCCCAACTACTTGCAAGTGAATGACACTAGCTAGTATCTCCGGTCCCAGACAAAGCCCTGGGAACCTCCATCTTGCAGTGTCCAGTTATGGCTGCTGGACTCTGCAAGCTTATACAAGTTTGTCAATTTAATAAAGAAATTAATATGTACCAGGCTTGTTCGCCCAAGGGGAGTCTCTGACACACTGCAAACCAAATGCGCCGCTTCAGGTAGAATAAAATAACAGGTTTATTAACTGTAAAGGTAGATGTCAGTGATTATAAGTCAAAGCGCAACAAGTCAGATTTGGTCCAGTGAAATAAAAGCAAAACGCATTCTAAGCTGCTCTTAACACTTTCAATGTCCTTACAGATAGATGCTTCTCACCACAGGCTGGCCCTTCAGCCAGGCTCTTCCCTTTGATCACCTTTTCAGTCGCTTGATGGTGCTGGTGTCTGTAGATGTAGGTGGAAGAGAGAGAACCAGCATGGCAAAATGTCTCTTCCTTTTATCGTGTCTGTTGTTTTCCCTTGGCTTTGCCCCCGCCCCCTTCAGAGTCAGGTGAGCATTATCTCATCACAGTCCTAAACTGCCCAGAGGAAGGGGGTGACCCCCTTGAGGGTCTAACAGATTCGTTTGTTGCTGCATAAGCCAGTGTCCATTGTCCCTGTGAAGGTGGGCTGGGTTTGTCCCATCCACACCCTGATGAGGTGTGAACTGCCTCTCTGTTCTTGGAGAGTTTTTGCAATGGACTTGCTTTAAGGCATGAGGATACATTTTCAGCCTCATAACTATATACATGAAATTATAACCTATAATCTCACTATAACATTACTGCCATGATTACTATAACATCACTATAACAACCATGCTTAGTGCTTCATGAGCCTTTCGAAGACACCTGACATGACAAACTTTGCACTGGATACCACACAAGCATTTTATAAAGACGAACGTGGGGGTGTAAGGTGTTCTCCAGAGGTACAGAGCATCACAGAGGGTATGATATACCTGCAGCACTACTGCACAGACATTTGTGCTCCAAAGACGATACAGCATTTTGTATATAGAGTGTGTGGCATTGCTTGATTTCACAGTTGCCAAAGATCAACGTTGTTTCTAAAATTGTGCCTGGTACCATGGCTGGAAATGCAATGGCCCAATTTGTGCACTTCAATAGCTATACATGCAACCTTGTGGTTGTTAATTTCAGGAGAAAGATATTTGAAAGTTTGGCCCAGTGTTTTGTAATAGGAGTAAGTAGGAGGTCTGACTGAATTACCAGCTGCTTTTTGTAGCTAGTGTTTATGTTTATTATCTTGATCTGATGAACGTGCTAGACTTAAGGGGGAAAATCCAGAGCTTTGATTTCTAGAAAGTATTCTCGGGGTTATTTTAACAATAGTATCCACCCTTTGATGTCTTTGGTGGGGATGAGGAATTTAATCTCTCTCAGTTCCACATTCACAGCAATATATGTTATTACCTGTAGTGCCTATTTCCTGAAACAATTTTAGTAAAAAGAATGTAAGGGTTTTTTTTTTCTACTGGGCCAAAATGTGTGTAAGTACAAAAAGATTCAGTTTGGCTTCCAGCACTGTGATAAAACACATCACGGGTGTTTTGTGAACTGAAATATATGACGGGTTAGATCTGAAAAATGTAGCAAATATAATAAAAGGCTGCTGCTTGCTAATGAAAAAAACCTGGTGTTCCATCAGTGTTATCGTGTATGATTGTACAGTGGAGTCAATTTCAGGCTGGCTTTAAAAGCTAATGAACTGTAAAATTATTATTACTGACATTTTTGATATCACAATAGCACCTAGGTGCCCGGAACCCTATTGTGCTGTACAAATACACAGTAAGATACAGTCCCAGCCCTGACGAGTTTGCAATCTAAATAGACAGGACCGATCTAGTGTGGGAGAAGGAAAGCGTCATTATTCCCATTTTGCGGGTGGGGATTTAGGACACAGAGAGAAGTATTTGCCCAAGGTCCCACAAGCGAGAGTCTGTACCAGATCTGGAATCAGCACCTAGGAACTCCTTTCCCCAGTTCTGTGCTCATCCCAGTCCTGTTTCAAAAGCAAGAGGAAACTTCTTTTGTTTGTCATCGCATTTATGCTGGGGTGGGGGCATAAAAGAGACTGCTCCTGGTATGATCGTAATGTGCAGCTCTTTCTGGAGATGCTCCCATATGCTCCCTCATCCTGCTTGGAATTTCCAGTTGCTATAGTAACAGAATGCATTTTGTTAAATATCACACCATTGAACTGTTTTGTTGTTCACTGTCAAGGAAACTGGCACTTTTCTCTGAAATTCTGGGCATGGGGTGAAATGGAAGCAAAGGGGAGAAGAAAATGAAAGTTCTGATTCCCCTTTCTGATTCTTTGTCTTTTACCCCATAAAGCCAGTGGAATTTCTCCTGGTCTGCGCCTGTGTACGAGAAGAGAGCCAGGTTCTGATTCTCTGATCCATGTCATGTTGGGATGCAAATTTCTTTACTGGGGACGATGATTTCATTTGTGATCCTCAAGGGTAAAAACAAAAACCATTTACATAATTTGGAGCCTTGCTCATTGTTGGCGCATGTCATCAGACACTCTTAACACTGGTACCCCATCCTCCCTCCTCACTTTCCTCCTACTCTTTTTCACTCTTTTTTCCACCCTGTTTCAAATTAGACTGTAATATCTTTGGGGCTGGGACTGTGTCTCCAATTCTGAGCATGGCAGGGCTCAGCTCTGATATCAGCTGCTGTGATAGAAATAAGGGGTCACATTCTCCAGATGATATTAATCATCATAGTTCCACTGATGTCACACAAACTGAGGATCTGACCCAAAAATATTGAGCTCCACTGAATTCACTGTGGAGTTACCCCTCAGGGTGAATTTTGGCTCTGCAACTTTCCAGCTGCTGTTGAAGGTGCAAGATGGAAATTGGGCTAAATTCTTCACTGGTGGAACTTCACTGAACTCAGCTTAGTGGAGTGACATTAGGGATGGCTTTGGCCATATAAGCTGTGTTTAGCCTGAAGTTCAACAAGGGGAAGATGGTCAGCTGTTCGGATATCTCCATGGCCACATTTCTCATTGAACACTTTACCCTAGCAATGAGTTTCCACTTGCTGCAGAGACAACATAGAAGGTGTAGAGAGGGAAGAGAAAGTCCTGCCAAGGTTTGAAAGAATGAATCGGCTCCTCTCATGGGCAAAGAAAAAAACTGTTTCAGGGAAGGCAGAGCTGGGAACTTACACAGGGAGACAAAATGGTACAGGAATGAGGAAAAGCTACAGCATCCATTACTAGAGATGGACCTGAACCAGAGCAAAGGAGTCAAGCACACCAAGACTGAGCTGGAACTGAGATCCAGAGCCAGAAGTGAATTTCTAAGCTGTTCCATCCCTATGAGACTTTGGGAAATTTCCCACCTAGTTGCCAACCCTACAGCTCAAGTCTAGCTGTCCCTGGTCCTGCTGAAAACTCCTTTGATTCCCCCACTAGACAGGCATAGCATCCCATTGTGATGTCACCTCAAGTGAATAGGTTGTGTGAGGTCACATGCAGATGATGAGGACTTTTGTGGTCACCTCTAGGCAGAGGGAATTGTTGCCTTTGGCTAGAATATGATGTGGGGAAGTTGCCCCTCGGTATCTGCCGCAGCCTCATCTCTTTGAACATGAACAAGGAGCATCAAGTTAGAATGGGATTAAAATGCTGTTCCTTACCCTCTGGCTTCTAACTGCCTTAATGAGAAGCACACATGCAGGTAGGTGGATTATAAATCCTGAGCACTGTCCTCCGTGGGAGCCTGATTCTGCCCCCGTGTTATAACTCCCTGTGCTTTGCACCAGCGTGAGTGGAGAATTCAGCACTGCCTTGTAGGCTGTCAGCTCATTAGCATCATTCTCCAGCCTCAGACAGAAACGGCATTTCAGCTGCTTGTGCGCAGTCTAGGACATCTGTGTTCACAGCCCTAATATGTGCAATAACTGAGCAATTTTCGTCGGCACAGGACAGCGAAGCAAAGACCCCTGCGTCCAAAGTCTGACTTTATAGCATTTGAAGACAACTGACTTTTGGGGAAGGGGGCTTCTGGGAAGGGGGCAAGTTTAGGGTGTTTTTTACACTGTGTGTAATCATATCTATAGTGGAAGTGACAAAGAGTCCTGTGGCACCTTAAAGACTAACTAAAGTATTAGAGCATAAGCTTTTTTGGGCTAATACCCACTTGCATGCATCCGAAGAAGTGGGTATTAGCCCATGAAAGCTTATGCTCT